>BSBM01000789.1:6075000-6420000 GCA_027924585.1 Larix kaempferi | reverse complement strand
GTGGTAGTAGTCAGACAATATGGAGAAACAATGAGTTAGAAAAAACATTTGGACCAAAGTACCACAATGCTTATTAATAAAATTTAAAAAAAAAAAATTTGGCTCAGGAATTGTGGTTTATCACCACGTTTCTCTTTGACACTCGCCATCAAAATATGTATAAAAATAACACGTCTTTACATCCTCTTCCTTTTAAATCCTCATCGCACAATAATAAATAAGGATTATTATGCATGCACATCCTCACCTTACAATGTCAATTGGGTCCAAGCGCATAGACAACCATAAATTATCAAATGTGTCAAAGAGTAAGCCTTTCCAATAAAAATTAAGACCCACCCTTCAAACTTTATCACCGAGTCCAATTTATGCAAATATTTTCAAAGTGGGGGGAAGGTTTGGCATTAAATGGTGTAAACGTTGGGGAATAAATGGTTTATATGTTGTACAAGGGCGCGTGTGCGGGTTTGCGCATGTGCGCGCTCCTCATGTGTACATGCGAAAAACATGTGTGTGCGTGTTTCAACACGCGTGCGTGGCCCTATTATCAGTTAAAAAAAAACAGAGCTCTCTGTTTTTCGAGAATTCTACCAAAATCATGGGTTTCATTTCTTCCACGGCTTTCAAGCTCTCACAAGTTTCTCATTGGCTCACACTCATTGATATTTTGGACACTCTTTGATCTATTGGACACAAAATCACCCTTGGAACCTATCAAACATCTTTAGTTTTCTTGGAATCTATTGGATTCATTCAAGCTACCAGTTTCCATTGCAAGTGGAGATCATTTCTATAGAGGTATGGTGAATTGTAAATGAGTCTTTTCATTCACAATATTTGAGATGAGCCCATGCCTTTTTGTTTTTGTCATATTCCCCCAACAATATCCATGCATAGACAACAATGAATTTGACAAGAAGATTTCCCAAGTTCACATCTAAAAAAACTCATATGAACACTAGACAAGATGAAGTATGCAACCTCCTCATTGTGTAATTAGTTCCCAAGTTAATTTTGTTCTTTTCACCTCATATTATGCTAGCAAAAAAAACCACACACTCACTAAACATAACTAAAAATATCACTTCAACTCATCCACAAAACCTCAACTCTCTCATCTCTTATTCAATACCATTGTATGGAATAAGGATATCTGTAGGTATATGCACCTTTCCTTTCTCTATGAATCCAAATATGATCATTTTCATCCATATTTACCATCCTTACAATATCCCCTCACCTCTAACACTGATTTTTTTTCCAAAAACCAAGACTTTCCCACTTCATGCTCCATTCAACATGATGATTGTTGGTATAGTCCCTAGTTCCCCATTCTCCAACACCTCCCCACCCTAGATATTGCACATTGAAAGGTCAAATTATATTTCTCCTAATCACCCTTCCCAAGACCATGATCTTTGTTAGAAACCTTTGCATCCTCCTAAAGGTTTTGCACAAAACAAGGTATACATTCATTCTATTGTGATGCATTGTTGAATTCAACCATGGGTATTTAAAACTCAAAACCACATTCTATCAGCTCAAGGTTTATAGATCTAAGGAAATAGTTTGTTGTTGTTTCTTCAACTCCTTAATGTGTTATATAACCTAGTAATTTACGATGGTAAACGACATTGCCTCAAATGGAAGGATATACCATGCCACTAGGAAGACAAAGCAATCAAACTAGGTGCAAACTCCTAGAATTGATAACATTAAGGGAGAAAGCAAAAAATGCAATTAATTAAGGTTACCTTATTTGATGTAGAAAAACTATCAAACTATTCCCAAGGCATCTCTATCCATCTCTGTTGTAGGGTGTTACTACCATAATGGCACTAATATATTATTTGTTGTTTCTTTGGTAGGGGTAGGCATGATAGTTGTGTTAAAGAGAGTTTTGGAGATGGGAAACTCACGAAACGCAAAAAAAAAAAAATAGAAGGAATCTGCCCATTGAAAAAGTCAATGACTTAAGAGAAAAGGCCAGGTTGGGAATTGAAAGATTGAGACATGGTCCTATCATTGCCGAAAATCCTACCACTGATCCTAACATGACAACATCTTGTTCAGAACCATGGGTAAAGCGGTCGCGTCCAACGGACCCAACTCAAATTCCAACATCAACACAATCTCCAACCAACAATCCATCAACGAGTCATTCTGAAGTTCCTCACGACACAAGAATTTTGGGAGATGTTGCATGTGTAGAGATGGACATACAAACCTTACTTAATTTTCAATCTCCCCAAGAAGACCACAACCCTTTCGACCACACTCCCATTATGGCCCAATCTATGAATGAAGAACCACAACAAACAAGCTCCGGTATTCATGTCTCATGTCCACCCTCCCTACCTTGACTGTGCCATGTCGAGGCTTGAAGGCAAGTTGCCAAAACGCACTATCAAATGGCAATGCAACAAAATTGTCAAAGAATATTTTGAATCCAAAGGTGATGCAGGTAAATGTGAATTATTGCTATGTTTGTTAAAGTCACGTTCTTTAGTTGTTGTTAGGAGAATTTTGGGAATAAATATGGTTAAAAGTTCAGAGGCCAATAGTCATATTGTTAGAAATCTCCAATCTACATTTAATGCGATTGGGAAGAAGTCTCGTACAAAAGATCTTTGTGCAGCTCATCGTGTTTTAGCGGAATCAATTGTAAGCAAGTCCACAAGGCAATGTCGCCTGCTATCACCCACTTCTACATACTCAAATTAAATAGAAAAACTATTAAAAAGTGCTATGTTATAAGAGAAAATCTTGACACTCCGGGTGGAAACGATTGTTGGGATTTTTTTGGTAGGTTACCTCATGCAGATAGGGAGCTAATTGATGTTGTTAAGGAGTTAGTACAAAAGTTTTGGCATGATCATACTAGACCTTCATCAAACCAAAGAGACGTGCTAAAACTGAGAAAAGGTTCTACTGAACGTGAGCCCCATGTTAAACACTTCCTTGACACCACACAGACTGAACTCTATGAGAGATTCAAGAACAAAGCACACACAATTGAACCTTGGCCAAAGGTCCTTTGAGAAATGAAAACCATGGTACGTTCGTATATGCATTGATTGGAACACTTGATGTTGTAGATACCACGTAGAATATGAATATAATTATGACACATATAAACATATATTTTGTGATTTGCATACTAACATTGTGCAGGGCTGCAATGAATCCATACTACCACCGAATGCATCAAGAGACTTTATCCACAACATCATGTGTCCAAGGCCCGAAGGACAAAAGTATTATAAAAAATCGTGTCTATATGGGACATGTTCTATGTGCAGTGGGTTTTCTCTTTTGAATTGTTACATTCATGAAAGCAAGGACATAGAATTTGGCATGATGGGTGTGGAGATGCAAAGCTTCAAGTACGTGACCTATCAATTAGACAGTGTCAGAGAATGTAAAAAGATTGCATTGGTAAAGTCACAGGTACAAATGAATATTGCATATTTTTCATATTACACATTCAATTTATGGCATATACATTTTTTCAAAGGCCAGATTGTAATATTTCCCTTTTTTCCATGGTAACAGGTACCGGTATGTGACTTCTTGACGGAATTCAATGAGAAAACCGAGCAGTATGTTCAAAATGTGCATGTAGCGCGATGGCAAGATGAGTAGTACAGAAAATGCAGGGACACGTTTCCCGTTGGAACCATAGTGTCAATTGTGTATTTTGCAGAAAATTACACCCTTCAGCCACAAAATGAAATCGAGAGTCAATACTACCATTCAGACCAAGTCAGCATCATGGTACATATTATGTATAGGCATGGGCTAGAGAGCAGCAATGACAAGAGGATAATACTGAAGGAGACAAACTTTTACATAAGTGATGATAGAACCGATGATCTGCATTATGTGCAACATTGTTTTCAAATTTTCTATGATCAGTTGAAGGAGAGAGATATACAGATGGATCAGCATTGGATATGGTCGGATGGTTGTGCGGGCCAGTTCAAAAATGCCCGAGTATTCCAATGGATGAGTACTTTGCATAAGACTTGTAATGTGCCACATATCTGGAACTATGTTGAGACCGGGCATGGAAAAGGCAAGCATGATGGGGCTGGTGCATGCGTCAAGACTGCACTATGAAGGGAAGAGATGAGGTTTGATAGGGAACCTCATATCCTAGATGCAAAATCCATAGTTCAATGGTGCTCCGCAACAATGTCAAAACAAGCAAGAGATTAACAAACATCATTAGTGACAGGACCTATGGAGAGAAATTTTTGGCTAGTGGTTGACATAGATCGATCACATTCCTATAGTTGTAGCACAGTACAAGGAACACGTGGATTTCATTCAGTTTGAAGCTCAAACAACCACATATTTGAAATATGGACGTGAAATCTTGCATGCTTTTGCAACCCTTGCAGCACCAGCGAATGGGATGAATGCGAATGCATGGACTAGGTTGATGAATGGGATCGTGTGTCACTTGCAGTAGAACAATGTGCAGTTGTTGAAACAACCCAGTTAGAGGAGGGCTAGTTAGCGATTTATACAGACTACGAGCATATCTCAGATCTTGTACAACTAGGACACATATACGCAGTTGTTGCACTGAAAGACAATGAATGGGGCATGGATTATTGGTTGGCATGGTGCATCCAAGGTAAGCAAACCCTCTACAGATCATTAATCGATGATGAAGGAATTGAATTTCCTACTGGCTCGATGGTGGTCAAGGGGGAATATCTTACACTAGATGGGAAGTCAAGAAGGAGTAGCGGGCATGTATTCATGGATTACAGACCAGGTTCAGTGGTGTATCACTTCACAAACTTGATCGTTGGCACAAACATCCATCTTCAGACAATGTCAAGAAAGAGCTCAACCAAGGTACACTACTACCTGCCTCATTCAGAGCACGAGAGATTGATGGAGACAATTAGCAACAAAGAGGATCCAGATGGATTTATTGAATGAGGCTAGTCAACTTTACATAAGAGAAAGAATTGCATCAAAGAATGTTATGTTCTACATCGAGGTATGTGTAGTTTTATGTTATTTCGTTGGTACATGCATTTTTTGTTGATACATATATACATACATGTCTTTGCCTATGTTTTTTATTTTTCCTATATGTATTAAACTATTCCATGCTTCTCTTTTATGTTGAATAAAATGGTGATGTGATTTGGATCAAATTTGAGTAAATTGAGTTAGTATTTTCTTAAATATATCTATTTATGTTTGTAGCATTTGAAGATAGTGGTTTTGATGGGTTCTCAAGATTAGAATTACCTAGGTTTTAGGAAAAAAATTTAAGTACATAGTCTATTAAAATGGTCTTGAAAATTTAACTTGGTAGATGAAACGTTCTAGGAATCCATGTATGGATAGAAGGGTCTTCCACTTGGGGTAGGGAGTTATCATAAGGTTTCAAGGGTGGTATTTTTGAGATCTATACTTGAGATCTATAACTCTAGCCCAAACCCTCACCCAAACCCTAGCACTAATGCATCTTCTTCATCATCGCCATCACCATCACCATCACCATCACCATCACCGTCATCGTCACCATCACCAATGCAAAGTTGACCCCCGTGTGCAAAAATTGCACACTCCCTCACTGAGCAAAACCCTAGTTTCCAAGATCGACGTTCAAAATGGCACTGGGGCCATGGGACCGGAGGAGAGGGGCACCCCTGGCACTATCCCGGTGTCCTAAATCCAACAGATTCGACGATTCGTCGATCGGAGCCACGGTCGTAATTCTATGGCTCGTTCCATCTCGCATTCAAAAGGCCTTCAAGGACACCTGCTGAATAACTGTTGGGGGCATAGAAGTCCAACCGTGTATCGAAATTGGGCTTCAGGGAGTCCTACAGGTGTGTCTAGGCAGGTTCCGGCTGGTAATGCTTGTCGTAAGTGCTCGACGGATGATTTTGCAAAGTTGGCCCCCGTGTGCAAAAATTGCACACTCCCTCACTAAGCAAAACCCTAGTTTCCAATAGGGACGTTCAAGATGGCACCAGGGCCACGGGACCAGAGAAGAGAGGTGCCCCTGGCACTATCCAGGCATCCTGAATCCAACAGAGTCGACTAATCATCAATCGGAGCCACAGTCCTCATTCTATGGATCATTCTGTCTCGCATCCAAAAGGCCTTTAGGGACACCTACTGGATACCTGCCGAGGGCATAGAAGTCCATGCCATGCAGCAAAACCAGGTTCCAGAGAGTTTTGTAGGTGTGTCTAGGTAGGTTTCGGCTAGGAACAGTAGCCATAAGTGCCCGCAGGACGATTTTCCAAAGTTGATCCAAATGTGAGGGCCATCCAAATTTGCTCAAGGGGGCCATTTCTCGTCTGGATGCCCCCGGGCGTGTGTGGCCACCGTGGACAGGGCCACAATGGCCACGTGGACATGTGGGGGCCGTTAGAATCCAAGTCCACTTGTCGGTTTGGGTTCCCTAGCCCCAAGGAAAATCCTCCAGGTGTCCTTGAACAGCCCCGGGGTGCCCGACTAGAATGCCCATGGCACTCGGACCATGGCTCGGTTCACAAATCCGTCAAATCCGATGGGTTTGGGACGAAGGGTTTCAGCTAGGGGACCCCCCACAACATCCCTCGAAGACCCGTAAGCGGTGCCAATGATCCATCTCCGGAGCTAGGGTTTTGTTGAGTGATGGCCATTCCAAATTTGCTCAAGGGGGCCATTTCTCGTCCGGATACCCCCGGGCGTGCGTGGCCACCATGGACAGGTCCACAATGGCCACATGGACCTGTGGGAGGCAACGGAATGCAATTCCTCTCGCCGGGTTGGGTTCCATGGCCCCGGGGCAAATCCTCTAGGTGTCCCTGAACGGCCCCGGGGTGCCCGACTAGAATGCCCGTGGCACCCGAACCGTGGCTCGGTTCGCGAATCCGTCAACTTCGGTGGGTCCAAGACGGCAGGTTGCAGCTAGGGGACCCCCCATAGCATCCCCTGAAGACCCGGAAGCAAACCAAACGAGCCATCTCCAGAGCTGGGGTTTTGCTCAGTGATGGCCATTCCAAATTTGCTCAAGGGGGCCATTTCTCGTCCGGATGCCCTCGGGCATGCGTGGCCACCGTGGACAGGCCCACAATGGCCACATGGACCTGTGGGGGCTAATGGAATCCAAGTTCGCTCGCCGGTTTGGGTTTCGTGGTTCCGCGGCAAATCCTCCAGGTGTCCCTGAATGGCCTCGGGGTGCCTAACTAGAATGCCCGTGGCACCCGGACCATGGCACAGTTCGTGAATCCATCGACTCCGGTGAGTCCGGGATAGTGGGTTTCAGCTAGGGGACCATCCACAGCGTCCCCCAAAGACCCAAAAGCAGTGCCAATGAGCCATCTCCGAAGCTAGGGTTTTGCTCAGTGATGGCCATTCCAAATTTGCTTAAGGGGGCCATTTCTCGTCCGGATGCCCCTGGGCTTGCATGGCAACAGTGGACAGGTCCATAATGGCCACGTGGACCTATGGGAGGGGACGAAATGCAAGTCCTCTCGTCGGGTTGGGTTCCGTGGCCCCAGGGAAAATCCTTCAGGTGTCCCTGAACGGCCCTGGGGTGCTTGACTAGAATGTCTGTGGCACCCGAATCGTGGCTCGGTTCTCGAATCTGTTGACTCCAGCGGGTCCAGGACGGCGGGTTTCAGGTAGGGGACCCCCCACATCGTCCTCCAAAGACCTGGAAGTGGTGCCAACGAGCTATCTCCGGAGCTAGGGTTTTGCTCAGTGAGGGCCATCCAAATTTGCTCAAGGGGGCCATTTCTCGTCCGGAGGCTCCGGGGCATGCGTGGCCACCATGGGCAGGTCCACTATGGCCATGTGGACCTGTGGAGACCTGTTAACACCCAAAAAGTGCTCACTAGCTCATTTCCTTATTCACATGACCCATTTGTCCACTTTTCCACTATTTGAGCCTCTAAAGCCATCAAAAGGTCACCAAAAGACCATAATACACCCTTTTTTCCCTCAAAAGATATATATTTCCTCAAAAAACATAAAAAACCCTAAAAAAGGGTCCAGAATTTCAAAAAATATTAAAAGGGAATAAAAATATTCAAAATATTCAAAAAAAGAAAAAAGAGGGAAAAAGGTACGTAAACCATTGGTCAATACCATTGGTTTCCTCAAAACCATAATGGTATTCTCGACCACCAAAAACTATAAACAGGTGGTAGGGGCTCCTCACTTTCCATCCATCCATCATCCTATCGTCACGCTATCAAAATCTCTCTTGAGACTTTTGGCCATTTTCAGCATCTTGGAGAAGAGACCATTGGAGCTTGGAGCTACTCACCCTTGGAGTTGCTCAACATCACATCCTCACCATTTGAGGTATCTTAATACAAAACATCTATTCTTTTATTTCTTGTTCTTTCCATGAATCGTTTTTAAATTATTTGTTATATGCGCATGTTATTTTAGATTTAGATTTAATTCATAATTGTTTTTGCTTTCTATAATGAAACTACTATCACATTGTTGATAAGTGCCCATTGCACAAAGCTTGGTTGCAAAACCAAGCCAACCGTTTTTGGTGACTCCACTAGCTTTGAATTCTTAGATCTTGGTTTTTTTCTTTAGATCTTAGTTTTTGTTAGTTTCAATCATTTTAATTCATAGAATTGCCATCCTAGACAGCAGATCCATTGCTATTCTAGATCTTGGCCCTTTCTATTGCCATTAACAGCCTGAAATTTCCATTTTCGGGTTCGTTTTTCGGCTTTTTCCTCGTGACATTTCTCTCGATAGTCACGTGGCTCATCGCGACCTCCCAGCCTTTTTCTGTGTGGCGCGCCGTGGCTTCGAGTCCATTTTACGCGCTGCACATCATGGCTTCGCGGACATTTTCCGTGCTGCACATCGCAACTGTGTGACCGAAATCCATGCTGCACATCGCGGCTTCGCGGCCATTTGTCGCGCTGCACATCGCGACTACATGGCCGAAACCCGTGTTGCACATCATGACTATTTTCCCAAAACCCGCGATACTGTTATTTTGAATTCGGCCAATATTTTAGAAAATGTTTTGCTGTATTTTTTCCCCATTTAGCCTATTTTACAACATTATTTTTTCTGGATTTTTATAGCCATACTAAATCTTTTTCTATTTGTATATGCTCCATAAAAGTCTTTTTAAAAATTTTCAGTGATTGAAAGAAATATTTTCTGCATTCTTTTTAGATCAAAGGTTTTACTATTTATTTCCTTAATACTTTGCCCAAGCATTTTTTTAAAAGATCCATTTATTTCTTAAAATATTTATGTTATTTTCTTCCCTTTAAATTATTTCAAAGATCCATTATTTTTGAATTGTTTTTTCAAGCATTTACATTTCAAAAAATGCCTTTATTTTTTGCAAACTGGAAGCATCTTTTCTTTCATTTGTAATCAATCGCCCAAGCGAGGCAAATCAATTTCATTTATATAATCACACGTGCACCCAATCTGCCACATTATTTAAACTGAGCCTTAAAATATACCTTAACTCAACAAATGTTTTAACCCCACTTGGGGAGCACTTAAAAGAATCTTGTAGTTAGGTAGAATTGAGGGAATAGGTGTACCAATAACACCCCTCAATTATTTACATTTGAGACCTAGTGGTTGTCTTTAGGGTCCAAAAATCCCTTATAATTTTGACACGGTTATCAACCAATTTATCGGGAAGGCCTCTCCCTTAGGAGGGTTGAAGTAGCCAGACTGGTTCCAGAAGTCTGAGTGGAATACCACAATCCATTCAGTAACCGAAGGATACCTTTCGATTTTCTCGGTGTACACCCGAATGGGGGTACATCGGCTATAGAACCAAACTAAAGATTCACCCAACCGAACGTGTCATGAACGGGGTATCCTAGTTGTCACTCTTTAGGATTGTCTACCTGGTGTCCCTCCCGGTAGGGGGATATCTAGCCGTTGATTCAACACTCTATATTGTCTGACTTGGATTTCATCACCTTGCAGAGAATATCATTTGTTGACTCACAATACTTCTAGTTAGGTGTTTGCATGATTCAATACCCACCTTTGGTTTAGTGAGCACCTCTTTTTTCTAGGAACTGTTGGACTTTTCGTATTCTAACCATTTTGTTGGATCCCTCCACTTATTATAGCACAACTGTTATAATAAGTGATTTTGAGGTTGGTTGTTGGCCTGAGAGCCTTTATTTTTTCACTCCCCTCTTGCACTCATTATTGCACTAGGGTTTTGAGTTTTTTACATCACCACCTTCCACTAAAATTTTTATATAGTTCTCACCATTGAGAATTTAAGGCGATCTCGCTGTCTTCAGGGTGAACCCCCTAAGTTCGGTACACTTGGCTCTACACATCATAGATGTAGATCCTTATCCCTTGACTCGACACATCATCGACCAAGAACACAGTCATTTGATTTTGATGCGCCTCAATTCACATCTGATTCTGAGGTTGAATCCGAAAACACTACTGAAATATCACCATCCAACCCCATGGCTGGATCACAATACGACCCCCTCTTCACCAGTGCTATTGGAGATACATCAACATACCCTTCTACTACTATGCCACCCATGGTAACAACAACCCCTTTAGGCATGCCTAACATAGGGGCCACTCCACCTTTAGGTATGCCCATCACAGAACTACCTCCTATTATGGGTATGCCCAACATAGGAATCACACCCCCTCTCATTACCACAACCCAGATCCCAGGAGTTCTTGGCGCTATTCCTAACCCCTCTGCAAATCATGTTGCACTTGGGAGCGCTGGCCCATCCCACACCACAATAGTTGGAGGACACATACCTTCAATACCTATCATACCCTTAGGGGCCACTGGACCACTACATAATGCCACCATTAACAGTTATGTCCTAGTCACTACGCCACACCCATCTGCTCGTCTACCATACATGCCTAGTTTGAACTTTCCATACCTAGCAAGGTTAACCAATGATCCTATCAGACACAACCCTACATGGACACCCATGCCTACAAAGCTTCCCTCGGACATCCCGAATTTTAAAGGAAAAGACGGGGAAGATCCCCAAAACCACATAATGTCATTTCACCTATGGTGTTCATCTAACTCCATTGTGGATGACTCCATTAGACTAAGACTGTTGCAACGAACGTTCACTGGCTCTGCAGCCAAGTGGTTCATTGAGAAACCATATGGGATCCACCATACATTTACGTCCCTTGCCTCCACTTTCCTTTAGTTTTTTCAGCTACCTGTACGCTATGATGCAGGCATTGAAATACTATTGTCTTGTAGACAAAACACGGCTACCCACAACACCGACCATATCCATGAGTGGTGCAAGCATCATAGCCTCTGCAAGATAAAACTGGACAACCATATATTTTTGGATTGGTTTCTCAAATCACTCCTACCCCTCATAGCCAAAGATGTAGCTTCCGAACGACCCCAGTAAGAAGAAGAAGCTATCTTAAAAGCTCAGTAGTTCGACTTGATTTATGCCCAGTCAGGCTATCTCTACACCATCATACCAGACGCCCCACAAAGAGATTCTTCACGAGGTGACGCTCTGGGGGCATCACATGCCATTGATGGTATTATTGGCCAGGTCACGGCACAAAATAAACCTTTTAGCATGGTGAGCACCATAAGTACCCCAGACCTCTCTAGGGCTACATCTAATTCTGGAGCTACGACTTCGTGCACTCCAACGAATCAGACTCATCACACTCATGGACCCTCTTGTCCACCACACTGCTACGGGAAAGTGCCATCGACCTATGTACAACCCACATACTATAACCAACCGGACACCCAGAACCTAATTCACTTATCAGCCCAACCAATGTATTACCCTCAGCAGGCCACACATGCTCATATTCACTCACAAGCCCCAACGGCTTATTACCCACCACAAATAGTCCTTGCCGCACCACAACCTCCAATCGCTCAGACTTATCCTCCAAACAACAACAATGTTACCACTGCCAACCAAAACCTTGATCGACCACCGAAACAAGGTAAGAACCCCAATTTACGAACAAACCACCCATGTTTCATATGTGAGGTATACGACCATTATACACACACTTGCCCCCGTTTGGGGTGAGCATGCCAACTATGGTCTGATGACGCCCAACGCCAAGGGCACGCGGCACAACTAGCGCCACCTCCTCAACCACAACCCATGGTGCTGCAGAATACTTTTCCCACACAAGGAGTAGCGAACACTCGTCCATTGGATCCTCCTCAAGGAACCACAGCACCACAACAACAAATAACATACACTACACACACAAACCAACCGATGGATTCATGTACTCATCATCTCCTTATGATATCATCGTCTGACATGAATCTCCAAATGCGTCGAAACCAATATGCCCCCGTTGCACCTAAAAATGTTCTCCCTATGATTGAACAACCAGTTCAGAATGCACCTACATCATTCGTCTCCACAGTCAGACCCGGATTATACTCGGAATCACCTATGACTTCCACATTCCAATCCATCTCACCCCCTTTGGATAAAACCAAGATATCTGATTTGTGCACCCTGTCGCACACCACATAGTAGCCCTCGTCATTACCACAAACACCCACAGTGCCTACTTATATCGGAACAACACCGATTCAGACAATCTTGTTCTTGTTCCCGTTTTCAGGAGTTATCAGCACGCCAGTAATGGCTACACCTAACCTTCCAGGTTTAATGTTAGGAATACATGTATGGTAGTTACCTGCCCCAACTCCCCCACTGACTCCAACCATTGTCCTACAACCAGTACAACCTATGAATATGTCAAACCATCCACCACCTGGCATACCAAACCCCCAAAATCGCCCAACACCTGGTGTTTCGAACCCCCAAAATCGATCAATCCCAACAGGGAGCACTACATCGACATCTAGTTATGTCCCCCCTCAATCCCGCAACACTGGGGGAAGAGGTCCACCAACCTACAACACTGCACCCACCACTCGCACCCCCCCAGTGACTCCCAAATTAGCTACGAATACCCCAACCCGTGTGCTCCCTAAGTGCTCCTTGTGTGACAATATTGGCCACGCCACCCATCTATGTCCACAACTACCAGCACTTCAAGAACACATGAACATGTTGGATGATGACACCAACGTTCCAGTTGCCAAATTAGAATTACCACCTCAACCTCATGATAAATCATTGCGCACAAACCATCCTTGTGCAACATGCGGAATCTACGGCCATTATTCACATCACTACCCCGATCTCCCAGATTACAGAGCATCACTATATGAATTGAATAATGCCGACCTAGAGATATCCCATCCTCTCATTGAGAAAATTCATCCCCCACCATCTTCCTCCTTAGAAGATATTAACACAATTTACATGGTTTCCAATGGAGACCCCTTTGTCCGGTCGACCCCTTCCATTGATCCCTCCGAACCACATATTCAACCTTTTCAAACCAAAGAGAAAACCACATGTCCACAACATGGGGGAAGGCCCAAAACCTTTCCTACTAATCATCATCATGATTCTCATTGAAGATACTAGGGGCATCCACCCCACAAAGGGAATCCCCCATCATCATATCATCACTTCAGTATCCCACCATGGCCCACAGCCTCATGGTATACCACCTTGCCAGCAATTGCTCTCTCTCTAAGACAACATTTGCAGCACATTGACACCTTTGAGTTAGGGGGTATAATAGATTACCTCGACCTTGGGATAGGGGGCATGAACAATCGTTTTGAACCTTCCCCATCATCTCTATATCAACACCTCAATGAGCTCATCGTTCAAACCAACACATATGTGATCCACAATCACAAACCCCATGCACATCGCATGGGAGCAAGTCATTAACCCTGCTCACTTTTTCACATTCGTGATCTCAACCATTTTTGAGGTCACGTGTCACTTGTATATTTGATACACCTAGTATTCTTCCCCTGCGGGTCATTATTTCTCCCCACCACTACATCCTTGGCTTAGTGGGCTCACCTTTATTTGTAGCCATTTTTTAACCTAGTTATTTCCTTTGACCATTCTGGAGTCCTTATGACCTCTGTTTTTCGTACCATTTGCACCGCTGGATTCATATTTCCGTTCCCGTGATGATGCTTGAGATCATTTCTCGCTCTCATGCCTAGATTTTTTCGGGCATTTTTTACATTCCCCCTTCGTCGCCTCGGTTTGCATGCCACATCGGCCATCGCCCGTTTTTGACAAGTTTTATATCCTCGAATTTAGTTTTCCGCACTCATGATGATGCTTGAGATCATTTCTCACTCTCATGCCTAGATTTTTTGGGCATTTTTTCCCATGCCCCTCGTCACCTTGATTTGCGTTCCACATCAGCCGTCATTGGTTTTTGACAAGTTTTATATCTTCAGATTCATTTTTTCCATGCTCGTGATGATGCTTGAGATCATTTCTCGCTCTCACGCCCAGATTTTTCGGGCATCTCTTACATGCCCCCTCGTCTCCTTAGTTTGCGTGCCACATTGGCTGTCGTCCATTTTTTATGAGACTTATATCGTTGGATTTAGTTTTCTGCCCTCTTGATGATGCTTGAGATCATTTCTCGCTCTCACGCCCAGATTTTTTAGGCATCTTTTACATGCCCCCTCGTCGCCTCGGTTTGCATGCCACATCAGCCGTCCTCTGTTTTTGACAAATCTTATATCGTCGGATTCAGTTTTCCGCACTCATGATGACGCTTGAGACCATTTATTGCTCTCATCAATACCTTTTTGTTCGGTATAGTTTTACCCCTTTTTCGGGCCAAGCAATTCCTTTTATGAAAAAGGCACTTAGGGAGTTTCTCTTAAGCTCTTTTTTGACTCTTAAAACAATAAAAAGATCACTGAGAAACCTTGCTTCCTTTCATGCTCACTAAACATATCTTAAAGGGTGTCTACCTGGTATAAGTTTACCCCTTTTCCAGACCTTGTAGACTAATTATGAAAAAGGAATACTCTAGTGTTGTGGGGAAAATGCACCTATAGTTCAGAGGAGAAACTACCAACTTAATGTGATAAAGATAGACTTACAAGCATTTTGCAAGTACAACAAATAAATGAAGAGATTAGGGTTTAGAGATGTAGGCACCTCATTCAGAAGGTTGATCCTAGCTTTTCCTCTCTCTCTCTTCAATGCTTATCCAGTGTCGCAATACCCATACCTACAAAACAACTTGATACCTTTCTCAAATACATTTGACTACATATATAATACTGATATCCATAATGGAAAGAGACATCAAACTATAATAAAAAAGTAATCAAATCTTAAGACACGTTAATAGGTCATATTTGGAAAGAGAAGAACGTCTGATCTTTATTGATGAATTAAAGCAAGTACATAAAGTTATACCTTCTTTCAAGCTTGACACTTCACGAAACCTAGATTCAAGGTCTCCTGCTTTCGTTTTCCAAGGATTCCAAGCTCTAAGCAACTATGCTAGGGTTTACCAAAACTGAAGCACAAGAGAGGGGGATGAGGGTCTCCATTCCTCTAACATAAATTTGTAATTGGTATTAGTCCCCTCACATGGCCCTTCTACCCTCCTTATATAGTCAGTGAGGAAGAGGAAAAGAAGTTATAACCACTCAAGAGGTTTCCCAACCAACTTAACTTACTCGAATTTCGATATTTTTGACCAAAACGGGGGTGTACGCTACTCTACAGTAGAAAAAGTAGTGTACACATGGAGTTGAGCGCTACTATTTGAACAGTGGAGTAGTGCTCAGAGGGGTTTGAGTGCTACTATTTCAATAGTGGAGTCGCACTCATGTTAAAAAATGCCAAAAACAGGCTTTTCTGCTCATTTTCAGGAAATGGTTTGGTCTGGAGAAATGTTCCTAAGGGTCATATACATCGAATGGGTCAATAATGAGGTAATTTCAACCATTGTTAGTGTCCCAAATGACTCCTCCATCCACAAATGTCATGTTGTGTGACCGAACTTGATCTCAAGAAGTGGCATCATGCGACCAAGGGAAGCAAGTGTCGTCACTGATGGAGAGGTGTCATTTCAAGCTATAACAAATTCCCCCTAATGTATGAGGTCAGAGGGAGTGCGGGAAACGATGGCCGAAATACATTATAAATAACAAAGAGTTGAATCGTGGAGGAACAGAGAAACCAAGAATCATAGGCTCAAATGAAGTACCTGAAAGCAAAGTCAATGTCAGACAAACTTATCCTTGGTGTAACAGTCCATGTTCAAATGGTGGAACATGACCTCCAAGAGGATACAATAATGATCCAAATACTAATGCATATATCATGGCCACTAAAATACAAGCGTGGATCCATGAGGAACATAAGTGTAAACATAGCCACGTAAATACAAGGTGGATCTATGTCAAAACTGGAGAACATAGCCATAGAGAACAAGCTGGATCTATGTCTCATAAAGAGCCCAAAAAAGTGTGGCTCAGTCTTGCGCAACTTGGGCGATAACATAAATGAGGTGATGCTATCTAAGATCCCAAGGTCTTCATCCAAAAACAACCTAAGGTACAAACCTATCCATGCGAATAAATGAGTTGATGTCGAACATGGGAGGTATCGTTTGATTACCCGTCATTGATATATACCATTAAAAAACGCAAGGGTGTCCACCAATAATGAAAATGGAACCCAAGGTACCTAGTACATTCAAGCAAGTGCGAATAGATGGTCTTGCCGTCGAACACTTGAAGAATCCATCGGATAGGAGACATTGATGTATTCCCATCTATCCAATAGCAAGGGAAACTGCCACTAATGACTGCAATCCCCAAGGTACTAACCGAAACTCTAAAATTCATTCCCAGAGTACAATGATTTGAAGTCGATGGGAAGAAGTCCATTGGAAGGGAGGCCTTAATGCATCCTCCATCATCCAACACGAGGGACACTCAACAGGTATGAGTTGATTTGGAGTAAGACTGAACACATGATGAAACATACTGACACCAAGGAATGGCCAACACATGAGGTCAAGGCAACTGCAGAATGGCTGACACAGGTTATATCCTTGAACAGTGAGCACGACACAAGAGTGACTTAGGAAGCTTTGAACACAAAGAGACCATGATGTAAATCTGCAATGTAGGAGTCATTAACAGATTCTCCATATGATTGGAAAACTAACCAAATTGAGGAGTAAGAACTATGAGATCAGGTTTACCCTAAAGGCCAAATACTAGAACCCAACTTGTTTGATAGACTCAAAACAGGTGCTTTGTTCAAGGAGATAGTTGACTCGCTATCATCATATTGAAAGATAATTTAACATTCTTCCCTTCCCTTTCCTTTTTCATTTTTTAACTAGCTTGACAAAGAACTAAAGCATGCTCGACGGTATTTTCATATTTAAGGAGTCTGAAAAAACTAGAAGAAAACTCCATACACCTATCTGTGGATTTTATATCGAGCCCGGATTGGTCTGTGCTCGGTGGTGTTTTCTTGCTTATAGAGTTGAAAAACTTAAACAATCCTCTATACACCTATCCGTGGATTTTATATCGATCTCGGATTAGTATGTGCTCGCTTGGTGTTTTCACATTTCGAGAGTCTGAAAACCCTAAAGATGACTCCAAAGGTCCTTTTTCGTAAAGTTAGTCTCCTTCCTCGAAAAGGTGTAAAATGATGGAAGAAGAACTCTTCTAGCGCATACAGGAGTATACCTAGAGTATACCTTTTCCGTAAATTATCCACCAAGGCCCTGAAAAGGGGTAATTCTATACCTAAGTGGATGTCGGTTCAGTTATTTTAACGAGCCCGAAAAGACAACTATGCTCGGCAAACTTTTCTTATTTAAAGAGTCTAAAAAGGTCTTAAAAGAACTCCATAGGGATCTTTTCCGTAAAGGTTTAACGAGTCTGGAAAAGTAAACCCATGACCTCCTTACTGTTTTTAACGAGCTCAAAGGAGATACAGAAAATGCTCACAACTTCCTTACTGTTTTTAATGAGCTTGAAGTGAAGATAAAAGAAATGCTCATAGCCTCCTTACTGTTTTTAACGAGCTCGAAGGAAAGGTGGAAGACTGCTCGTAACCTACTTACTGTTTTTAACGAGCTCAAAGTAAAAGAAGAATGCTCGCAATGGGAGGAGAGGAGTGTCAGGGACATGCAAAACTAGCTCCAAGTGCATGGAACAAAGCTATGCCTAAACCAAGGAACATGAGCAAGATAAGTACACTCAGGGTGTGTCTCCTCCAGGTAAAAGGTGTCAAATTGTGAGGGAAAAATGATACAAGGCTTAACGAAAATGAGATTAGAGATGGAGGCTTATATAACGAGCTAAAAGCGTGGAAGCCGGCTTCAGGCTCATTAGCGCAAGCGGGATCATAACAAATGCATATGCAATTTGAACACAAAGATGGGAGCCTTATCAGGGATGGCCAGAAATATATGAGGAAGAAAGATATGAGGCTTCTTCTCAAAGGCATGGTAAATATAAAAAGGCTCCCAAGCCTATGAGAAAAACTCAGCATGGGCACCAGAATGGCATAAGGGTGCTGACTAGGGTGACTCATGTTAGGTAGGCTCTGCTGTCGGACTAATGCACGATGCATAAAGAGATGGCTAACACACCAATATCCAACAAGTTCGACCCTATGGTGAATTCAGATGGAAAAAGGTTCAAATGCAACATAACAGAAGGGAAGCCTAAACCTATATGCAAGGTTCCGAATATACCTGACATGGTTGCACAAGGTGTCGAAAATGACCAGTAAGCAAGTATGCATCCAACTAAGAATCCTGTCTCCAAGAAACATTAGTACCAGGATCATATATAAAACATATGTAAGGAAAGACCCGATACAAGTCATTGTGGCAGAAATACTTTCAACTTCACTATCATCAACAACAGGCATAAAAAAGGCATAGTTTTCAAATGAAGACTCTATGGTACCCAAGCCCGAGGACTTACAATCAACAAGATCAACTTCAGGATGAAGATCAAAGTTGAAGGACATGATGGAATCTGCAGAAACAAATTCATCATCACGGGAGTTGAAAATTCTAGAAGCAGAATCAAACTTAGCAGGAACACTGATTTGCGGATCTATAGGAGAGTCCAAAGACTCAACAGTAGGAAGATCATACTTTAAGGTCAAACCGGGGCTGGACATAACTGCGACTAGATCAACATCCAAATGAATGGTAGACTATACTATGGACTCTAGGAAAACTTCATTGGAAGGAAGTATATCATCCCATATAGAACACATATCTAAACATTCAGATGGAGGTGTCACTTGGTCAAAAGCTGGGACCAAGTCCCGAGAAGGTAAGCATGAACTCAGAGACTTCTTCTTAGTAGCAGTTGAACTCAAGGAACAATATTCCACATAAGTCCCATGTGACATAGTAGTGCCTAATGACGAGGGATCAGACTGGTCTATAGTTGGGTAATAAGGAGGATCAATGAATGCAAGCTGGTCGATGGTGACAATGTTTTCGTTATGAGGGAAATGCATCACACGAAAAAGCGTAGAGACCATAGCATTCATAGCATACATGTAATCACGCCCGAGGATCATATCAAAGTCCACAGGGTCCTTTAAAACCATAAAATCAACTAAGACTGTTTTTCCACCCAAGGTAACAGGTGCCTGATGGAGGAATCCGATCAGTTCACTAGGTCTTCTATCGAAGGTCAATGGCCAATTAACAGCTAGAATAACATTAGGGAAACCCAAATCTCTCCAAGCATAAGCAGATAAGATACTAACAGAAGCACCTTCATCAAAAATGAATCGATCAACCGTATGGTTCCTGATATCAACCTTTATTTGGAAAGGTGTCGAAGAAGGAAGATGAGGCTTGCCTAGACTATTCCAATCAAAGGAAACAATCCTAGGGCTTGGTAGGGGATCACATGGCACAGATGAAGTGCCCCATTTTTCAAGAATATCCAAACTGGTAATGCAGAAGACTTCAACAGTAGGTGCATCAATCTCCGAAGGACTGATGGGATCGGTCGAAGATTGCATCGATTCAATCACTTCACTCTCCGAAGGAAGAGTGGGGTCGACCAAAGATTGCATTGGTTCAACCACTTTATCAACCAAAGGTTGATCTAACTGCAGGGAATCTATAGACAACTTAGGAACAGAGGTTCCTTCAGACATGGACCACACTCTTCATTCCTCTGGAATGGCAGGGCATTGGTGAGTAAGGTGATCTCCCTTACAAAGTTTACAAGGGAACTTTGGTTTCCGTCCTATAGGTTTAGACTCTTTTACAACGTCAGTACTCTCAGGATGACTAGCATTGGCTGACAGCTTGCCCCCAGCATGACTCACAGAGGCTGCTTTCTCAGAAGCATCAGACTTTTGAACTAAGGACCACACTTTTTGCACTTCTGGAAATACAGGGCACAAGTAAGTAAGGTGATCTCCCTTGCAAAACTTACAAGGGAACTTAAGCTTCTGTTTTTTGGGTTTGTCGACAATGTCAACTCCCTCAGCATGACTTGCAGTGGCTGATCTGGTGTCTCCAGTATGACTCACAGGAACTGGTGACTTATCATTAATATGACTAGCAGTGATCAATGATGTGTACTCAACATGATTGACAATGGTTGAAGACAAACTTTCAGTATGATTTTCAGTGACTAAAATTTTTCTCCCAGCATGACCTCCAGAGGCTGGGTAGGTGCCCCCTACATGACTTGCAGAGGCAGGGTGCTTTCCCCCAGCATGACTTACAGAGGATGGGTTGCTTCCCCCTTGTTTTGGCATCTTCTTCCAATTCTTCCTTCGTCTATTCCTTTTAGATTGCTGGCTACTAGTATTGCTACTTTTTCCACATGAGGTAGAAGGAGGAGGAGAAGATGTTACTTGCACAGGAGGCACACGGTTCTGATGCTCTTGATTTGAGGTGCTCAAAAAAGAAACATCAAGAGCATGCAAGGCATTTGGAGTGGAAAACAACCAAACTGGCAACCCAATAGTGAATCCAAGAAGATTTAGAGTAGCCATTAAGGGAGTACCAATGTTTCCAATAAATGAAACAGCACAAGGATCCCCTGGAACAGGGGTACCTTGATTGGCACTTGCCGGAACGCTAGACATAGTTTCCTGCTCAAATGAGCAAGAATTTCTCTAACGAAAACTAAGACAAGTAGCACAAAGAGCACACCACTAAAAAAGGTCCTAGGTAAATCAAACCAGGTAAACAGATGCCTTCCGAAGAAGAGTCTGGGATGATGAGGGCCCAGAACAGATCAACAAAGGATGAAGAACAGTTACCCGGGGTCCGCAATGCAATGACTAAGGGTGCAAGCGTTGGAATCAACCAACCCCCCTCCCAAACACCTGCAAGGGATTTCCTCCCATGTCTGTCCTAGGTACAGCAGATATACCCTCTGCTGTCACCTGTGTATGAACCTATGGTCAGATACTAAGGATACCACAACACCGAAAACTCCTGGGGGAACAGTCGCTGGTTGAATCAGAAGGCATGGGCAGAATAACTGAGCCCGAAACTCAAAAGAGTCCCCAAACGCGATCCAATCCTGGTATATGCTCGAAATACAAAGTAGGAGGAGTATTCCCAACAATCTGATCTCACAAGACCTACTGCATAGATACCAGGAAAGCTTTGAATGAAGTGGGTTTATCTGTGATAGTCGAACTATGATTTTTGCGTAATGTTTGATCTTGGGTGGCTTAAGGTGTTTTAAACCCAAGATCCTAACCAAGACTAGTTGGTGTAGTGTAACCTAGAAAAGAAAATGTTGCTAACATTTTATTAGAGTTCATTTTAAAGGTTACTTGCTTACTCAAAAAGGTAGTGGGTGTGTGAGAGTGGTTATAATAGAGATAGAGTACTGAAAATGAAATATTTACCACCAAACAAATCTTTTCTTTTCAATGCAAGTCTTAAAATTCTGATATAGAATGCATATGCAAATGAAATTTTTTAATATTTCGAATGCAGAAAAGGTAAAATAAAGTCTAAATGTACAAAATTAAACTCAAAACGTAAGAATGCAGCTACTCAAGCAACTAGGTATGAAAAAGAAAACTTGTTCTTTTTGATGCAAAGCACTCTAAAACATTTTAGGCCACTTGCAAGGTACTCTATTCAGAAAATGAATCAAAATTCTTTATGCTTTCAAAGGTAAGAAACAAAACTGAAACTAACCTACTATCAAAGCAAAGCAAAGAAACTTTCAGGTTCTCTTTATGAAACAGTAAAATCTACCAAATATGACTTTCAAATTCTTATTGATGTAAGCATGCCAACCATTGGGAAAAGAGTACAAAAACTACTTTTAGACCCAAACGAAGAAAATGACCTACGAAGAAGTATGGTTTGGTAAAGTCAGGTCTGCACATAAACAATGCAAACAAGGTCTTGAACAACAGCCAAAACACTTGAGCTTTTACTACAAAAGAAAAACTAAAAGCATAAGGGAGGATAAGAAACCAACCTAAAAGAGAAATTTCACTCAAATAGATACAAACAGGGTCAAGAAGACTCAAGAGGTTTCAAATCCAGTGAAAATGGGGCAAGCAAGTTCAGTCATATTCAAATTAGGGTACAAAACACCAAACATGCCCACAACCCCCCAACTTGAGTCAACAAACCCCAAAACTTGCCAAACAAGCCCAAATTGATCAAAAGAGGTTCAAATCATGAATGTAGGATCAATACAAGGATGGGAGACCACTTACAGTGGTTTAACTCAGACCTAGGGTCATCAAAGACCCCAAAAAATGCAGCCACAACCCCTAGATTTGGGTCCACAACCCAAAAGCTAAAAAAAATCAAACCTAGATTTTGAGCGCTACTGTGTATGAGGCATACCAGAGCCCATAGCAGTATAGGCACTACTATGCAGAGGAAAAGTAGCATATGGGCGCTACTGTGTTGTATGAACAGTAGCGTACATGTGGAAAAAGTTGGGAAAATGGGGTTAAAACCACCACACCTGGGTCCACAAGGGTTTGCAAGGGCTAGGAAGGGTCTGTAAGAGCCAACGAGGGTCAAATAGAGACTACTAACTGATCCTAATAAATAAAATGAACAAAGACCATCAAACAAGACTGGAGAAATGACCTTGGATACCCCTAAGCAGTTAGGCTTTCCCCAATGGAGTCACCATTCTGTTGTGGGGAAAATGCACCTATAGTTCAGGGGAGAAACTACCAACTTACGGTGATAAAGATAGACTTACAAGCATTCTGCAAGTACAAAAAATAAATGAAGAGATTAGGGTTTAGAGATGTAGGCACCTCATTCAGAAGGTTGATCCTAGCTTTGCCTCCCTCGCTCTTCAATGCTTATCCAATGTTGCAATGCCCAGACCTGCAAAACAACTTGATACCTTTCTCAAATACATTTGACTACATATATAATACTGATATCCATAATGGAAAGAGACATCAAACTATAATAAAAAAATAATCAAATCTTAAGACACATTAATAGGTCATATTTGGAAAGAGAAGAACGTCTGATCTTTATTGATGAATGAAAGCAAGTACATAAAGTTATACCTTCTTTCAAGCTTGGCACTTCACGAAACCTAGATTCTAGTCTCTAATCAACTATGCTAGGGTTTACCAGAACTGAAGCACAAGAGAGGGGGATGAGGGTCTCCATTCCTCCAGCATAACTTTGTAATTGGGCTTAGTCCCCTCACATGGCCCTTCTACCCTCCTTATATAGTCAGTGAGGAAGAGAAAAAGAAGTTATAACCGCTCAAGAGGTTTCCCAACCAACTTAACTTACTTGAATTTTGATATTTTTGACCAACACAGGGGTGTACGCTACTCTACAGTAGACAAAGTAGCGTACACATGGATTTGAGTGCTACTATTTGAACAGTGGAGTCGCACTCAGAGGGGTTTGAGCGCTACTATTTCAACAGTGGAGTCGCGCTCATGTTAAAAAATGGCCAAAAACAGGATTTTCTGCTCATTTTCAGGAGATGGTTTGGTCTGGAAAAATGTTCCTAAGGGTCATATACATCAAATGGGTCAATAATGAGGTAATTTCAACCATTTTTAGTGTCCCAAATGACTCCTCCATCCACAAATGTCCTGTTGTGTGAGCGAACTTGATCTCAAGAAGTGTCGTCATGCGACCAAGGGAAGCAAGTGTCGTCACGGACGGAGAGGTGTCATTTCAAGCTATAACATCTAGTCACCTCGGCTAGAAGAGTTCTCCATTTGCATCATTTTATGATTTTTCGAGCCTTGGAGACTAACTGACGAAAAAGAACACCAATGGAATCCACTTACCGCTTTCAGACTCTCTAAACATGAAAGCGACCACGAGCAATCACCATCCTGGGCTCATAAAAACCCACAGGACGGTACTCCACCACCACTGCAGAGTCTTCTTATCATTTTCAGACTCCTTAAAAATGAAAGCACCTATGAGCACGAACAGTCGTGGGCTCACAAAATCCATAGGATAGTACCATTTCAGAGAACACTTTTATCCCTTCTTGGAGCTCATTAAAACTATGAAGAAGGACCGAATGGTGCTTCTTGGCGCCACAACAGATCATGTCTACTCATATGGCAGCTTCCCCATTTTGGTCACCTTTGTTCAGAGTATTCTGCAGTATGTCACCCTGAGAGTCCCTCTACATCATCTGTCAGCTTGTCCCCCCAGAGTCAATACATACCCTTCAGTCCTTAAAACTATGATCCCCACACCTACAAGTCCGTTTCCTATGCTGCCAGTTCAGCCATGTCATCATACTCTGAACAAAGGAAGTTTGAGTCCACCCACTCTACGACCCCAGTTATTTCCCGTCCCCATAGTATGTCAGTCCTACCATCAGTACTACCACCTTTCAGTTGTACACCTCGCGCTCCTATCAAGGAAACATCATTGCCTTGATAGTTGTTGGTCTCCCTCTGTCAACGCCAACCAAATTTATTCCAGAGGATAGACCTAGAGGTCCCTGTGCCTTGGACTCATCACCATTTATGATGAGTGCCTTCGAATCATTTCGAGAAGAGTCCTCAGTGCCTCTCCAAATGGTTTTTTCTCACATGATCAACTTCAACACCTTGATCGCATCACTGAGACTCGTACAGGGTATTGGTCGTTTCAGTTATTTGTTGAAGACCCCGGATACCACCTGACTCTTCCACATTTGAGAGTCTACTTATGGAAACAACCAGGTACATTTTCCTATAGATATTCGGGTTGCGCATGGCGACAGTATTCAGATGTACCCCAGTTTGATACTCCCTCAAGTATGCAGTTACATGTAATTCTCAAAGATGACTCACAATCATTGAGTCCTTATAGATGTTGGACACCTTCATTTTCAACACTTCATCAACCCTTCTGAGACCTTGTTCAGAATGGTTGTCGCTTTATTCCAGTGTATCAGTTATTAAGATCAATCATGTTATGATCATAAGTACATACCAAAATAGTGTCCCCTTTGGACCATTATGATGTACCAGTAGATGTTTTATGTATTATTTACGTCCCCCTTCTTGGGACTAATTGTTATGTATACATCTTGATACGAGCATGGGTATGCCCACCTTGTCCATTATCATAGATTATTCCTCATTCATATTGAGGCCATGTAATATTTTTTGTTTTTGCAGCTTCTAAGGGGCCATTGATCCAATCTCCAACCGGTCTCTTCTCTTCCCCAAACCCAAGGAAAAAGACAAAAGAACTATGATGTCTATCGGCCATACGATGAGCTCCTACCCTCACACATCAGGGGGCAATCTATTAACACCCAAAAAGTGCTCACTAGCTCATTTCCTTATTCACATGACCCATTTGTCCACTTTTCCACCATTTCAGCCTCTAAAGCCATCAAAAGGTCACCAAAAGACCATAATACACCCTTTTTCCCCTAAAAATATATATATTTTTCCTCAGAAAACATAAAAAAAACCCTAAAAAAGGGTCTAGAATTCCCAAAAATATTAAAAGGGAATAAAAATATTCAAAATATTCAAAAAAGGAAAAAAGAGGGAAAAAGGTACCTAAACAATGTTGGTCAATACCATTGGTTTCCTCAAAACCATAATGGTATTCCCCACCACCAAAAACTATAAAAAGGTGGCAGGGGCTCCTCACTTTCCATCCATCCATCATCCTATCCTCACACTGTCAAAATCTCTCCCGAGACTTTTGGCCATTTTCAGCATCTTGGAGAAGAGACCATTGGAGCTTCGAGCTACTCACCCTTGGAGTTGCTCAACATCACATCCTCACCATTTGAGGTATCTTAATACAAAACATCTATTCTTTTATTTCTTGTTCTTTCCATGAATCGTTTTTAAATTTATTTGTTATATGCACATGTTAGTTTAGATTTAGATTTAATTCATAATCGTTTTTGCTTTCTATATTGAAACTGCTATCACATTGTTGATAGGTTCCCATTGCACAAAGCTTGGTTGCAAAACCAAGCCAACAGGGTCGACAAAATCCAAGTCCGCTCGCCGGTTTGGGTTCCGTGGCCATGGAGCAAATGCCCAAAGTGTCCCTGAATGGCCCCGGGGTGCCTGAATAGAATGCCCGTAGCACCTGGACCGTGGCTCCGTTCACGAATCCATCAACTTCGGCGGGTCCGAGATGGCGGGTTTCAGCTAGGGGACCCCCCACAGCGTGCCCTGAAGACCTGGAAGCGGTGCCAATGGGATATCCCTGGAGCTAGGGTTTTGCTCAGTGAAGGCCATTCCAAATTCGCTCAAGGGGGCCATTTCTCGTCTAGAGGCAGAAGAAGATCAATTTTCGACAAAATAATGTAGTTATTAGAAGAAGATCAATTTTCGACAAAACAATGTAGTTATTAGAAGAAGATCAATTTTCGACAAAACAATGTAGTTAGCAGAAGAAGATCAATTTTTGACAAAACAATTTAGTTATTACATGTGGAGGTAGCGGTTTCCCATGGAAAACGAGTGTAGGGTTGAGCAGAGGAAAGATGTTGGGAAATGGGCTATTACATTAGCTTTTTTGATGGGAAAGCGGTTTATAGAAGGAAATATGGCGGCTGTAGGTATCTATGCTTTTCTTCCAACGGAAATAGGATTTCCCTCAGAATAAAAGCGTAGATACCTACAGCCGACAAAGCATAGATACGTACAGCTGCCCATCGGAAAAGCTAATGCAATAGCCCATTTCCCAACATCTTTCCTCTGCTCAAACCTACACTCATTTTCCACCGGAAACCACTGCCTCCACATGTAATAACTACATTGTTTTGTCGAAAATTGATCTTCTTCTGCTAACTACATTTTTTTGTTGAAAATTGATCTTCTTCTGCCTCCGGATGAGAAATCGACCGCTTGAGCGAATTTGGAATGGCGTTTGGGTACTATGGCATTCTAGTTGGGCACCTTGGGGCCGTTCAGGGACACTTTGGGAATTTGCTCCGTGGTCCTGAACCCACCCGAGTCGACAGATTCGTGAACCGAGGCACGGTCCGGGTGCCACGGGCATTCTAGTCGGGCACCCTGGGGCCATTCAGGGACACCTAGAGAATTTGCCCTGGGGCCACGGAACCCAACCCTGCGAAAGGACTTGGATTTCATCACCTCCCATAGGTCCACGTGGCCATTGAGGACCTGTCCACAATGGCCTTGCACGCCCGAGGGCATCCGGACGAGAAATGGCCCCCTTGAGCAAATTTGGAATGGCCATCACTAATCAAAACCCTAGCTCCGGAGATGGCTCATTGGCACTCCTTTCGGGCCTTCAGGGGATGCTGTGGGGGGTCCCCTATCTAGAAACTATCATCTTGGACCCATTGGAGTCGACGGATTTGCGAACCGAGCCACGGTTTGGGTGCCACGGGAATTCTCATCGGGCACCCCGAGGCCGTTCAGGGACACCTGGAGGATTTGCCCTGGGGCCACGGAACCCAACCCGCCGAGAGGACTTGGATTCCATCACCTCCCACATGTACACGTGGCCTTTGTGGACTTATACATGGTGACCACGCACGCTCGGGGGCATCTGAACGACAAATGGCCCCCTTGAGCAAATTTGGAATGGCCATCAGTGAGCAAAACCCTAGCTACGGAGATGGCTAATTGGCAGCACTTCTGGGTTTTCGGGGGATGTTGTGGAGGGTCCCTTAGTTGAAACCCGTCATCTTGAACCCATCGGAGTCGACGGATTCATGAACCGAGACACGGTCTAGGTGCCATGGGCATTCTAGTTGGGCACCCCGGGGCAGTTCAAGGACACCTGTAGGATTTGCCCCGGGGCCATGGAACCAAAAACGGTGAGCGGACTTCGATTCCATTGGCCCCCATAGGTCCATGTGGCCATTGTGGACCTATCCACGACGGTCACAAATGCTCGAGGGCATCCGGATTAGAAATGGCACCCTTGAGCAAATTTGGAATGGCCATCACTGAGCAAAACCCTAGCTCAAGAGTTGGCTCATTGGCACCACTTTCGGGTCTTCGGAGGACACTGTGGGGGGTCCCCTAGCTGAAACCCGCTGTCCTGGACCCGTCAGAGTCAACGGATTCGCGAACCGAGCCATAGTTCGGGTGCCACGAGCATTCTAGTCGGGCATCCCGAGGCTGTTCAGGGACACCTGGAGAATTTTGCCCAGGGCCACAAAACCCAACCCGATGAGAAGACTTGGATTCCGTCACCTCCAATAGGTCCATGTGGCCATTGTGGACCTATCCATAGTGGCCATGCATGCCCCAGGGCATCCGAATGAGAAATGGTGCCCTTGAGCAAATTTGGAATGGCCATCACTGAGCAAAACCCTATCTCAAGAGATGGCCCATTGGCACCACTTCCTGGTCTTCGGGAGACACTATGGGGGGTCCCCTACCTAAAACCCGCCGTCTCGGACCCATAGGAGTCGACGGATTCACAAACTTAGCCACAGTTCGGGCTCCATGGGCATTTTAGTCGGGCACCCCGTTACCGATCAGGGACACTTGGAGGATTTTCCCCAGGGCCACGGAACCCAACCCGGCGAGAGGACTTCGATTCCGTCACCTCCCACAGGTCCTTGTGGCCATTGTGGACCTGTCCACAGTGGCCATGCATGCCCGAGGGCATCCGAACAAGAAATGGCCCCCTTGAGCAAATTTGAAATGGCCATCATTGAGCAAAACCCTAGCTCCAGAGATGGCTCGTTGGCACCGCTTCTGGGTCTTCGAGGGATGCTGTACGGAGTCCCCTAGCTGAAAGCCACCATCTTGGACCCACTGGAGTCGACCGATTCGCGAACCGAGCTATGGTCCGGGTGCCATGGGCATTCTAGTCGGGCACCCCGGGGCCACGGAACCCAAACCGGTGGGAGGACTTGGATTCCGTTGGCCCCCACAGGTCCACGTGGCCATTATAGATCTGTCCACAGTGGGGATGCATGCCGGGGGTCATCCGGACGAGAAAAAGCCCCCTTGAGAAAATTTAGAATGGCCATCACAGAGCAAAACCCTAGCTCCAGAGATGGCTTGTTGGCACTGCTTCCGGGTCTTTGGGGACATTGTGGGGGGTCCCCTAGCTGAAACCTACCATCTCGGACCCGCTGGAGTCGATGGATTCGCGAACCGAGCCACGGTTCAACTTCCATGGGCATTCTAGTCGAGTACCTCGGGGTCGTTCAGGGACACCTAAAGGATTTTACCTAGGGCCACGGAACCCAACCCAGCGAGAGGACTTGGATTCCGTCACCTCCCATAGGTCCACATGGCCATTATGGACTTGTCCACGGTGGCCAATCACACCCGGGGGCATCCAGACGAGAAATGGCCCCCTTGAGAAAATTTGGAATGGCCATCATTGAGCAAAACCCTAGCTTCGGAGATGGCTCACTGGCACTGCTTCCGGGTCTTTGGGGGATGCTGTGGGGGGTCCCCTAGCTAAAAACCACCATCCCGGACCAACTGGAGTCAACGGATTCGTGAACCGAGCGACAGTCCGGATGCCACGGGCATTCTAGTCGGGCACCCCGGGGTCATTCAAGGACACCTGGAGGATTTTCCCCAGGGCTATGGAACATAAACCAGCGAGCAGACTTGGGTTCTGTCAGCCCCCTTAGGTCCATGTGGCCATTGTGTACCTATCCACAGTGGCCACGCGCGCTTGGGGGCATCCGGACGAGAAATGGCCCCCTTGAGCAAATTTGGATGGCCCTCACATTTGGGTCAACTTTGGAAAATCGTCTAGCGGGAACTTATGGCTACCATTCCCAGTAAGAACGTGCCTAGACACACCTACACGACTCCCCGGAACCCGGTTTTGCTGCACGGTTGGAATTCTATGTCCCTGACAGGTGTCCAGCAGGTGTGCCTGAAGGCCTTTTGGATGCGAGACGGAACGAGCCATAGAATGACGAACGTGGCTTCGATCAATGAATAGTTGACTCCGTTGGATTCAGGACGCCAGGATAGTGCTAGGGGCACCCCTCTCTTCTGGTCCCGTGGCCTCGGTGCCATCTTGAACGTCCATCCTGGAAACTAGGGTTTTTCTCAGTGAGGGAGTGTGCAATTTTTGCACACAGGGGCCAACTGTGCAAAATCATCCATTGGGAACTTATGGCTAGCGTTCTCAGCCGGAACCTTCCTAGACACACATGTAGGACTCCCCGAAGCTCGATTTTGCTGCACGGTTCGACTTCTATGCCCCGGGAAGGTATTCAGCAGGTGTCCCTGAAGGCCTTTTTGATGCGAGACGGAACGAGCCATAGAATGACGACCATGAATCTGATCGACGAACCGTCAACTCCGTTGGATTCGAGGTGTCGGGATAGTGCTAGGGGCGCCCCTCTCCTCCGGTCCTGTGGCCCCGATGCCATCTTGGAAACTAGGAGTTTGCTTAGTGAGGGAGTGTGCAATTTTTGCACACGGGGGCCAACTCTGCAAAATCATCCACTGGGCACTTACGGCCAGTGTTCCCGGCCGGAACCTACCTAGACACACCTGCAAGACTCCCTAGAGCCTGGTTTTGCTACACAGTTGGACTTCTATGCCCTCGACAGGTATCCAACAGGTGTCCTTGAAGGCCGTTTGGATACAAGACAGAACGAGCCATAAAATGATGACCGTGGCTTCGATCGGCGAACCATCAACTCCGTTGGATTTAGTGCATCGAGATAGTTCCAGGGGTTCCCCTCTCCACTGATCCTGCGGCCCCGGTGCCATCTTGAATGTCCATATTGGAAACTAGGGTTTTGCTCAGTGAGGGAGTGTGCAATTTTTGCACACGGGGATCAACTCTGCAAAATCGTCCGCCGGGCACTTATGATGATGATGGTGATGGTGACAGTGATGGTGATGGTAATGGTTATGGTGATGAAGATGATGATGATGGAGATGTTGATGAGGAACCTAGAGTTAGAGTTAGAGTTAGGGTTAGAGTTAGAGTTATTGATGATGATGGATATGGTGGTGATGATGAAGACGTTGATGATGATGGTGATGGTGACGGTGACGGTGATGGTGATGGTGATGGTGAGGATAAAGAAGATGGCTTAGTGCTAGGGTTTGGGTGAGGGTTAGGACTAGAGTTATAGAAGGAAATTGAATTATGGTTAGAGTTAGAGTTAATGATGATGATGAAGATGGTGGTGATGATGAAGACGTTGAAGGTGGTGGTGATGGTGATGGCGAGGATGAAGAAGATGGTTTAGTGCTAGTGTTTGGGTGAGGGTTAGGGATAGAGTTAGAGTTAATGATGATGATGGTGACGGTGACGGTGACGGTGATGGTGATGGTGATGGTGAGGATGAAGAAGATGGCTTAGTGCTAGGGTTTGGGTGAGGGTTAGGGCTAGAATCATAGAAGGAAATTGAATTAGGGTTAGAGTTAGAGTTAGTGATGATGATGAAGACATGATGATGAGGGTGACGGTGATGGTAATGGTGATGGTGATGGTGAGGATGGAGAAGATGGCTTAGTGCTAGGGTTTGGGTGAGGGTTAGGGCTAGAATCATAGAAGGAAATTGAATTAGGATTAGAGTTAGAGTTAATGATGATGATGAAGACATGATGATGATGGTGACGGTGATGGTGATGGTGATGGTGATGGTGATGGTGAGGATGAAGAAGATGGCTTAGTGCTAGGGTTTAGGTGAGGGTTAGGGATAGAGTTATAGAAGGAAATTGAATTAGGGTTAGAGTTAGAGTTAAGGATGATGATGACGATGGTGGTGATGATGAAGACGTTGACGGTGATGGTGATGGTGATGGTGATGGTGATGGTGATGGTGACGATGAAGAAGATGGTTTAGTGCTAGGGTTTGGCTGAGTGTATGTGCTATGGTTTGGGAAGATGGTTTGGAAATAGTTATTTATTGAATCTCATAATTTTCCTATAAATCAAAGCCATGGGGTAGACTTGAAGAAGAGAATAATTGTAAGGTCATGTGGGAAGAAAGAGCTTGTAGATCAAACACCTCATTCTCTCATCTTTACCATTCATTGTATTCATTATTACTTGAGTTATTTCATTAAGGAAGTAAGTGGTATTCAATCACTATAGCTAGAGAGAGATTTTAATAAGGAAAATGATCCATCCCAAGGAGAGTGTTGGAGCTAAATTGCCTCAAATCATTTTTTCTCAAATGATGTTACACATTTGTATGCTTTTCCATTTGAAGAATATATGAGTTTTGTTTTTTCCATCCATTTATTGTATTTGAATTACATTATTGTATTTAATATTATGATATGATTGCTTGCATGCTTCTTAGTTATTTATTTTCTATTATAGTACTCTCATGCTTGTCAAATAAATAACCATTGTATATTGTCTCGCTCACAACTTGGATATATTAACAAATTTTGCTCATCATTGCAACAAAATCCCTAAAATAGATTGACTACTCCATTTTGGGTTTAGAATCTAGATCAGTTAATCTTACTTACTAGGTTGTTTTTAGTTGTTTTCTAACCTCTAGTGACATGCAAAGTCATTAAATAACATGCAAACTCACTTAGCAACCCTTGTAAGGAATCAAGGTTTTTGGAATTTTATTTTGCATGGTCTTGGTGACTTGCACATTTTTTCTCTTTTTCTCAGAAGAGTTCAATGGTAGAATCCCTAATTTTCATTAGTGTTCCATAGTGGCCAATGTAATATGCATGCAAATTCATTTCATAGGAAGTGTAACTATTTACTTGTGTAACTTGCATAGTTATCTTTGTAACAAGTCGTGGATTTTTAGTTAGATTTAATTGTATGTTTTGTCAGTAGCTTAGCTTGAGGGAAACTTTAAATTTTCCAAGAATTGTAAGTTGATGTTCTTGTAATTTTACATCTCATCAACCATGATTATTAATTAAATCACTTAAGGGATAGAAGGTGGAATCATAATTCCTAAGTGTCTAATCACATAAATGGATTATAATTTGTCATTTGCACATGGATTCATAACTAAGGGCAAACTCATTTGTCATTTGTCATGTATGCAAAAATGTAGTCAAGGACAAACTCATATACACAAGTGCAAATCCATCTATTAATATGCAAAAATGATCCAATCATCTCAATTTTTGGAAAAATGGAACATCGTTCCCAGCGTCTATATAATGGCAACTCGTGCCCCGTACAAAAAAAGGAAACTCGTGCCCTATACAAAATATGGCCCATGGTGCCCTACAAAAAATATGGCAACTCATGCTGAAAATGCCACATCGTGGCTACTGTACATAGGAGGGTCTCTCAATCCTCTTGCCCACCCTCGGAGCTCCCAGGTGCATCTCCAAAATCAATCTTCCTCTTCTTCATGCTAGAGGAAGCTGGGTCCTTCCGACGTCTTTGAGCACGCCCCCTTGAGCCCTGAAACGACAACAATAATATGTCAACTTTTCTTGGCAATTATACAAGTATAAAACACAATTTCAAACTAAAAATAGTTTTCAAATCTTGGATAACTCACCGCATGAGAGACTGTAAGTCATGAGGGGCTCTCCCTCCTCCGTGATCCAAGTCTCTTGGAAATGCCACCCTACAACATTTAGAACAATCAGATCAATGCTGAAACTAGATGCATATAGTAATTTCCGTTAAAATTGAACGAGAGTTAAATGATAAACTACTCAATCTCACCGTGAACAAAATCGACTGGTCTTCGGGGCTGGCGGATGGAGCAGTCGGCTAGACAGCTTGCTCCGATGCTAGGGTGGATAGTAAAGGGGAGGATGTAGCCACATCAACGATGGCTACACCACTGGGGGTAACAATGGAAGAAGGGGGCGTGGCAGGAGGAGGCATGGACTAGGGTGGGGGAAGTAGAGATGTACATATAGGGCTATAAACCCCAACTGGTTGTAGTATGGATGGGCGCACCATGGAAGGGGAAGTGAGTGTGGTGGGGGAATGTGGGGGGGGGGCGAGGTCTGTGTTGCAGTAGAGGGATGGGTGACTGTGGATGGGTGGTCTGCCGTGGTCGGATGGGGGAGGGTGGGAACATGGGAAACTGATACAGAGGTGGAGCTGGATATGATGTGTAAGGGGGAGCTGGATGGAATTGTGATACTATATAGGAGGGGGGGGCTGGATGGAAGGGGTTGGGGAATGGGGCATGTATTCCAGGGGATACAACTGGCATATAGGTTGGCCGAAAGGTCAGGGAGGGAGGAATAATGGCACTGGCAGGCTGAGGTGCTCGCACCTACATACACATGTATAACCTCATAGTTTAATATACAAAAATATAAATATACACAGACAAGTCGTCATATTTGAAATTAAATTTATGCTTTAATACACACAATACCTACGCACAGGGAGAACTGTTGGTTCCCGGTGGTGGTGGATGGTCGTTGGAGCCTGCGGAAACCTGTGCGAACACTACAATTCTTAGACTGAATTTATAAAAACAATATTAAACACAATGAAAATGAGAATGACAACGATGGTACTTAGAAAACATGACTACAATAAATTTATATTCAAGTTAGATTATATCCAATATTCTGAAAGGATAGAAGGTGGCATGGCATGAAATTAAAATTAAATAAGGTGAGAGGGCATAGAAGGTGACATGGTGAGCTTTTCCTTTTCTAGAGTCATCTCCATGAGTAGGTGAGCATTTCCTTTTCTAGAGTCATCCCCATGAGTAGGTGAGCTTTTCCTTTGGCCCTAGAGAGATGTGCAGTGTCTCATAAGCAAATGAAATTCATGTCCATTTACAAATTTGAATTGGAAACCTATGTAATGTGTTTGGGTTCTTGGTGAAGAGTTCCTAGGTTTTGATGTCTTCTTATAGATTTGTAGTTTCCTAGAAGTTTGATTCACCCAGTGGAAAAGTATTTGCATCCCTAGAGTGAGGATCTTGAGTCCCATTATTTCCATAACATTTACATCATCAAATAAAATGGCATCTCATTGTTTAAATTTGCAAAGAGGTTCTAAATAGCAGTTAAGTTAGTGTGCATGTTATTTAATACACTTTAGAGTGTTGATCGTTAGAAAAAGGAAGAAAGAGAAATCTTTTGCATGGTTAACTTACTTACAAGCTTGAATGTGCCATGTTCTTTTGAATTGAATGAGTAATTATGTGTTCTTGATTAAATAGCTATGTTGTCAGAATGATATCACTTGATTGAAATCAAAGAAATCTTGAGTGAAATGAGTTAAATGAGTATTCTTGATGCCAAATCTTTTACCGAGTTGAATTTGAATCAGGATGATAGCAAGGCCCCATAGACCATATTTGTAAGATTATCGCTCTTCCTTATGGGCCTTACATCATTTTCAAAAACTTTAGTGACAATAGATGTAATAAGTTGTTTTATGTTGTTTATATGTCTTTCCTAATAGCACATTCTAGGAGTAGTACTATGATTACTTTCAGTCTCAAGTATTAGAATAAATTGGAAATCCTGTGATAATAAACTAGGGTAATAAGGACATGAGAAACATCAGGTTCTTGAATTTCTAGAAGCTTGGCCACTATGATTCTATTTTGGCCACTATGAAGACGTTGACGGTGATGGTGATGGTGGTGACAACATTAATGACAAAGGCTTGAGGAATGGCAAAGAAGATGATGATGTCAATGGCTTGAAGAACACACATGGCATGAAGAACCATGGAGGTGGGCATTGGAGCCATTGGAACACCAAATGAGCCAAATGACCCATTCTATAGTCATTTGTGGTTTGATGGGGCAATGGAACCCTTGGTGATGGTCCATGCTACCATTTGATGATGGGCTTGATGTCCATTGAAAGCATGTTGATTAAATACTAAATTATTAACTCTTGATGGTGGAACCCACATTGAAACCCACATACAAATTGAATCATCCCTTATCTAATGGAACTTACGATGGATGTTGAAGCCCTTGAACCTTGAAGATGTCCATATGTGGAATCCTTGATGTATGGTGATGAAGACATAATGTAATGTTTCCTTGGGGTTCTTGGAATTGTTTGTGGTCTATTGTTGTGGGTGTGATGGAGCCCTTGCCCTTATAATTGCTTGACGAAACCTTTGATGCTGAAGTATTTAAACATGATGATGTAGAAACCCACAAAAAAAATGAGGAAGCCCTAAGTTTCTAACATGGCCTTTGATGTGGTTGTGTGAAGTCAAACCAAAACAAGCATGCAAATAAAACTTTGCATGTGAACTATTATGTGTCCATTCAAAGGACAAAGTCAGCTCAACAATTAAAAATAAAATGAAAATGAAAATGAAAATTACATAAACAGGTTGATTGAATATCCTATGATATGATGTGCATGTACAACAGAAAGACATGATGATGTAGACATTATGAAGAGACTAATGATATTTTGGGCAGCAGTTTGGTGAAAGGAGAGAATGATGTATTTGTGTATATGCTGGTTAAAATTATGATAGAGTGATGATGAGCAGACAATGATATAAATGTGGATATGTTTGATATCTTCACAGCAGAATGATAATTTGCCTACGGTTAATGACAGTTTGATGACAGGTTAAAGATGTGCATGTAGATAGAATATCGATATGTTTGAGAAGATGATGGACATGATGTAACAGGGACAGAATGATGATTGAATACAAGGTGCTGGCAATGGATTGTTGAATGAGATGATGTGAATAATGACATGACTGTGATATGTATGATATGTGACAACTATGTAATTGTAAATACAAGTAGGGTCTTGTATCCATTTTCTTAGTAGGATCTAAGAAAAACTAGGCTAGGTCCTAGATGATGAGTTGGTGCTCATTGTATCAGTTGGTGCTGAATTGCCTCATGGTTGTAGCCGTTGAACCAAATACAGAATATTACAAAAACTATATCTAGTCTCGTATTATGTGTTGATGTGTTTCATTAGTTGATAGTTAGTTCATTGATGAATATGATGTGAATGTGAAATGATGATATAAGAGTTGGTAACTGAAGTTGAAATTAAATAAAGTATAGGCTCACTGATTCACCCTCCCCTCTCAGTGAGCATTGTGTCTAACACAAATGTTTATAGTTTTGTTATGTTTTCATGTTTTATAAGGTTTCATTTTTTTTTTGGGTGGGATTATACGAATTTATAGCTCTCAAATAAATTAGACAATATTATAAACACAACTATAAAATGCGATGATAATATGGTAATTACTCAGTGCTAATTAATTTGTAATTACTGAACACAAATTACTCGTAACTGGATCTAATTATTCAAAGTAAAGAAGTTACCTATGTGTATGGTGCTGCAATCTCCTCTGTTGCTGCCATGGCTCCAATGAGGTCAAAGGAACCGACGTCCTCCCACCTGGGGGACGGAGACCTGGCACCAAATAACTAAACATTAAAATAAATAAAGTCAACAATGTGTAATTCAAAGTTAAATATATTAAACAATACGATATCAAATAAAATACAACAAATACTTGAACATTAAATAAAACAATAGCAAACCTGATCCATGAAGCTCCCTGTGGCATGCTGCTACATATCAGCATGGCAAGAATGACCACAGTGAGAACAATGATGTGCTGTTGTTCCAGCAGAACTAGAAGGCCCCGCTTGGGTTCCACCTGTACCCGGCATGTCTCGGCCACCACCCATAGACTGTGCAGTTATCTGTGTCTCATCAATGTCCTCCCGACTCTGGGAAGACATGGCCACAAATTTGGTATGTCTAAGCAAGTCATGTGTGGCACGTCTGATAGAGTCATGAATCTCATCTAGACCTCTACCAAACCCGGTGGGTGAGGAGGGTGGTTTGTCTCTCTCTTGGGTGTAGGAGGTCCTCTAAGCGGGTTGCGGTGCGCCTGAGGTCAATCTTGGGTAGAGCCAAGATCGACACCCTAAAACTCAGTGATGTCAAAGTAGTTGACATGGTACCCTAGCTCAAACTCAGCCCACAATATTCGAAGGAAATACTGTGGGACCTCCAAATTGTTGCACGAGGGCCTGTCAAACACCATGAACCACCTCTATCTCCAGTTATCTCTCCATGGCTGGTAAATGCACCAATCCATGCAAACTCGAGTCCTCATCAAAGTTAAAGGTTGTTCGGTCGAGGGAACTATGAACTTGCTATACAACTGGGCTTTGCTGGTGTTGAGGTCTTTTATTTTCTCTTTGGACAACCCAATGGAGTAGTGTTCCCTCATTCGATCCCTGTATTGGCTCAAGTTTGTTATCTCACTGTGTGCAATATTGATTGATTCAATAATGTTTTGAAGTGATGAAGCCAAGGAAACCCGAGAGGGTTCCCTGGTACTGTGCAATTCATTACTTAGTGCCCTCAATTGATTTAGGTCTTGGTGTAATTGATCTTCAGGGTTTTCATTGGGTTCATTGTCGGTTCCCATATTCTCTTCTGGAGGTTGGGTTTCATTGGATGGTGGTGGTGTGTCTCACATCTTATTAGGTGTGTAGATGGCCTGCAATTAAATTTCCTTGGTTTTTTAATGGATTGTACATTTGTTTTAAAACTTAAAATTCAAATGGAAAACGAAAAAAAGGACAAATTTGTGCTTTGAGGAGCACTTACCTGGAGAAATGGATGGCAACGTGGTGTAGGGGCGACTGCTTGGTGTTGACGACAACGGGGGTGCACAAGGACGCGTTCGCTTGGTTGAAGGTGCGCTCGCAGGTTGGTGATTTAGCTCACGGGTCTGTAAAAAATGACAAAACCCGTGAGCTCTGTTTTTTTTAATAAAAAAACAGAGGTGCGCACATGCCACTAACGCATGCGCGCCAATATGTGCGTATGCGTCAAGGGCGCGTGTGCGCCCCTTTTGTCGATGTGGATTGAACCACGTGGACTTTCGGCATTGCAAAAGCAGGGACGCATGCGTGCCTTTGGAGGCGCGTGCACGTCCCTTTTTTTTTCCACTCACGCGCCCTTGTTGCGGTTATTTTGGGTACCAGCTTCCTACGGGTACCCAAATAATAATTATTTTTTGAAAGTTGAAAATTGAAAGTAGGTAATAATTTGTCTTCTAGATGAAAGAATACATTTTTTTGATGGTTTTATAATGTATGTAGCAAATTGAAATAGAAAAAACTGTATAATTTTTAAGCAATAGTTAAAAATTATTTCACTCAATCATTTTTCGAATGACCTAATAATTGGATGTTTTTACATGGAGAATCACTAGACCCTTATTGATTGTCACATCATGGGCATCCATGTAATTGAAGTCAATGGATTGTAACTTATAATACATAAATATTAAATATTGTAAATTATTTTATATTATATAAAACTATTATGTGTTTATTATATATTTTTAATTTGTATATTTTAACGATCAATAGATGGCTACAAAATAATTATGGGGATGGTAGAATGGTAAACATATCATGGGTGATAAATGGGATATAATGGTTGATGAAAGGAAAAAAGGTGGGAAAAAAGGAACGGTAGTAAGGAAAAGCATGCGCAGTTATTCTTTTAGTGAAGAGACACCTGTGGGGGGAGGGGATACTCTGAGCTTAGCCACAAGGAGAACAATGAAAAATAGATTTATCCGACGAATTTATAATGGAAAACAAAATTGATGTATTTCAACTAACTTGACACAAACAATTTACCTTGTCGAAATTTCAACCAAGTGCGGAGAGGGTCAAACAAAGACGTTTTTTTCCAAATGATATATGATCATGACTAGCATGACAAACTGAATGCAATGACATTGATTTCATAGCATGAAAATGCAACTAAAACTAAATGACAAACTGCAAACTTGAGTCAACCATGATATGGTAATGCATGAGATGGAACTTGGCTAGTGTTCCGAAGGGGTATACGGAAGCAAAAATGGTGAAACGAGATATAAACATGAAAAACACATTTCACTCGATATGACAATGAAGATGGAATGGATATGTGACAAAATTTATTAGGTTCACCTCTAGCATCATGTACTTTTGACACTTCAGAATCATGGCAATGTTGAGAATCAACACCTCCTAGGATCATATATTTGTATTTCCATAGGTTAGGAAATATTTAACAACAATATCATTTTTATTTTGAAGCTCAAGGCCAACAGATCCATACCTATTAATTAGGTAGCCATGCTTGGGAAGTCTATATCGGTTGCTTATGAATTTCAAATCATAACAATTCATAGGCTCATTATTTCACTCAAATTGTCATCACGTTCATCCTCCACATCATGATTCATAAATTTTAACGCTCCAGATAAATTCAAAGACCCCTTCTAAGGGGTCTCTGAATCCATCTACAATGTTAAAATTTACGAAATTGTGCAAACTAATTAGGTTTATTACGTCAATTACAATATTGACATATCTAGAGACCGATAGAAACATGTTATATATAATTATAAAATCTCATATTATATTATATATAGATACACTTAATTTGTGTGTGACGTAAAAGGAAATATTTGATAATTATGAAATCTTAAATAATTATTAACTTAGAGTATCTAGTCATATTTTTTATCCCATGACTAAATTATTCATTTAGTTTAGTCATTTTTAGTTGTCATCACTTAAAATTGCTCACATTTTGTCATATTTCACTTAGAAACACTATGGTGACCAACGTTTTTGATGGTTTAGTCATTTAATTCACATGGTGACCAACGTTTTTGGTCACCTGGTCATTTATAACCCATTTTTCTACTAGTGGGGTTTACCCAAGTCTTGTTAGACCCATCGTAGCTCATTGTTGGAAAAGAGCGTGACTGTGACCTGGCAACAACGATGAAGGAGAAATATAATTTGTCAAATAGAAACAGGGACTTTGATGTAGACTCTATGAGTGACGAGGGTGTTTGGTTCACTTCGAAATTGTTAGCCACTAAGTTTGTGTAGGAGAATAGACTGAACCAACTTACTTCCTATGTCATTGTTGGGACAGAGCAATGTGCGATAGGTGTCCAAATGAATTTGTCTACTTTCCACTTAAATGAGTTCCTTGCAGATGTTGCAGACACTCAGGACAATGGTGCCCCCTTTACATACTCATGGTTATTATTACTCATCTCTTTCGTGGGTTGGAAGGAGCCAACGAACTATCAAGGAATGCAACCTATCAGCCAATGTTAGGGGTTGTGCTATATGAATCTCTCTTATTCAGACATACATAGCCGAAAGCAAGAGAGAAATGTGTCATTGTACATGCAGCTGGAGGCATTAAGGTACTATTTTGTTCAAATACCAAGATTGATGAAGTAGTGGTGGCTAAGTATCGTGGGGTGGAAAAGTTCAAATATGGGCCCCACCATATGCATGTACATGAAAGAAGCGAACCACACCAACAGTGGTTGGTGATGGGATTCAAGTTATCCAATGATGAAGTAGAAACTATGATTCAAGAATGGCCACTAGAGTGGCAAGTTTCTATCGAACTTGAGACCATATTTCCAGACCCATCACAGCAGGATCAGCAGAAGGATGGTACATCTGGCCAGCAACAAAATAGTCAACAAACCGAAGGGGGATATGATGACATAGAAGATGAGCAATATAGTTAGGCCCCTACTGATCTAGAAATGGGAGATAAGTGGAAAGGTGGAACTTCAAGGAAAGGAGCAAGGAAGAAGCAAAAAGCACAACATCATGAAAGTGCTTAGGATTTGATGGACGATGACATAAACATTTTGTTCAATAGGATGTAAGAAGTATCGGAGGAGAACAAAATCAAAACAAAATACAAGACGATAAAACTATTCAGTGGCGTCACTAACATCCTGGATACCTTGTGTAAGGAGATTAAGAATATTCGAATCTTGGATGCATTGTAGAGCATGTTAGAAAAACAGGATCGCAGAGCAATACCAATAAACAGAAATGCAAATACAATCACACATACACATTACAAGAGAGACACAGATATATCATGGTTCACCCAACTTGGGCTACGTCCACACTGAATTTTCCAGTCCTTATTATTATTACCGTCCAGCAAGGTGAAGGGATACAACCTGTAGCACAACCGCTGCACTTCCTCTTCTCTGTTTCACAGTTTCTCTCCTGATCTCAAAGATCTTTACAAGGCATAAAACCTAATACATCATCATCCCTAGCCGTATTACAATGTATTTATTTTATAAGGGAAATACAATGGGAAAATACCACGGGATACCCAAAACCATGGGCCCGCAAAACAATTGGCGAAAACAACCCCAAAAAATTTCTTCGGGGGCACTGGCCCCCGGACCCCCCGACCAGGGGGGATGGTCCCCCCTGGAACCCTGTCGGGGGGAGATGCCCCCCCACACCCCCCTGTTGGGGTGAGTGTACAGTCCACCTACATATCATATAAAACTGGGGTACAAACACGGCTGATATAATATCATCTATGAGACTAGAAGATATGGCTCCACAACCAACAATCTCCCACTTCAAGACTGATCACAACAACTCCACCGCTGCTGCACTTGCTGGACTTGGACTTGGAAAATTTCTCCTCTTCACCTTCATGCTAGAAGGCCAACTGAAACCGAGCATGAACTCAGTTTCTCTCTGGTCACTACCTTTGTGAACATGTTTGCAAGATTTTGGCTAGTATGTATCTTTTCAACAGTTCATCTTCCAAAACAGAGCATATGAAATGGTACTTGAGCTGTATATGTTTAGTCCTGGAATGGAATGCTGAGTTCTTTGCAAGATGAATGGCACTCTGGCTGTCACTATACAATCTTCTATCCTTCTGCTTCTTACCCACTTCCTCCATAAACCTCTGCAACCAAATCATCTCTTTACTAGCCTCTGTAATGGAAACATACTCTGCTTCTATTGTTGAAAGTGCAACAACCTTCTATAGTTTTGAAATCCAACTTACTGCTGTTCCACCTACAGTAAACACATACCCTGTGGTGCTCCTCCTACTATCCTTGTCACCTTCCATATCTGCATCAACATATCTTTGTAGAACAATGTCTGAACCTCCAAAACAGAATGCCTCAGTGGTAGTACCTCTCAAATACCTGAGAATCCATTGTATTGCCTTCCAATGTTCTTTACTTGGATTGTTCATATATCTACTCACAACTTCCACTGCATGTGCAATATCTGATCTTGTGCACACCATGGCATACATCAAGCTGCCAACTGTTGATTGATAGGGACTCTTGGACATGTAATCTATCTCTTCTTGTGTCTTGGGACACATTTCCTTGCTTAGACTGAAATGGATAGCCAAAGGTGTACTTACAGGTTTTGCATTTTGCATTCTGAACCTCTCCAACACCTTTTGTATGTACTCACTTTGAGACAATGTCAATTTGCGATTTTTCTCGTCTCTCGTTATTCTCATACCAAGGATTTGCTTTGCAGCACCCAAATCCTTCATCACAAATGAATTATCTAGCTTCCTTTTGAGTACATTTATATCCTGCATGTCAGACCCTGCAACAAGCATGTCATCCAAATACAATAACAAGATAATATATCTTCCATTGTCTAGCTTCTTGAAATAAACACAATGGTGAGAATGAAATCTACTATAACCTTGTTCTGTCATAAACCTGTCAAACTTTAGATGCCACTGCCTTGGAGCTTGCTTCAAGCCATACAAGCTCTTTTTCAACCTGCATACCAGATCCTCCTTACCTTTGACCTCATACCCTTGTGGCTGCTGCATATATATTTCTTCCTCCAAATCCCCATGGAGGAAGGCTGTTTTTACATCTAACTGTTCAAGATGCAAATCTTCTACTGCCACTAGACTTAAAATAGTCCTAATTGAAGTCATCTTAACAACAGGAGAAAATATTTCATCAAAATCTATACCTTTCTTCTGTGCAAACCCCTTTACAACAAGTTTGTCCTTGTACCATTTCTTACCTCCTTCTTCTTCCTTCAACCTGTAAATCCATTTGTTTTGCAATGCTCTTTTACCAGCAAGCAAATGAACCAAATCCCAAGTATGGTTTCCTACCAATGAGTCCATCTCCTCATTCATGCCTTGCTCCCACTTCTTTCTAGTTTCCACCTGCATTGCTTCTTCATAACATTCTGGTTCACCAGAATCAGTCATCAATAAATAATACATTGAAGGAGAGTATCGTTTAGGGAGTCTACTTAACCTGGAAGATCTTCTTACAGTTGTAGGAGTTTCAGGTACTTGCTGCTGCTCTTGATTTTCTGGCACCTTTGAAACTTCATTTTCTTTAATTTTATCAAGCACTATGTACTCTGTGTTTTCCTTTTCCTGTTTCTTTCCCTGCAACTTATATTTATACATGACCTTTTCATTGAATATCACATCTCTACTCCTGATGATTTTGTTATTTTCATAATCCCATAAACGATAACCAAATTCATCAACCCCATATCCAATAAAGGTACATTTCTTGGATTTAGCTTCAAGCTTTGTTCTATTTTCTTTATCAATATGGACAAATGCTTCACAACCAAACGTTCTTAGAAATGAGTAGTTTACCTTTTTATCTGTCCATTCTTCCTCTGGAATATCACCATCCAAAGCATTTGAAGGTCCTCTGTTTATTAAATAAACAGCAGTATTTACAGCATCCACCCAAAACTGTAAGGGAAGCCCTGCATGCAGTCTCATACACCTTGCACGCTCCATGATCGTTCTGTTCATCCTTTCGGACATACCATTTTCCTGTGGTGTTCCTGGGACTGTCTTCTCTCTACGAATCCCATGGTATGAACAGTAACTATCAAACTCCTTGCCGCAGTACTCACCTCCATTATCAGATCTGAGACACTTCAATCTTTTTCCTGTCTCATTCTCAACCAAAGCTTTCCACTTCTTAAAAGTAGCAAACACATCAGATTTCTGTCTAATGCAATAAACCCAAGTTTTTCTAGTTGCATCATCAATAAATGTAACATACTAATGAGATCCACCAAGAGATTGTACTTGAGCCGGTCCCCATACATCTGTATGCACAAGCTCTAATTTTTCATTCTTCTTCTGTTTCCCAACCCTGAGAAATCTGACTCTCTTCTATTTTCCATAAACACAGTTTTCACAGAATTCCAAACTTACCTACTTCAAATCCGGCAACAAATTCCTTGAGTCAAGAATCTGCATCCCCTTCTCACTCATGTGGCCAAGCCTATGATGCCACAATGCTGTATCTGTTCCTGTGGAAGCTAAAGAGATAGAATGGTCAGTATTATGAGGACATAAATACAACGTACCTACTCTGTCTCCTTTTGCTATCACCATTGATCCTTTGGTGATCTTCCACCACTTTTCTCCTAATGTAGATAGACATCCGCCATCTCCCAACTGCTCTGTTGAGATCAGATTTCTTTTCATAGCAGGAATATTCCTAACTTCTTTCAACAACCAATCAGTTCCATTCTTAACTTTTATCCATACCTTACCCATTCCAACAATTTTACATGGCTCATCATCACCCAATAAAACATGTCCAAAGTAGCCAGGAACATACTCATGAAAGTATTTCCTATGGGGTGTAGCATGACATAAAGGTCCTGAATCTACTACCCAATAATCACTAGTATTATCTAATGCAAGAATCAAAGCATCTTGTAACACATCACCTGCTACATTTTCTTCCTGGGTAGTTTCCTTCCGTGCATCACCTTTCTTCTTTAGAGATTTGCAGTCTTTCTTCAGATGTCCTTTCTTTCCACAGTTCCACCACTCTATCTTTCCCAGTCTGGACTTGGATCTGCCTGTTTTAGAGTTTCCACGATTACCTTGGCTCTTTCCTCTCTCCTTTTGTCTTCCCCTGCTCTCCATGGTCAACGCATTACCTGATGTCTCACCTGTGCTTTTTCTTCGCATTTCCTCGCTAAGAATAACACCAATAACATCATCAAATTTCAAGGTGTTTGAACCAGAGACAGAGTTACTTACAGCCATGACCAAGCTATTCCAGCTTTCTGGCAATGAACATAAGATTATAAGAGCCCTAACCTCATCATCAAAGTTCACACTTACAAACTTAGCTGATTTGTAACCGTATTAAACTCATTTAAATTATCAGTAACAGATCCACCTTCAGACATCTTAATATTAAATAAACGCTTCATTAGAAATACCTTATTGGAAGCCGAGGGTTTTTCATATAGCTTACCCAATGCTTTCATCAAACCCTCTGTTGTCGTTTCTTTTGAGATATTGAAAGCCACCGACGAAGCCAGGCTCAACCGTATTGTTCCCAGAGCCTTTCTGTCAAGAACCTCCCATTCTTCGTCCTTCATAGCCGTCGGCTACTTTGCTTTTCCTCCCAATGGTAGGAACAGATCCTTCTAGTACAGATAGTCCTCCATTTGCATCTTCCATCACCTGAAGTTTTGGTCGTTAAACTTCTCGACCTTAAACTTTCCTTCTTCTGCCATTGCTCCCACTCGAACCAGAAACCCTGGCTTCCTGCGGGTTTAACTGCCAAATAGAACTTTGGCTCTGATACCAATTGTTAGAAAAACATGATCGTAGAGCAATACCAATAAACAAAAATGCAAATACAATCACACATACACATTACAAGAGAGACATAGATATATCGTGGTTCACCCAACTTGGGCTATGTCCACACTGAATTTGCCAGTCCTTATTATTATTACCGTCCAGCAAGGTGAAGGGATACAACCTGCAGCACAACCGCTGCACTTCCTCTTCTTTGTTTCACAGTCTCTCTCCTGATCTCAAAGATCTTTACAATGCATAAAACCTAATACATCATCATCCCTAGCCGTATTACAATGTCTTTATTTTATAAGGGAAATACAATGGGAAAATACCACGGGATACCCAAAACCATGGGCCCGCAAAACAGTTGGTGAAAATAGCCCCAAAAATTTTCTTCAGGGGCGCTGGCCCCCGGTTTCCCTTGGAACCCCGTGGAGGGACGATGCCCCCCCACACCCTTCCGTTGGGGTGAGTGTACAGTCCATCTACATATCATATACAACTGGGGTACAAACACGGCTGATACAATATCATCTATGAGACTAGAAGATCTTGCTCCACAACCAACAGAGCAAATTCGTGCGGGCCGAGGTTGAGCAAGAAGAGCAACCACAAACCCAGGAAGCACCACTTCCCTATCTGGAAGGGGTAGTGAATATTTTTCCTCGCATAATTACATTCGATGAACAAAGTACCAGTGTCAAGCTTCCCAAGTTGGGGTATGTAGACCTTAAGTTACTTGCATTACCCCTTTATATGTTTCATCGACTAAAAGAAAGTGTTGCGCAAGAAACTAAATCAAGGCAAAATTCTCTCCTGGAGTATATGAGAGGATATAAGAATCCAGAAAAAACACTCAAGGATTTAACTGTACAACTCCAGCAGGACAAGGACCTGCTACGACAAGAGAAGGACAAATTACACCAAGCTGTCATAGTTGTATGCCAAGCAGTGCTAGAGGCCAAAGTTATTGGTGAGATGACAACAAAAGAGAAGGTACAATGGCTTGAGACGGTCATATATGGATACTATCTTAAGGTACAAGAGTTAGAATCAAAGTTGGTACCCAGCACTCCACCCGAATTCCTTGAGCAGGGACGAGTAGAGATTAAGGAGGTTGTTTAGACCCTTCAATACGTGGAAGCCAACTCCATGCAGATGTATTCCACTGTGTCACAGTCCTCGGATGCATTGTTAGAGGATGTTGAGCTACTGGAAATTCAAACATGGCTTCGGGATGATGAAGCAAAGGTGAGTGCCGTAGGAGAAGAATGGAAGATGCTACCTCCAGTACAGAGAATGACCAGAGTTGTCAAAAGAAAATAATTATAGCGGGAAGTTAATCAATTGAGGTTGCAACATAGGAAACATAGAGAGAGAGTCCAAACACTTCAGTTTGAGGTGCAACGCATATCAGAAGACATTGGAAGTCAGCATACTTCCATCCAGTCGGTAGTCGCTCAGGTTGTCCAAGTGAGCTAGGCACATCTTACTGTGAAAGTAGTGGAAACTGTTGGCCAGAATAAGGTTGAATTCCAGTAGCTGGTCAAAGCAAGTAGGAGCCAATACGAAGAAGTTTTATCAAAGATACAGGAACCTGACCCATAGCCCTGAAGTGGCTCGGGACGAGCCACATGTGAGTTTTGGGGTCCTGTTGGGCCTAGTGTTTTGGTGGTACCATTTTTGAAGTATCATTTTTGGTATGATTGAAGACAAAGTGGAACCAATTCGACAATGCAGTCAACTCCAACGAAGCACCCAGGAAATGGGGAAAATGGTGATGTTGATTGTGTCAAAGGTCGGAGTTGAGTCAGTTAGTTAGAATTGGTCCACATTGTAATAATGAGTCGGTTAGGAAGTTAGTAGATTAGTGGGAGCAGGGAAATCTTAGTGTGTCCTATAGATATTTATTAAGAAGGAATTTTTGCAGTTAATACTTGGAGTAGTTGAGTGAGTCAATTTTTTGTACTTTGTAATGAAGATATCCACTATGTATGTCAGAGGCATGTGGGAGAATTTGAGTCACTGATCTCTAGGATGTGTGCGCAAATCCATTGTAATATATGAAGAAATCTGTAAGTATTACCTAAAGTGATTATTTGGTTGCAACTTTTAATAAAATATAAGCGCATCTGTGGTTTTTACCATATGGATTTCCACAATAAAACATGGTGTCTTTATGTGTGTTAATGTTTGTGATGTGATATGTGTTTCTTTCCTCTATTGAATAAATAAGCAAATACATGACGGGTTTAGCTGTATGAAAAATGGATGCAATTATATTAATTCGGCTAAGTAATGGAATCTGTCGATGTTATGAACTTGTCGAAGTTACAATATTTCGTTGTTCTGTAACAAAACATAATGATGAATGTATTACTTGTCGAGTATCCCCTTCTGTGATGCAAGAAGTATGGTTCTTGCAATCCCTTTCGGGCCAGTGTATGTGGAGTGTGAAGTATTTTTGTTGATGTTAAGTGTTGAACCCTTGTCAAAGTAAAAGTGCACCAATAGGTGAGGCATGTGAATGTAAACATTATTGTCTATGGTAAACATGTAAATACATTGGTAAAATTCAGAACTATCCTATGGGTTCAAGAAACATATAGTGGGTGGACCTCTGTACTAGGACATCCGTGATTTTGTTACAGATCTTAGGTGGGTGCTTTAGCTGTGCTTCAATTGTAGGGTAGAATGGTGCTTCAGTTGCAAAGAAAAATGGGTATTTGTTTTAATATTTGCTGCTTTAATGAATCCTAAATTTGAAATTGGCCATGTGATGCTAATCCACATTCGGACACACCTGACACATGTTAGTGTCTAATTGGAATATGTCGGTTCCACCTCCATTTCCTTTCTCTATCATGGATGTCATCATGTCTGCTTGCATGGGTCTAGGAAGGTTCCACTTTTGGTGGGACCTTGCGGCAATGCCTTGGATAAAAAATGGTTTCGAAATCTCATTTTTGGAGCCATTGTCAATCAAAATGTGCCATGTAGTACATTGGTGTTACACCTAAAATCTTACCATCATGAGACTCAATGTATAAATCCCTAAAGTTTCCTTGACTAAGTTATTGACTTGGAAGAGATACAAACCCATTCATACTAGGTTTTGAGAGGTCGTCGCAGGTTGTCCTCATGCAACCTGTGATGTCGTAGGTTGGCCTCTTGCAGTCTGCGACGATGTCAGTTAATGGACAAAAATACCTCCTTCGAGCCCATTCTTGAAGCTAGCTGACATGGATCCCTATCCCTAACCTTTTGGGAGAGTTGGCACTCAGTTCCTAACCTCTTGGAAGGATCCCCTATCTCTCTCCTACCATATCTCAACCTACCCTATCCATACCCTATCCACTTAGTCCTATATAAGTGAAACTCACTCCCATTCCAAAGGGAGGAAGTCTATAGTGTCTACATGTTGGTGAAATCATCTTAGGAGAGATCTCTACTCATCTATTGGGAGACTCACACTTCCTTGGGAGTCTTTGGTATTGGTTCAATCGGATGAGGATGCTACGTCAAGTCTATGGTTGTGATTTTTCTATCTTATGTACTTCTCTTTTCAATACAGTAATATAATTGCTTTCCACCAAAATCTCATTGTATTAATGATATCTTGTGTAGTTCACCTACTTGACTGCTTACTTAGATCTATTATTGTATAGATAGGTTTTACTTGTTTTGTTGTCTTGTTATCTTGACAGGTTTTGCAGCTCGGATCTAAAGATCGTCAAGCTTGGAGCTACATTCAAGGAGAAAAGGATTAGCGATCTACAAGGTAAACGTATCTAGTCCCTCGATCCTTAATTACGTCTAGGAGAGTTAATTATATTCTATCCTATTTGTTCTAGACTCACGTTGAGCTAGGGAGATCATGCCTCGAGTCTGCTCTTGGTAAATTGTCTGTCAAACAAATCTGGCGACCATACTGGGGAGTACATTGTTTGTAGTTTTCAATTTGAATATCATTTTCAGTTGATTGCTTTTGCAAACCATCCATAATCTTGTTTTCCTTCTAAGCCTCGTTTCACCATCAGATCTTCACTTTGAAGAGTCTAAAGTCCTCCTATGAGTTTGTACTCATCATTTCCAAACCATTTCATTACGCATTGTTTGGAGAATTGGTTCATTTTTGAACTTGGATCTCGCCTGTTGCACCTGGTCAGTGGACTCAGAGTGACACTGTGTCATCTTTTATCTCTGTTCTCTATCTGTTAGCCTATCGTCGCAACCCTTTCATTGATCTACTACAACACCGTCGCACTTCCCCCATTGGTAAACTATGACGTCACACTGTGTACAAACACAGACTGCGTCGATCTATCGAAATTTCCATACAGGCATCCCTTCTCCATTCTTCTTTTGAGTTTTGGTTTGATGTATGAACTCCCTCTATGCTGCAACATCCAACCAGAGACCCTATTTTTGGTTTATGTGTTGAAGTGTTTGGTTTTATCTGGAGTTGTTTTGGGTTCTATCTTGGACAAGTCTAAGATTTGGTAGTGGTGGACACTCTTGTCTCCCCCATCTGCATCCACTCACTCTTGCTGTGAAGAACCTGCAATAATTAATTAATGCAAATACACAAGATATCAGAAATAATAGAACTCAGAATCACTTTTATATTGATCGCGGGCCACTTTAAGGGGGCAACCTCCTTTGAGCAAGCTCAATACAATTAACTTCACAGTGCCTTCAATGACCTCAACACACACTTATATACTAAGTCTATGCCCAATACTATGAGTCAAAACCATGGGACATATAATACTACAGGACGACTTACAAAGCATATGCGTCCAATACTATGGGCTAATATAAACTACGGATCAACAAATACTATGGGACGACTTACAAAGCATATGCGTCCAACAACAATATACTAGCATAGTAAAGAGAAGGGTTGACATAGGTTCCTAACATCCCCTCTCCCTTTGAAAAAGCTTTTTCCTCAAAGCTTTGGTTGGAGAAATTGTTGCAGAATCTGAAGGAGTGGTTCCTCGGTAGCATCCTCGGTTTGCATTTTGGGCCACTGACGCCTTTGGAGTGTCAAGGAGGATTGCTTGGAAGGATGTAGATGAAGAAGAACCCTGTCAGCTGCGTGGAAAATGCGCTTAGAACGGTGCTGATCAGCTTGTTGTTTCAGGCGAATTCTGGCCATGTGAAGATTGTCCTGCAGAATGAGAAGAATTTGATCACGATTTCGAAGAACTGAGTCAATTTCCTGAACTGGGGAGCTGCAAAGGGTGTATGGAAGAAGAACTGGCGGTGTTTTTCCATAGACTGCTTCATATGGTGTCCTCTGAGATGTGGTATTGTACCACCAGAGCACTGCTAGGAAATCCATAGAAATAGTTGGCCAAAGCTGCATAGGGATGGGCAAGGGTTTGAGCAATCCCGAAAGGAGTGTTGTTTCACCCTTCTTGACATGGAAAGTATCATCATCAGCCACCATCTATTGAATTGTCATTTTTAGTCCCTGCCAAAAGAAGTTACATTGTTCCCGGTCATACATTTTGCAGAACCCAGAGTGCCCTGTTGATGAAGAAGCATGGTGTTCATAGAAGAGATAACCCTATTGAACATATTGCAACCAATTTGGAACAAGCAGAGAAAGAGCTGTAAGAAAAAATGGGTCATTAATTGTGCAAGAAGGAGAATCTTCCACCATATTGTCCTTACCCTTCTTGTAAGTGATCACATAGGGATAACCCATGAGTTGGATAACCCATTTCAGGTGTGTTGGGGAGGAGACCCATTGTTCCAGAAAATTTTCCAGACTCTGGAGATCACTCTTGATGCAGAAATAATTCCGTAATAGGTATGGCTGCCACTTCTGTACTGCATGCAGAATAGCCATCATTTCCTGCTGAGAGGTAGATGTGGCTAAATTCTTACCTGAAAGGTCTCTTGAAGGCAGCAAACGTATTGGTTCAGCAAAGATACCTGCATATCTATCCAAGGAAGTAGTGGAGACTGTTGATGGGTGCATCTGAATGGAATTGAGCTGAGCGATGACACCATGTCAATTCTTCTTAAGGATTTTTTCCAGGCGATGTGAACTGATGATGCAGAGAGACCGTGGTTGTAAGCTCATAAATTTGGGTTGTGCCCCATTGACTTTAAACTACATCCAAAGTTCAGCAAAATCCCATAAGATGGGGCCAAGTGGGCGTAACCATTGAACGCCCAAAACCACATCACATCCGCCTAAGGACAACGAAAACATGTCAAAGCGTAGGTTATAATCTTCCATAGAGATACGCACATTGTGACACTTCCCCTTGCAAGGTAAGTTGCCCCCATTGGCAACCATGACTTCAAAGTTGGAGCAAGGATGGACAAAACAATCAGCCTGTTTGGAAATCCAAGGGTCAATGAAGTTATGAGTGCTACCAAAATCAATGAGTATGTTAAGAGGGAGCTTCTTGAAGTATCCCCTGACCCACATTTTTTGTGGGGTGGTGACGCCGGTTACAACATGGAGAGAGATCTCGGGTGGGTCGTCCTGAGATGGGGTGTTAACAGGCGGGTGTTGAATGTCGACCTAATCATCTACTGTATCTGTAGCTTCTTCACCGAGTTCTAAGGTAGGAAGAGAATCCACATCCAAGAGATAGAGCTTTTGTTGAACACATCTATGTCCTCGAGTGAATTTCTCATCAAAATTATAGCAAAGCCCTTTTTCTCGGCGTGCCTGCATTTCTATTTCAGACAAATGCTTGATAGGAGTTGGTTGAGGAGCAAGCGCGATGGGAGGTCGTTGGGAACCCATATTTCTGAAGGGAACAAAGGTGGGTTTGGAGCGTTGTTGAGCTGCGATCTTGTCCTCGACCAGCTTAGCCAACCCTAGGACTTCCATCATTGTGTTGGGACAAAACATTTTTGCCTCTGAGCAGATTTCATCCTTGAGACCACTGATAAAAAAACTCTTGTAGAATTCATCAGACAATCCTTTTGTGCGATTGGCCAATTTCTCAAATTCTGTCTGATACTCTCTCATTGTGCCAATTTGGTAAAGTTTAGTGAGTGCTCCTGTGAAATTATCAAAAGCACTAGGACCAAATCGTGGCAAAATGAGTTGGCAAAAATCTGTCCAGTTTGGCTCGGGATGAGCTTTGATGTACCAACGGTACCATTGAAGGGCTTCCTGTTCCAAATGAAAGGATGCAAGTGGAACTTTCTAGGCATCAGAAGTATTATGCAGATTGAAATATTGTTCCGCTTGATATATCCATCCAGTCGAATCAGTACCATTGAAGCGAGGAAAATCAAGCTTCGGCCCACGAAAATTGCTGGAAGAAGAGAACCCAGTGGCTGCAAAAGATTCTGGCTGTCTGGTATTGTTCATGGCTGAATGCTGAAGATGGAGGCTGAGAAATGTTTCATCCAGATCTTGGAGTTTGGTTTGGATGGCTGCAAGTGCTTCCTCCATGGTGTGTGCTCTTGCATGGGTGACAACCATAACCAAGTTTTTTTTTTTTTTTTTTTGGTGGAATGGGTAGAAAAACACAAACATAAGCTGATTTAGTAAAGGGAAATTTGGATTGGGGAAACAATCTAATGGGTAATTGGGGTTTGACTAGATTTTGGACACTTTCGAAAGGACAAGAAAGCAAAAAGGGGGATTTCAGAAGCGGGGTGATAGAATGAGAAAATTTGGCAAGGAGGGACAACGAAGCAGAATTCAGAAAGGAACTCTGTGGTAAAATTTGAAGGTGATTGGGTGAAATCTGAGGAAGTTATGGCAAACCATAAAAATAGACAAATGTGGGATTTCGGGCTTTGGGAAGGGGAATTGGGGATAGAGTCCTCTGGAATGAAAGATGCAGAATGGGATGACAGGGGTTCCCCAAAAATTTCAATGGAAACAGAGTGAAAACAAGGGAGATATGGAGAAAAAACTGAATTTTATTTATTTTTTTATTTTTTTCAGAAATGGATTAGCAATAGCGGTGCGGAAGGGATCCGCAACAGATGGATCTACAACAGCACGAAAGGGATCGAAAATGGTTGGATCTGAAACGACGACTGCCTCTGGAATGACTTTCAGAATAGATCTGAAATGGCTGGATCTGGAGCGAAAGTGATCGGCAACAGTTCAACTGAAAATAGATATGGACCCCAAGTATGTACGGCTTCCTAACAGTTCATGTGTTTCACTTGGCCACCAATGATGTCGGACGGCTTGCGTATTGGGGCAGTACCCCTCACTCCATAGCTCAGGTAAAACTGATAACCGCTTTGCCACAAACGATAGCTCTTGGTTTACCTCATGGGTGGGAGCTAGTCGATCAGGTAGGGGTCGTTGCACTTTTCACTGGCAGGTCCTCTCAATGGGCTAGCTACTTTGGGGTTCCTGTGGTACTCCTCACAATGAGTTTTAGGGCTTATGCCTAAGTACTTCCCACAGTTAAGCAGATAGGGATTATTCCCAAATCAGAAGCTGCAACAGATGCGAAAAAAAAATGTGGCAGAAATTCCACCCAACGAGCCCAAGAAAGTGCTCTGATACCAGATGTGAAGAACCTGCAATAATTAATTAATGCAAATACACAAGATATCAGAAATAATAGAACTCAGAATCACTTTTATATTGATCATGGGCCACTTCGAGGGGGCAACCTCCTTTGAGCAAGCTCAATACAATTAACTTCACAGTGCCTTCAATGACCTCAACACACAATTATATACTAAGTCTATGCCCAATACTCTGAGCCAAAACCATGGGACATATAATACTACAGGACAACTTACAAAGCATATGCGTCTAATACTATGGGCTAATATAAACTACGGATCAACAAATACTACGGGATGACTTACAAAGCATATGCGTCCAACAACAATATACTAACATAGTAAAGAGAAGGGTTGACATAGGTTCCTAACATCCCCTCTCCCTTTGAAAAAGCTTTGTCCTCAAAGCTTTGGTTGGAGAAATTGCTGCAGAATCTGAAGGAGTGGTTCCTCGGTAGCATTCTCGGTTTGCATTTTGCGCCACTGACGCCTTTGGAGTGTCAATGAGGATTTCTTGGAAGGCTGTAGATGAAGAAGAACCCTGTCAGCTGCGTGGAAAATGCGCTCAGAACGGTGCTGATCAGCTTGTTGTTTCAGGCGAATTTTGGCCATGTGAAGATAGTCCTGCAGAATGAGAAGAATCTGATCGCTATTTCGAAGAACCGAGTCAATTTCCTAAACTGGGGAGCTGGTAAGGGTGTATGGAAGAAGAACTGGCGGTGTTTTTCCATAGACTACTTCATATGGTGTCCTTTGAGATGTGGTATTGTACCACCAGAGCGCTGCTAGGAAATCCATAGAAATAGTTGGCCAAAGCTACGTAGGGATGGGCAAGGGTTTGAGCCATCCCGAAAGGAGTGTCGTTTCACCCTTGTTGACTTGGAAAGTATCATCATCAGCCACCATCTGTTGAATTGTCATTTTTAGTCCCTGCCAAAAGAAGTTACATTGTTCCCGGTCATACATTTTGCAGAACCCAGAGTGCCCTATTGATGAAGAAGCATGGAGTTCATAGAAGAGATATCCTTGTTGAACATATTGCAACCAATTTGGAACAAGCAGAGAAAGAGCTGTAAGAGAAACTGGGTCATCAATTGTGCGAGAAGGAGACTCTTCCACCATATTGTCCTTACCCTTCTTGTAAGTGATCACATAGGGATAACCCATGAGTTGGATAACCCATTTCAGGTGTGTTGGGGAGGAGACCCATTGTTCCAGAAAATTTTCCAGACTCTGGAGATCAGTCTTGATGCAGAAATAATTCCGTAATAGGTATGGCTGCCACTTCTGTATTGCATGCAAAATAGCCATCATTTCCTGCTGAGAGGTAGATGTGGCTAAATTCTTACCGGAAAGGTCTCTTGAAGGCAACAAGCGCATTGGTTCAACAAAGATACCTGCATATCTATCCAAGGAAGTAGTGGAGACTGTTGATGGGTGCATCTGAATGGAATTGAGCTGAGCGATGACACCATGTGAATTCTTCTTAAGGATTTTTTTCAGGCGATGTGAACTGATGATGCAGAGAGACCATGGTTGTAAGCTCATAAATTTGGGTTGTGCCACATTGACTTTAAATTGCATCCAAAGTTCAGCAAAATTCCATAAGATGGGGCCAAGTGGGCGTAACCAATGAACGCCCAAAACCACATCACATCCTCCTAAGGACAACGAAAACATGTCAGAGTGTAGGTTATAATATTCCATAGAGATACGCACATTGTGACACTTCTCCTTGCAAGGTAAGGTGCCCCCATTGGCAACCATGACTTCAAAGTTGGAGCAAGGATGGACAAAACAATCAGCCTGTTTGGCAATCGGAGGGTCAATGAAGTTATGAGTGCTACCAGAATCAATGAGTATGTTAAGAGGGAGCTTCTTGAAGTATCCCCTGACTCGCATTGTTTGTGGGGTGGTGACGTCGGTTACAGCATGGAGAGAGATCTGGGGTGGGTCGTCCGGAGATGGTGTGTTAACAGGCGGGTGTTGAATGTCGACCTGATCATCTACTGTATATGTAGCTTCTCACCGAGTTCTAAGGCAGGCGGAGAATCCACATCCAAGAAATAGAGCTTTTGTTGAAAACATCTATGTCCCCGAGTGAATTTCTCATCACAATTATAGCAAAGCTTTTTTTCTCGGTGTGCCTGCATTTCTATTTCAGACAAATGCTTGATAGGAGTTGGTTGAGGAGCAGGCGTGATGGGAGGTCATTGGGAACCCATATTTCTGAAGGGAACAAAGGTGGGTTTGGAGCATTGTTGAGCTGCGATCTTGTCCTCGGCCAGCTTAGCCAACCCTAGGACTTCCATCATTTTGTTGGGACAAAACATTTTGACCTCTGAGCGGATTTCATCCTTGAGACCAATGATAAAACAACTCCTGTAGAATTCATCAGACAATCCTTCTGTGTGATTGGCCAATTTCTCAGATTATGTCTGATACTCTCTCACTGTGCCAATTTGGTGAAGTTTAGTGAGTGCTCCTGTGAAATCATCAAAAGCACTAGGACCAAATCGTGGCAAAATGAGTTGGCAAAAATCTGTCGAGTTTTGCTCGAGATGAGCTTTGATTTACCAACGGTACCATTGAAGGGATTCCTGTTCCAAATGAAAGGATGCAAGTGGAACTTTCTGGGCATCAGAAGTATTATGCAGATTGAAATATTGTTCTGCTTGATATATCAATCCAGTCGAATCAGTACCATTGAAGCGAGGAAAATCAAGCTTCAGCCCACGAAAATTGTTGGAAGAAGAGAACCCAGTGGCTGCAAAAGATTCTAGTTGTCTGGTATTGTTCATGGTTGAATGTTGAAGATGGAGGATGAGAAATTTTTCATCCAGATTTTGGAGTTTGGTTTGGATGGCTGCAAGTGCTTCCTCCATGGTGTGTGCTCCTGCACGGGTGACAACCATAACCAGGTTTTTTTTTTTTTTTGGTGGAATGGGTAGAAAAACACAAACAGAAGCTGATTTAGTAAAGGTAAATTTGGATTGGGGAAACAATCTAATGGGTAATTGGGGTTTGACTAGATTTTGGACACTCCTAAAAGGAGAAGAAAGCAAAAAGGGGGATTTCAGAAGCGGGGTGATAGAATGAGAAAATTTGGCAGAGAGGGACAACGAAGCAGAATTCAGAAAGGAACTCTGTGGTAAAATTTGAAGGTGATTGGGTGAAATCTGAGGAAGTTATGGCACACCATAAAAATAGACAAATGTGGGATTTCGGGCTTTGGGAAGGGGATTTGGGGATAGGGTCCTCTGGAATGAAAGATGCAGAATGGGATGACAGGGGTTCCCCAAAAATTTCAAGGGAAATAGAGTGAAAACAAGGGAGATATGGAGAAAAAACTGAATTTTATTTATTTTTTATTTTTTATTTTTTTTTTCAGAAATGGATTGGCAACAGCGGTGCGGAAGGGATCCGCAACATATGTATCTACAACAGCGCGGAAGGGATAAAAACAGTTGGATCTGAAACGACGACTTGATCTGGAACGACTTTCAGAATAGATCTGAAATGGCTGGATCTGGAGCGAAAGTGATCGGAAACAGTTCAACTGAAAATAGATATGGACCCCAGGTATGTACGGCTTCCTAACAGTTCAGGTGTTTCACTCAGCCCCCAATGCTGTCTGACGGCTTGCGTATTGGGGCAGTACCCCTCACTCCACGGCTCAGGTAAAACTGATAACCGCTTTTCCACAAACAACAGCTCTTGGTTTACCTAACGGGTGGGAACTAGTCAATCAGGTAGGGGTCGTTGCCCTTTTCGCTGGCAGGTCCTCTCAATGGGCCAGCTACTTTGGGGTTCCTGTGGTACTCCTCATAATGAGTTTTAGGGATTATTCCCAACTACTTCCCATAGTTAAGAGGATAGGGATTATTCCCAAATCCGAAGCTGCAACATATGCGAAAATTTTTTTTGGCAGAAATTCCACCCAACGAGCCCAAGAAAGTGCTCTGATACCAGATGTGAAGAACCTGCAATAATTAATTAATGCAAATACACAAGATATCAGAAATAATAGAACTCAGAATCACTTTTATATTAATCACGGGCCACTTCGAAGGGGCAACCTCCTTTGAGCAAGCTCAATACAATTAACTTCACAGTGCCTTCAATGACCTCAACACACACTTATATACTAAGTCTATTCCCAATACTATGAGTCAAAACCATGGGACGTATAATACTACGGGACGACTTACAAAGCATATGCATCCAATACTATGGGTCAATACTATGGGCTAATATAAACTACGGATCAACAAATACTACGGGACGACTTACAAAGCATATGCGTCCAACAACAATATACTAACATAGTAAAGAGAAGGGTTGACATAGGTTCCTAACACTTGCATTCCCTCCTCTTCTTTCCGGATCTAGTCATTGTATTGGATTAGTTTCCAGACCTCATTTGCATACATTGTTGAGCTTTGCTTTTTTTGGTGTTGCTTGTTACTGGCTGATTTTGAGTGTTTGTGTGTACTTTCAGTCCATGTGAGTGCTTGTCTTTTCGTGATATTTTTTGAGTCATCGTAGTGCTGCAAGTGATCTTTTCATTTTAGTATTTGTGATTAAAAGGCATTGTTGTTATCAAATTTTTATTTTTGATACATCCATTGAAAAATCAAAAGTACTTTATTTCCATCATTTTTCAAGCTCATTTGAAGAATTGTACATGCATTGGAATGTCTTGTTTGTAGATCTTTTGAAAAAGTCGAAAGAAAATTAAATTATATGTGTTTTTCACGAATTATGAGTTGCTCATTTTCTTGAAAAATTCGAATAGATATCAAATTTTGTAAAAGTGGTTCCACGCTTGGAAAGTTACATGCATCTTTTGGTTTTTATGCTTTTAGGCCATTGTAGTGAAAGTATAAATCTTGCATACTCTACTTAGAAACTCTCTCTTTTCATCGCTTAGTATCATTTTTGGTCTTGAAAAGATAAAAGAAAAAGAAAAACATGCTTTGATTTGGCTTAGAAGTGTTGTGTTATTCTTGTGTTTCGCTTGAAAAGGAAAGGAATATTTCATAGCCATTTTTTGGTAGATTTGGGATTGTATTACATTGTGTTTCTTTGGTAAAATCATTGGAAAGAAATTTCTCCATCCCATACATAGAGTTCATCAAAAGAAAAGTACAATTTTGCAATTAGATAGGGCCTGCATTATGTTTACGATTATGTACTCACCTCATGCATTCACCTAACCGTCCAGATAAAATTAACGGTAGAACTATGGTAAAATTATTATTAAATTGTGTGTAAGTTAGAGACGTGTTTCGGCATCGTTAAGCATGGCAGTCGTCGTTATTTTCCAGCACTGTATTCCAAGGGTATTGTAGTCTTCCACATACTTATCAGTATATCGAATCTCTTTCACGTACCCACCAAGTCCCTTAAGTACTTGGCGTATATTGAAAGATGTTTCACATACTCGGTAGTATATAGGAAGGTCTTCTGCCGTATGGTTGTGCATTAGATAGCACCATTACGAATTTGAGCTCCCACGTACCTTGCGTATATCGGTAGACACCATTAGGATTCTTGATACCAACTGAGTTAACCTTTTGGTCGTCTTGGAAGAGCAATACATCGAGAACAACACTCGGGGAGACTACTACGCACGTACCATCCAGGTAATCAGGTATTCAGGCAAGGCTATGGTACCAATCCTCCTTGTCATGCTTTACTATTGGACCTTGCGGTATATAGCGATTTGCGAAGCCTTGACAATCATGTGAGGTTCCAGACCTTTGAATCCACTCTTATCACATAAGTTTTCTTGTGGCCTTAGTTTGTGTAGGATTTTGTCTGGTATGCTTTTCTTTTGTTTAGCTTTCCTTAGGAGAAACTTTTGTTTTAGTCACTCTGGATGACATTCCTTGGAGAAGGTCTTGTAGGATTCAAAACTTACCACCCGAATATCCCCTTAACTAGGAGGTAATTTCGAGGGTAAGAATGGACCCTAAAGCGAGGGTCGGGTCACATGAAGTGGAAAACCCTACTTTGAATATGGGAGGACTCTTGTTTACCCACACTCCTCCAGATTCACCTGCCTCCCACCCCTCACAAGGTGAAGAGGCCCCAATTTCCACTTCACAAGACTTTACCTCCTGTTTCACCGGGAGATCCTGGATCGTTGGATTGGATAATTAAACCACAGGATGACCACACACCAGCTGTTGGTCCTTCAACAGCTTATTGGACATCTTCTCTACGCCACCTAGTGGCCCATTTTTCCATTGCACCCCCACCGAGTGGGACTACTTCGGATGATCCCTTAGCTTACGATTGCGGCCAATTGGCTCATTTTCGTTCTATGGCTGAGGAGCTTCAGAGATCAAGTCTCCAACGAAGGGTTGAAGACCTGACGTTACCCCCTTACCAACCCATCCTAGGTCACTCTTTATCTTTTGAGTCACCGGGATCATCCACGCAACACGTGACCACTTCTAAAACTGGTCAGCCATCCATTCTTGCACATACATCCCCTAGACATGAGACTAGTTCAGTACCCCTAATGACCCAATTTGTTGAAGAACAACAGTCCAACACACCTGTGACCACCACGGTTACATCACCTGCTCCTCCCCCACCCCAAACTTCGAGAGGAGGATACTCTTTACCCCTTTCCTTTTTTATAGCTAATGGTAATCCTATGGTAAATATTCAACAACCAGTTTTGGGTCAACTGTTACTTAGTGGTCAACAAGTTGTTTCTAGGGGGAAACCCCCATCTCTTAACCATAATACTGCAGCAGGAGTTCCCATCGGTCCTTCCGTTGGAAATTCCTTACCTCCTGGACCTTCTACTATGGGACTATCCCATGTTGGGGGACCGTCCAACGTAATTCAACCACCATCGATTCAAGCGTATCCAAGTCATATTAACCTTGTGTTGGGTCAACTTAATCTAAGAAATGCACTCTACGGGGTACCCTATCCTAGAAAACCTTACACTCTATGGGAACAACAAACTGTTTTACAACATGGACCCCCACTTACAGTCCCTCAAGTCCATCCACCCTCGTTTGTTCCACCCCCACCTCCCATTGGAGGTGGTGGGCCCCCACACAACTTTGGAGGAGGTGGAACTCTACCTTTTGGTGGAGGACCTCTTCATTTCGGCCATCATGGCCCACCCCCTCCTGGTGGTGGTGGTGGTGGAGGACCATCCCATCCCAGTGGTGGTGGTGGAGGACCATCCCATCCCGGTGGTGGTGGAGGACCATCCCATCCTGGTGGCACCATACTATGGTGGAGGTGGCAGAGGAGGCTCTTACCCTTCTGGTGGTGGCGGTGGCACACCCCCCTCCCGGCAGAGGTGGTGGAGGCCCACCCTATTCCGACAGTGGTAGCGGACCACCACCTCCTCCCAGCAGAGGTGGTGGCGGCCCATCCTACCCTGGTGGTGGTGGTGGACCCCCACCATTTAGAGACGGCCCACCCCCTCCCAGTGGTGGAGGTGGCCCCCTACCTTATGGTAATGGATCACCTTATTATGGTAATGGACCACCTTACTATGGCGGCGGACCTACATTTGGTTTGGGCGGTCCGTACCCCTATGGCCAGTTTCCTCCTGGAACACCCTATGGTCAGTCGATACAAGGTCCCACTGGTCCTTACATGGCTTATCAATAATATCAGTACCCACAGCCTAATCCACAGCTGTCCTTTTTGGATACTTTGGACCTACCCGACTTGTCTGACCTAACCAACAAACCCATCTACCACGGAACTAATTGGACACCCATTTCGATGAAACTTCCATCAGATATCCCAAAATTTGATGGCAAGCCGGGTGAGGATCCTAAAAACAATGTGATGACATACCACTTATGGTGTTCATCCAACTCCTTGATGGACGACTCGATCCATCTTAGGTTATTTCAATGGACTCTCACTAGTTCGGCTACTAAGTGGTATATTGAAATACCACCCCATTCTTTTCCCGATTTCGGTTCTCTTGCTATGAATTTTTTGACTCATTTCCAACTGCCTATACGGTATGAAACTAGTACAGAGCTTTTAAACTCGCTCCGTCAAAATACCGCTACTCACATCTCAGATCATATACATGAGTGGTGGAGGAGACGACATCTTATTAAGGCTCCCATTCCATACCAACTCCTAGCGAACTAGTTTACAAAGTCTCTCATACCTACCATAGCATGAGATGTTGCCATGGGAGGCACTGTCACTGAGGAACAAGCCATCGCTTCTTCCCACTTACTAGACTTAGTCTATGCTCAATCGGGCATGTTTTTCGATATTCTTCTTGACGCACCTTGTAACACGTACGACCCCGCGAAACCACCCAAGGGACCCCAAGCCGATGGCATGATTGGATCCCTTAACATCCAGCCTTCTTCTCAAACTGTTGGATTGTTGAACCCCCAAGGTTATTCCCCATCACCAACACAAGCTAGTCACGGCACCACCAAATCATCCAATCCTGATGTCACCGAAGAAGTGAATTCTATTTCATCAACTTCACCTCAAAAGTCTAGTGGTAAGAAGAAGAATAAAGGGAAACCTAAGAAATCTTCCACCCAGTAGGAACATAAGAGCACCCCCGATGACACCAAATAGAAAAGGAAGTTGATGTATCCTTGTCTACTGTGAGGTGGCGACCACTTTTCTAAAGAGTGCCCCCATAGAGACGAAGTTCAAAAGTTTCTTAAGGGAAAACCAACACCCGCAGTTCTCAATGATCCCTTCCCTGCTCAAAATCAACAGTTGACTGCTCACACTTCTCCTTCCCAAGGAGAAGCATCCACCACCACACATGTTCTCATGATGCATAGAAAAACCATCAACTTGAACACCCATTCTCGTTCGTATGACTTTGTTCCGGCAAAGGAACCTGTTGTAAGTAATACTGAAAAAGGTTCCACTTTGATGCCTAACGTCACTGTACCCGCTGCTCCTCTCACCATTGAGAATCTCTCTTTCGAGTCAGTGTTGTTTCCACCCAAGAGCACGATTTTGAATATACTTGGTTCATGGTTCGAATCTAAAGCACAATATTTTGAAGGAAGCTCATGATTCTCCTTTAGCAGGCCACCCTAGTTTTTTCAAAACATATAGGCAATTAAGGAAAAGGTTCTCTTGGAAAGGGATGCAAGAAGATGTTATAAAATATGTGAATGAATGCAAGATATGTCAGCAAAACAAATTTGAACATACAAATCCTACTGGTCTATTACAACCATTGCCCATTCCACAACAAAAATCGGAAAGCATCTCAATGGATTGCATCACAGGTTTTCCCAAGGATTTGGTTAAGGATTGTATTTATGTTGTCATGGATAGACTCCCCAAATTTGCTCACTTATTTTCTATTACATCATCTTATACTACTGCACAAGTGGTTGATCTATTCTTTAGAGAAATTTTCAGATTGCATGGACTTCCCAACAACATTGCGAGTGACAGGGATAGCAGATTTGTGAGTGGTTTTTGGAAAGAACTCTTCAATTTGGTGGACACTCAATTGAATCCAATCAAAAGATATCATACTCAAACTGATGTCCAAATAGAAAGGGTGAACCAATGGTTGGAGGGATAGTTGAGGAACTGTGTTGGTGAGCAACATAAAGCATGGGTTAAATGACTTCATTTGGGTGAGATTTGCTACAATAATACCTTTTATATGTCCATTGGCATGTCTCCTTTCAAAGAAATTTATGGTTATGAAGCACTCACCTTTGTTGAGCGCATGTTTGGTGATAGTAGAGCTCCAAAAGATAAGGATTGGATTGAGGAAAGTCAAGATATTTTGAAGCTTCTAAAAGGATATTTTTAGGTTTCCCAAAATCAACAAAAATAGTATGTGGATCAACATAGGGAGAAAATAACTTTTCAAGTGAATGATTTGGTCTATTTGAGTCTACATCCATATAAAAAAACCTCCTTAAAAGGGAATGGATCATAAAATCTCAAACCAAGGTATTATGGTCCATATAAGGTAGTTCGAAAAGTTGGGGAGGTGGGTCATGAGTTGGAACTTCCAGAAGGTAGAAAAATCCACAATGTATATCATGTTTCTTTCCTTAAGAAGGATATTGGTCAGCAAATATTTGTTTCAGAAACCCTCCCTCCATTAGAAAATGAAGGACAACTCATACTTATTCTAGAAAAAATTTTGAAGGAAAGAGAAAGGAAATTGAGGAGCAGAACCATAACAGAGTACTTGGTACAATGGAAAGATTTGCCAAGTGAGGATGCCACATGGGAAGAGGAAAAAAAATTGCATCATCCTAATTTGGAATTGCTGGAGGGCAAGCAATCTTGGGTGGGGAGGACTGTAATGTCCCCATTCAAATAAATCTCAAGAGGGGAAAAATCCACCAATCTACTAGATTCCTAGGTTGGGGTCGAAACATTAGATTTGGAATAAGGGAACTGTAAAACCCCAAATGGACATTAGCTTGAAAAAATATATATTAAATGGGGGATAAATAAATATTTAAGAGAGGAAAATAAGGTGGCACTTGGTCATGAGGGCACATTGGAGGTGTGGGGCCCACACAAGTAAGACTCTCCATGCCACATGGCATCCTACTCTTACCCATTCAAATCAAGGTGGATTCTAACGTTCTTGGGGGATTTGGAAGCGCATAATACTAGGCATGAATCAATGAGGTTCTAATTTAAGAGGAAGAGTAACCCCCATGGAAGAGGAAGAGGCATCTTGGAGGTATTGGGACACTTGGGCTAGATTCCCTAGATTTTATGGCACCAATGATCAAGATGCTATGAAACTTATGACAAATACCAAACTTGATTGCTGACATATGAAATATATGACATGTCAACGCTAAAAATAACCTCTAAGAGGGCACAAAAGGGAGTTAGGGAGGACCATTCGAATTGATTGAAGAGGGAGGCTAGAAATTGATGGACAAGTGGCATACTTTGGAATCTCTTCCCAATTCGAGTTGGCATGAAGCTCATGGAGGGAATTCGAACCATGGAAGGCTTCGAAAGCTAATAAAAGACAATAACTAATAAGGAGAGTGGGTTTTGATCATTTCTCATTTTTCAAATTGGAAAGCATAACTTGTCCATGCTAGTGGAGTGCTTGCTCTACTTGCCTTAGTACAAATTTCGAGGGTGAAAGATTCCCATCCTAATTGTCTATTGGAGAGGCCATTTAGACCTTTAATTTGGAGCTACAATGGAGTCCTTTGTTTAAGATTGAAGCTATAGGGAATCTCATTATCTTTTCTTCTTCAGCTTGTTCCCATCTCTCTCTCACATTTCTCTTCATATTTTGGCTCTTGGAGGAAGGGCGCACATGGTGAGATGTTGATCTATTTGGGAGAGTATCATATACACAATTTTTTTGTAATATAATATATTTAATCTATATTTTATGTTCATAATATTATCAGGTCTAAATACCAAGTGAAACTATGTAAACATACCAAACAATGTATAAATATTGGTGCCATTTTCCCTATATTTTGTTGTGAGAGCTTGAAGTTTCCTTATTTCGATTTGTATTACTCAATATTTGTGATTTTTTTGATGTATGGAGATAAATTAATGTCATGAAAAAGTTTCATACACATTTCATATGTATTTTGGAACATAAATCTCGAAATTCATAACAAGTGGTGGAATTTCCTAGCTTTTCCCCCTATGTGAAAACATGTCTACAAACCTATGATTTATGGGAGTTGTAGTAGCCTTTAGGAACTGATTAATGATGAATTTCCTAGCTTTTCCCCCTATTACTTCCTTTGGGAATCCATTAGTGACCTCTACCCTTGGGGGTTTGAACCTTGAATTTTCTAGTAAAATTTCTCAATTTCTCCTGAAGTTAAATGAATGTTGCAAAAGTATTTTGAGAGTTTCCAAGAATCCATGAGCCTCATTTTCATGTATTATTACCTTTCAAACACCTTCGTACACAATTTGGAAGGATTTGGAGCCAGTTAGGAGCATTGGAGTCATCATTAGTATAAGGGTTGAATTGACCAAAAATTGCAATTTTTCTCAATTTTTCCAAATTTATAAAAAGGGACACTACAAGTTAAAGTTAGTATGGTCACCTATGCTGCTACACATATCTAATCAGTAGAAAGTAATACTATTTGTTCGAATGGTTGGGGTTCCTGTAGAAGTAGAAGGACTCTGCACATATGTAGAATTTGAAGTGGTAGAGATTGTTGATGCCACCAACCCGTATCCTGCGCTACTGGGGATTGATTTGGAAATTCATAATCAAACTGTCATAAAATTCAAAAAGGGAGTTTTGACATTTTAAAATGAGGATATTAGAGTTGTCGCACCTCTAGATCCATTAGAAGGGTAGAGATATGTAGAACCAGTCAAAGGAGATTATGATGCTCAAGATTTATATAACATTTATAATGTATCTTCCAGGATTAATGATTATATTAATCCTATAGCGGACAATATGTTCATTTGTACAAGTGTTATCTCTCTCTTCTGACTCTGGTGAAGCTCTTGAAAATTGGCAAAATAGGTTACATGAAGTTTATATGCAAAGGTGTGCTCATGTGACAAAGTCCCTTTGATGGGTTGGAACTGAGGTATGTAGTATTTCGACATATGAAGGTTTACCTAATGTGTGTCATTTTATTGATGAATTTGAAATTAAAGTGCCTGAGTAACAATGCTTAGTAGCCTTGGATGTCGCCTTGAAAGAAACACATGCGAGCTAGTGGGCTACATATAAGTACTTTGTGATTGGTTGGTCGCAGTGGAGAAGATACTTAGAAATTTGGTTCAAGGTAGAGATCACATACATGGGAGAGAAATATACAGGACTTACTAGTCCTGATGATAATTTGGCTACTTGTAGTACAATTTGGAAGAATATACCCAAGCAAGAGTGGGTCCATATGTTCATCCATACCCTTTATACTATTCCAAAAAATTCATATACATCGTTGAAGATGCGACAAGGAAATGCAGATTGGGATTGTTTGGCTGCAAGTTTTAAACACACATTTACTTATGAGGATGAAAGTCCTACAATAGATGCAGTGTTGCAGATTGATTAAATCTAATATTTTCAAAGAAATTCCAGGACCTGCAACTAATTTTCCCTAGTGGACTGTGATAGTGGAGAAAATGATGGAATGCTACAACATCAGTGGCAGACCAGAAGATCATGACCCGAGGGATATTCATACTTGAGAAACTAAAGGAAGTGATGATTTGAAGGGACTAGACATATCATTAGATAAAATCCTGCACCCCTTAAATATTAAAAAGGTAAATATCGGCTCACCTGAAAATCCAAAATTTGTGAACATAGGTGACTACTGGGATTATGAAATGGTAGGAAAAATTACTGACTTATTGCATGAATTCCAAGATCTGTTTCCTACTAAATTTTCAAAGATGAAAGTTATAGCTGGTGATTTGGGTGAAATGGAGATTCCCTTAAAACCATATGCTAAGCCTGTGAAGTAACAACCATACAGACTAAATCCACAGTATAAAGAGAATATTAGAGCAGAGCTCAACAAAATTCTTGATGCAGGAATCATTGAACCTGTGTAAGAATCAGAATGGATCAATCTATGGTGGTATAGGACAAGAAGACCGGAGAGATGAGGATTTGTGTCAACTTGTGGAAGCTAAATGACACATGTTTACATGATTCTCTTCTTACTCCTTTTACGAATGAAGTGTTGGAAAGTGTCATAGGACAGGAGGCTTATTCCTTCACAGATGGATTCTCTAGCTATCAGCAGATTAATATTTCTAAGGAAGACCTCCATAAAACCAATTTTGTGACCGAGTGGGGTTGTTTTCAATATACAGCAATGCCCTTTGGCCTTAAGAATTCCCCTGCATTTTTTTAGAATAGTTGTCCCTTCCTTTAAATATTTTATTCATAAATTTCTATAAGTATATTTTGACTATTGGACAGTTTATGGATTACTGAAGAATCATATTGACAATTTAAGGTTGATGTTAGAATGTTGTCGACAATATCAAATATCTTCTAATTTGAAGAAGTATATATTTTATGCCCCATTTGGTATACTATTAGGGCATGTTGTGTGTAAGCAAGGTATGTTAGGAGATCCTGCAAAGATTGCTATCATTTTTTATCTACCTCCACCAAACTCAATTTGAAAGTTGAGAACAACCCTGGGTCACACAGGATATTATAGGAAGTTTATTAAAGGCTATGCCTAGATAACAGCGCTGATGGAGAAGTTGCTAAAAAAGGATGCAAAATTTCAATGGAATGAAGAATTCCAAGAGAGTCTTGATACACTGAAGGAAAATATGGTTACAACACCTATTTTAGTATTTCCTGACTGGAAGAAATAATTTCATGTCCATGTTGATGCGTCATCTAGCGCTTTAGGGGTAGTCCTTGCTCAACCAGGTGAGGGGTCCATCGAACACCCTATTGAATTTCCCAACAGAAAATTTTCCACTGCAGAACAAAATTATACAACGACTGAGAGGGGGGGCCTTGCTATGGTCTACGCTTTACAAAAGTTTTGACATTATCTACTAGGATGCCACTTTAAAATGTTTATTGACCATTCTGCATTAAAATACTTGGTCTATAATCCAGTGTTGGGGGGGAATATCTGTCGGTGGTTGTTGTTGTTCAAAGAATATGATTTTGAGATCATAGTTAAGCCCGAGAGATTGAATGCAAGGCCTGACCATCTGTCGAGGTTGGAAACTAGTGAAGAACCAACTAGATTAGAAGGTAATCTTCTAGATTCACAACTCTTTTCAGTAAAAATGGTTGATGACTACTTTCAAGAATTTGCGACATTTGTTTCCACATGTATGCCACCTGAAGGATACAGAAAAAAACTAGAATTAGAAGCAGTTAGTAGTCAAGTCCACGTATTATCATTTGATCGCTAGTCAGTTGTATAAGCTGGGACCAGATGAAGTATTGTGTCGCTATGTTTTGGAGCACGAGCGACCGATCATATTAGTTGAGTCTCATGATGGGGTCACAGGAGGACACTATGCAGGGAAAGTTGCAGCATAGAAGATATTAAGAGTAGGATTATGGTGGCCAACTCTTCATAAAGATGCTAAGGACTACTGTTAGAGCTATGACGTATGTCAGAGAATAGGGAATCCCTAAAAGAGAGATGAAATGCCTTTAGTACCTCAGATTACACTGCAAGGATTTGACAAGCGGGATGTTTCCTTTGTGGGACCTATCAATCCACCAGGAAAAAGGACAGGAGCAAGATATATTATAATTGCAACAGATTATCTTACACATTGAGCTTAAGCAACACCAGTTTGAGATTGTAATGTTGCAAATTTTTTATTTGAGAATGTCATTACCAGGTTTGGATGTCCATTTATTTTGTTAAGCGACCAAGGTACACATTTTGTTAATAAGACTATAGAATCTCTTACTGAAGAATTTCTATTTTATCATCAGAAAGGTACTCCATACCACCCACAGTAAAATGGAACTGTCAAAGCATTCAACAAAATCCTGGAACATACACTCATTAAAGTCTGTAATGTGAACCGTGACGAATGAGATTTAAGAATCCCTACAGTATTGTGAACTTATAGAACAACATGTAAACAATTGATAGGTCAGAATCCTTTAAAGTTGGTATATGGATAAGAGGTTTTCATGCCCATGGAATACATTGTCCCCAACTTAAGGATTGCAGCTTTTACATGTATGTCTGATACTAGGGCACTTGAGGAAAGATCGGCACAGTTACTTCAATTGGAGAAAGATTGCTTTGCTGCGGGTTTTCAGCAACAGGTGCAGGAAGGCCAAGAAAAGGCCTGGTATGATCTCCACATCACTAAGAAACATTTTCAACGAGGAGACTTAGTTATTCTCTATGAAAACAAAATTTTCAAACATTCTGGTAAGTTACAGATGCATTGGCTAGGGCCATATGTTATAAAATTTGTTACAAAAGGTGGTGCAGTACAGTTACAAACACTAGATGCTCAAATCCTTCAAGTATTGGTGAATGGGAGTTGTATAAATCCCTACAGGGACAACTATGGTGTGTCGAAGTGAAAAGAATTGATTGCAAGTTTGTATATATAAAAAAGAAAATTGAAAACCCCAAGTTTTATTTATGTCGAAGTTGTTTTGTCGTACATTAGTTTTTTTGATGCACAGTTCTATCAGAGCTTTACAGAAACCCTGAGTTAATGTTATGTCATAAATGCTATGTCGATGGCTTCCTTGTAGAAGTTTGATCTTTGTCAATTGGAAACCCCAACTTCCCAGTCTGTCAAAGTCAGCTTGTCGAAGTGTTATTTTTGTCACCTGGAAACCCCAACATGCTAGATAAGTCAAAGTTATATATTTGGGTGAGTGGGATGTTTTTAGCGGTTCTATTTGTTGAAGTTCCATACTGACCTTACCTATCAAAGTTGTATTTGGGACGCATTTATTACTTCTTTTATGATGCATTCTACGATAGCGTTAGACTTGGGATTTTTGAATTAAATGCTAAAATGATTGGCGTGTGTGAAGAGATCTGCCACTATCACTTTCATCATTGGAGGATCTAACATAATTAATTCATCTCGGGAATGACATGCGGATCGCATGTGGGGATAAATTTAAAATGCCGCTTCTAACTTGTTCATTCTTCATTGTGAATTTGATCTATTATAGTTGCGACTGAGAAGCTATAGTTGAATTATGTGCTGAGAGATTGTGAAGTTGTCTGATATCAAGATGCAAGTTGAATTGTCCATCGAAAGTGGGTATCGGGGCTTTGTCGAATAAGTCTGAATGTCGGGTTCCATTTCTGGGAATCTGGACCAGCCCAAGGTGCTTTATTCACAAGTTCCTATAAATGTGCCTCGAAAGACAAGGAAATCCAACTGACTAAACCTTGAACCAAGAATGAAGGCACACCATGATGTGGGCACATATGTGGCAAGCTCTACGACGTTCTTTCCAGAGTATGTTCTTCCCTGTAATTCCAGAGCAAAACCAACAAGGCTGCAAAAGAATGCATGGTACCAAATTGATATTGTTCTGGTGCCGAAGGGGGTTATCATGTAGGGAGACATATTGAAGAAAATCCATAGGTTATCGTACGTTGATCATGATACAAGTAAGTTTGTAGAATTCCACTACATGCATTACAAGAAGCCCATTATTGCAGAACAAGGCCATCCGACTAATTTACTACCGCAATAGTGTGCTCTCAGTGCACGAGTTGGCCTACTACCATTGTTACATCTACTGCACTTTGGTCGCACTGCTGAGGCAAATGCATGTGTGAAGTAGCTTTTACTACTCTTGCATGGAGAGTGCCTTTGGTTGGAAACCAAGGTATCCATTAATATGTACCTTATTGCTCGAATTACGGGCACTAGTACAAAATGGGTGATAAGTGACTAAAAAATGACTAAAAATGGGTGATAAATCAACTAAATTTGGTCACGTGACCACTGGTCATAAATTAGCAGTCACTTATCACCCATTGACCAAATTGATCATTTATCACTTGGTCATAAATTGCTTGAATTAATTCTTGTGTTGGTCATATATTTAGTCATTAATTGTCACTATTTGGTCATTAATTGTTGCTATTTGGTCATGTATTTGGTCATTAGTTATCATTGTTTGTTAGTATATTTAGTCATTTATTTAATCATTGATTGTTGTTAACTGGTCATATATTTAGTCATTGATTGCTATTAAGTGGTCATTTATTTAGTCATTGATTGTTGTTAACTAGTCATCTATTTAGTAATTGATTGTTGTTAACTAGTCATTTATTTAGTCATTGATTGTTGTTAGCTCGAAATTTTATTAGTCATTGATTTATGTAGATAGGGCATGGAGGAATAGAACCACCAACCTCCTACTTGTAAGGCAGGTGCTCTTCCATTGAGCTAGCACCCTTAAATAGAATCAAAGTTCACACTGAATCAATGTTCACACTAAAAATATATCACAAACTCTTACAAACATTAACACTCTACGATTCCAACTATAACATAAAACATATCACAAACTCTTACAAACATTAACACACTACGATTCCAACTATAACATAAAACATATCACAAACTCTTAAAAAACTTAAAGGCACCATCACAAATGGCACTTATCAATCAATCATCAACTAGGGCATCATCAAAACACAAAGCATGTCCCCAACATCAGGCATAAATAATCCTCATCAAACTGTTAATCAAGCTTTGTGATGAAAAATCACAAGTGTGAGACCTCATACAACATATGGGGTAACATGCATTAAGCTCTAAAATCCCTAAGTCAAGACCAAAGAAAAAATCCAATTCATTGACTTCAAGCATGCCTTCTCATTAAATCGACAAAGTTCATCATGGAAATTCTCAAAAATAGAGCTTGCATCACAACACCAAAGAAGAAGAAGGACATATGACTAGGCATTCAAATCCTACATATAAAATAAGCTATTGCTTAAGATTTGGAAAAATTTTAATGTGAAACCTTACACGAGTGGTTTGCAACTATAATACCTTGAGATAGAAAGTTGCATGCTTCCATACATAACTCCCAATGGAAATGCAGAGACACGCGCTACCTGCAATTGAAAATACACTAATAATCCAATTCATTCTTTTAAATTCTCATAATGCTTGGTAGAGTTTTGATATACAAAAGAAAAACATATCAAATACATACATACAATATCATGGCATCTAAAGCTACCATAAATTACATTTAAAGCTATGTGTCACGGACAAAACCCCTTAAAGAAGGTCAGCTCCATCAATATATCTTGAACAATGTTCAAGAGATAAACTAGGTATTTGATATATGTGTTGTTTTTTGTTAGTTAGTGCCCATCTACAACATATTTGCAACTTCCAAGGTTAGAGTTTACTGAGCAACAATATGTAAAAAAATATTGACTAGGAAAACACAAAGAAAACATATTTGAATGACATACACATGAATATATGTTGTCCAAGTACAATAATACAAATGAATCTAATAATATTTGATTCTCCACTCAATATAGCACCAAGAAAGAAAAAAAAATATTATGTCAATTCATTTTGTATTAATCAAAAGTGAATACTTTATTCTAGTAAAGTATTGAAAGGTTCAAGCAAACCAAATATGTTAGCCTCATTAATGACTTGAGCTCATAATCAATTATAATGATTATGCTATAAGGATATCGTCTTATGATCACATAAAAGTTTTAAAGTACATTCACTACCAAATATATTTTCACATATAAAAAATATGTAAATGGAGTCTACTAATATTTTAAGATACATTGGCTTAAGAATTTTAACCAAAATATGGAGATCCTGGATTTCCGATATACCACTCGTGAAACCCACAATTGAAATCTTCAATCTTTGACAATTGAAATGTAGATTTTCTTTTACATTTAAATGGTATCCAAAAGCAATTAACACCCAATTCTTCAATCTTTGACAATTGAAATGTAGATTTTCTTTTACATTTAAATGGTATCCAAAAGCAATTAACACCCAATTCTTTAATGATTAAGGAGTTTCATTCTTAACAATAAAAGGAGAATCTTAGCTCTTATTCATTAACAAAATAAACTTCATTGCTATAATAACAAAAGGGTTTTCACAAACATATATATATTATTTGAACAGTTTAAACAATACAAGGTTTGGAGTTTATAGAAATTAGCCTTTTGCAACAGGATGACTCAAATGGGTTCAAAGAAACTTGTGAATTAATCCCACAATCAAGCTGCATGGTCTTGGAAAGTGCAGGGTTTAATTTTCTTAACAACTCTAGTGAATTGTCATCCTCCACTAAAGGGAATATCCCTTTTCGAAAGGAAAACTCTTTGGATGGTCTGCCCTAATATTATGGCGGCTTAGACAGGACTAAGAAGCTAATTGAGGAATTATTTGCATACCTGGAGAGTGACACAAAAAGTAAAGCTTCCACTATACTGGATGATTCATTGAAATAATTGGGCAACAAATTATCTCTAAAGGAGATTCTTGAAATAAAAGGTGTTTGTCTTATTTCCATCGCACTACTAGAGGAGCTTGTAATAAACCAATCAACATGAACAATTCATTGTGGAAAAATAAATATCAAATTGAAACTTCTGAGGATGTATGTCGAAACTCAAAATCGCTTATGTTTCTAAATGATTGGCTAAATAGATGACATGACCGAGCCTTTTATTTAAATAAAGAAAATAACAATACTATTCAGGAATATGATTGGGTGTCTTCCACGATGACTCAGACACTTAGAAAGGATGTAGAAGCAGAGGGACTGAAAAATGTTTTATTGCTGACTGGACCAGTTGGGTGTAGGAAATCAGCTGCCTTATATGCCCGTGCCAAGGAGCAAGGTTTTGATGTGATCAAGGTGAATGCTTCTAAGTGTCGTAGTGGAGCATTGGTGAAGAAAATGTTTGGAGAAGTGATGAAATTACATGGATTAAATAAATGGTCAGTTGAGGACATTAAAGGACTGCAAGATAATAAGATTTTCCATAAGAATCTTTTTTCTAAAAAAAAAGGATGAAGGGAAATGCGCTAAACAAGGCTTAGAAGGAAAAACAGTCTGCATCTATTTATGTTGCTACTAAACGACCTATTCTCCCCCAAAATAAAAAACCATATTTATGGTATGGATGAAACACGTTGCAGCCATAACAGGATCAAGGCATCAATAATGTTTGATTATGGGGATACAATCTTTGATGATGATCCACGATTTATGGAAGCTTTATTGTAGCTTGCTGAAATAACAAAGTTCCCTATAGTATTGACAAGTAACTGGAATGATCAATGTCTGCCATGCCTCTTGGATAGATATTTAACTATAGAATTTGAACTCCCCTCAGTGGAGGAGTTAGTTTCCCATGTATTTACGGTTTGTGTTGCAGAGGGTGTCACATTATGTCCTAGCCTAGCTGAACACATCGTAAAATATTGTTCCAGAGAATTCAGAAAGATGTTGATTCTTTTAAAATTTTGACGCCAAGGGAAGGACGACAATGGAGGAGATGGGTAGCTATGTCACATGTATAGTCTAGACTTATTTGAATTGGACATAGAACATTGTGTGATTTAGAAGATGATGCCTTGGATTTTTCCTTCTCAATTATCAGAGAATATAAACTTGAAGATTTCAAAAGCATTAGATGAGGTTAAAGAACAATCATGGCTACACGAAGCAAATATGGCTGAAGATTGTGCCACAAGAGACAGACTGCTTGTGCAGTTAAAGAATAAGATAAAGAAAATGGCTCAAGAAAAAAAAACCGGCTATGCTGAAAAGAGCTTCTTCTGTTGTGGGTTGCAAGCAAATATTTACAGCTTTAGCAAGTGAAATGAATGAAACATCAAAGATGAATCAGTTATCAACTCCATCTCTAGGTTAACATAGCAGGTTGTTTATCATTTTAATTCGTAAATTAACGGTAAATTGCACCCTCATTTGGGATGACACAATTTCTTTTTTGGACAGTTCGACGGCTAATATAATTTGCTACGACACAGATTCACGAGGCAGTATATTGATACATGACCTTATGTGCCATGCCATCATTAATTGTAACCATGTCATCGTTAAGTTGTATTGCGTTCCCATCTCCGACTACATATGTTGATAACCTCCCAGTCTTAAGTTTAATTCCTTTACCATCTTGGACAACCTATACATTGAAATTATGTCTGAAGGCTCACCTCACTCAACTACCCCATACATACTGATCAAAGGATAATCTTGTCATATGGGCGTAAAACAATTCCTCATATAGAATACGATGCCTCCATGATTCAATTTTCTTACATACCAACATGAATCAATTCATATATATATAACCTAGTACTGAAGATAATCAACTCCCTATGAAATATGAATTTGCTATCATTAAGCAAAAACATAATACATTGTTTTTTCCTCTACCATCACTACATGCACTATATTATTTCAACATAAATGAACGCATTCATATAAAAACAATAACATATTCCACATAGCTTCCTTCCTGGACAATTACTATACGATTTACATTTATTTCAACTTAATTGCATTCATTCAAACAATATTTTTATTTTTTCCACCTCTAGCTTATTGCATTCATATCAAAACAATAACATATCCCACATAGCTTCCTTCCTCGACAATTACTATACGATTTACTTTTATTTCAACTTAATTGCATTCATTCAAACACTATTTTTTTCCACCGCTAGCTTATTACATTCAACCCTATGCATTAATCGATCTGTTCACATATAACCACCTTATTATGTTTCAATAATGTATTGAGTATTATATAATATTTCGCCCATAGGCGCTTTAATGAGCTTTTTTGTGTATATGGAGGGCGATCGCAACTTTTTAATCAAGATTAAGGATGAGCGGCTCTGATGAAGAATGAAGGCACATTCTTCGTCGAGCACATATATCCAACGACAGAGATTTGAGATTGGCGGAAAGGTACCCAAACGTTCTATCGGATTAGCAATAATATGCTGTTTCTTTTGTTTAATCTAGGTATTCTGCCAAACGATCTATTTTCCATCAAAGCGATCCATTCACTGATTTTATTCCCGTCTTGATTTGAATCATATCCTCTCTTCTCTGATTCACGCCGCGATCTGATTTATGTCCTCTCTTCTCTGCCCTTCTGCTATGGCATAGCTACCACGAACACACCAATTTGTTCCACGAAAGGTATGCAAATACATATCTGTGAACAGAGCAGAGCAAGAGCCCTTCTACGATGATGTCTAGACTCTAGAGATCGAATCGCCATGGCTTCATCAACTACTATCTTTTCTATTATTGTAATGGCTGCGATTCTGGGTTCACGGGCTGCAACAAAGGTCTTGAATCTCGTGCACAGAAACACGCACATGACAAACTTTATAAGAACTTCGTGCAATGTGACTCTGTATCCGCAGGTTTGCGTTTCGTCACTCTCCTCTTACGCAGCCCCTCTGAAGCCCAAGAAAAAGGATCTCGTGAGCTACCATTAATGACCAATGCCCAGAACGTGTCCGTCTGGGCCGCGGGCCTGAAAACCAGAAGAGCTACCATGAGTAAAAGAGAAAAAACGGGGCTCAAAGATTGTATGGAGAATTTCGGAGAGACCACAGACCAGATTGACCAATCTCTGGCGGAACTGAAGCACCTGAGGTGGAACACCTTCAAGATGAGCAGCGTGGAGACTTGGATGAGCGCCGCCCTTACCTACGAGGATTCCTGCCTTGACGGCTTTCAGGATGCTAAAGGGAGGGTTAAGGCCATGGTTACCGGTCGAGTCCACTATTTATGTAAATTGATCAGTAACGCCCTCGTTGTTGTTAACACATTTGCTGCTACCGACAGAGGATATGAGATTGATGTCTGCTACCAAACCCTTCATAAGGTGCTTTGATGTCCATTAGTATATTTTCAACGTTATTATAATCTGCGTACTATAGGGTTTTGGCCTTCTGTGTCTCTGGCATTATGCCAAATTTAGGGTATCTTGAGTTGTAAACTTTCAACTATGGTGATATAATATGCGTTATAATAATGCTCTCGAAGTTCTTGTGAATGAATGCAAGCTGTTATTTTGTTTTATGAAGGAGTTCTTCTGAAATTCTGATTAAATCCCACTTTCGAATTTTGATCATTAGAGAAAAATGTTAGGGTTAAACTGCTCTTTGTGCTGTGTTTGCAGCTATGTAACGGGAATGACAACGACTCGAAACATAGGGGTAGACTTGGAAACTTTGGAAGTTTGAAAGGCCATGAAAGGATCTCTAGATACAAAGAGAGGAAGAGATTTGAAGTACAAAATTCAATACTAATCAGAATAATATATTATAGATATTTAATAAAATAGGATTTGGATTTATAATTTCAAATTGCACTAAGGTCCACCAAATCTTTGTATTTTATTTTCAGGGTTTTCTAATATCACTGCTCGCTGCTATTAGAATCTCATCTCGTCAACCTTTATCTTTTTATGAATTCAGCAGCTTGTTCATGACCATAATTACTACATATTTGAAGTTAAAGAGCTCATTGCTTCTGTTCGCCCATACAGTTCCAACAACCATTTGCAATAGCGTAGGAGAAAATAATAGCAAAGCATACAATAAGTAACTCCAATCCATTTTGCAAACTTAGAAGCCATGTATTAATATGTTAATTTAATGCAAATTGGATTCCGAAACAGTTCTTTGATATAATATATAACAAGAATATAATTGTATCCTTGACATAAATGTATAGATCAGAAATATACAGAGACTAGAATACCTATTCATGAAAGTTGTTTTACAATAAATAAAATATTCCATTACCTATTCTAATGAATTAGATTAATCTATTCAAAAAATTATACATAAACTCAATTAGCTATTGACTGTACATTAATGCCGGTATGAATGGTTTGAGGTTTTCTAAGGAAATTAGCTGACATTCATACTGCATCCAGATTTTTAGTTTAATTTATTTACAACAACGTGTTTAGTTCAGTAAAGTATCACCTAATATGTGAAATTCTAAATATTATGTAGGGTTTTATATCAAGCAATTTATAAATATCATGCTTACCATAATGAATTCTTCATATTTTTTAAAACAAATGAAATAGAATGGATAAATGGACGGGAGCGATATTTGATTTGATTGCATCGATTGATTTCAAAAATGACATGGCAGGGCTGTTAATCGAGAATTACAACCTTATTGCTATGAAAAAGAAAGGAAACAATGGTACTCTATCCATTTCATATGGTCCGATCAATTGAGTCTACTGAAATTTGGCATCTAACCTGTCGTATCACATATCATGGAGCAAAATGCATTGTTTACATATCATGGAGCAAAATGCATTGTTTAGGGTGTTTGCAAGAGCTATAAATAGACGGTTCTTGATTCATTCTGCATCGTCTACATGCATTAAAGATAAGGACGATGGATGATTGCGGTATGAAATCACTGTCACACTAGTCATTTTTTTGATACATCTGCATGTGGAAAAATGGAAAAATGGTATTGCAAACCTCTCAAAGGGCAATGCGGAACTGCCTTACGGTGGCATCCCAAAAGCATTTTTCATTAATGAAACTTCATTTTATTTGGTTTGAAGAAATGTAAAGATAACTGAAAATAATGTTTTCTGATGACTATATGACAATCGAATAATGTTTTTTGATGACTATATGACAATCGAATAATGTTTTTTGACAATAGAATAATGTTTTGTGAGGGCTATATGACAATTGAATATTGAGTATAACATTTTGTTTGATAAATATAAAAGTAGTTAAACTATTAATTGTATAGAAATTAATATAACAAATTTTACATCATTATTATTTATTGTGTTTTTTTAACAAAACATAAGTTTTACAACATATAAATTACTTAAAGATTTAAAAGAGCTTTCATCTTGAGGAGTTAATGGAATTTAATAAAAATATCTGGTTGATTGTTTGGATTTAGTTTTTTATAAAATAAGAAAAAAAGTAATTTTGTTTATTAATAATATTTATATTATCTTTTTTATATGTTTTCTTTCCAAATATTTATACTAATTCAAACATACTTTAAATATATGTAAATTATAAAAATATTTATATGGGTAATTAGATAAGGCAAATTATTTAGAGGCATAAGTTAAACACTATTTATGTTTTCTTTATCAAATATTTATTATCAACTCAAACATACTTAAAATCTATCTAAATTCATATCATGGTTGACTAACATTAACATAGTTAATGTTCGTATAAGGGCTAGAATTTGAGCCCGTCGCAAGGTTTACAAATTACATTAAACCATCAAGGAATAAGCTCAAAATGGTAAAAAGGTTCAACCCTAATCGATGTAAATTCATACCATGGTTGAACAATAACATTAATTATTAAACAATAACCTTGTTATAAGACATTAATAATAATATTATTCCTATCAATAATTTTAACATTAATAAAAAACCATTATTAATAATATTCATATAATAATGTCATTCATATTAATATTAATACTAACATTGATATTATTATTAATTTGTACGTTATTAATAATATTATTAAGTTTAATAGTATTCATATCAATAATCTTAATCATATTAATATTAATAATTATTAATATTATTATTAACATTGATATTAATATTAATATTAATATTAATATGTACCTTATGAATAATATTATTACTTTTAATAGTATTCATATCAATAATGTTAATCATATTAATATTAATAATAATTAATAATATTATTATTAACATTATTGATATGAATACTATTAAAAGTAATAATATTATTCGTAATGTGCATATTAATATTAATATCAATGTTAATAATAATATTAATATTAAATACTGATTATTAATAATATTATTCATATTCATATTAATAATTATTAATATTGGTATTAATATTAATATGGATATTATTAATAATATTAAACATTAATTCCATAATAAATACAATAATATTAATTAAAAAACATTTATAAAAATATTAATATTAACATTAATAATAATGTTATTTGTATCAATTATATTAACATTAAAGAAAAACATTATTAGTAATATTCATATACATAATATTAACATTATTAAAAAAACATAAACATTATAAACATTAATATTGGTATAAAACATTAATAATAATATTACTCATATCAATCATTTTAAAATTATTAAAAAACCATTATTAATAATATTCATATCAATAATTATAACTTGAATAAAAACTTACATTATTAATAATAATTATAGCATTTTTTTAACATTTATAAAAAAACATCTTAATTTTGATTTAATGTAAGCCATGTTAAAAGTCAATCATGGTTGTCCAACACTAACATAGTTAACCAGTGTTGACCAAATTTAAGCATGGTCATTGATACGGTGTACTCAACCATCAGATGTTCATAGTCAACCTTCTGAAGCCAAATATTTTTAAAAAAATTAATTCAACATTAATAAAAGTCAACCTTTGATTGAAGCCAACCTAAGATTGAATTCAACCTTGCTTAAAAGTCAACTATGGATTCAAGTAAACCCTGCTTCGAAGTCAACTATGAATGGAAGGCACCCTTGAGTTTAAGTGAACCATGGATTGGAGTCAACCTTGGAATGAAGTCACCTTTGGTTTGAAATCAACTTGCATGAAAGACAACTATGGATTCAAGTCAACCTTGGATTCAATGCAACCTTGGATTAAAGTCATCCTTTGATTGAGTCCAATGATGGATTGAAGTCACCTTACTTAAAAGTCAACTATGCATTAATGTCACCCATGGATTCACGTCAACCTTGGTTTGAAGTCAAGCTTGCATAAAATTCAACTATGAATGATGTCAACCATGCTTAAAAGTTGAAACTATGGCTTGAAGTCACCCTTAGATTGAAGTCAACCTTGCTCAAATGTCCACCTTTGATTGTAGTAAACCTTTGATTGAATTCAACTATGGATTGAATCCAACCATGGATAAAAACCAACTATGGATTGAGGTCAACCTTAGATTGAAGTCAATCTTGGATTGACATCAACTATGGATTGAATTCAACCATGGAATGAAGTAAACCACACATTGAAATCAACCATGAATTGAAGTCTACATTGCTTAAAAGTCAACTATATATTCAAGTCAAATATTGATTGAAGTCAACCATGGATTGAAGTCAATTATGGATTGAAATCAACCACAAATAGAAATCAACCACAGATAGAAATCAACCACGGATTGAAATCAACCTTAAATTCAAGTCTACCTTACATAAAATTTAGTTATGGATTGAAGTCAACCTTGGATTGAAGTCAACCATTGTTTGAAGTCAACCTTGGATTGAAGTCAACCATTGTTTGAATTCAACCTTGGATTGAAGTCATCCTTGAATTGAAGTCAACAATGGATTGAAGTCACCTTTCAATTAAGTCAACCTTGCTTTAAAGTCAACTACGACTTCAAGTCACCCTTTAATTGAAGTCAACCTTGCTCAAATTCCCAAACAACCAAACTCAACCATGTCCATAGTCAACCACATTCAACCATGCCCAAACAACGAAATTTAATCAAAGTCAACCAAAGGAAGTAGAGTCAACCAAACAACTAACCATAGGGAAGAGTCAAATAATGTCAACCAATAGCCAGCCACAGTTAACCGTGGTAAACCAAAGTCAATTATGGCCAACAAAAGGAAACCAAAGTTAACTAAAGTCAACTAAAGTCATCCACAATCAAACGTGGTTACCCATATTCTTCCATGATCAACCAAAGTCAACCATACTAAATGGAAGTCTACATAGTGAACCAAACTCAACAAAAGTCAACCTACGTAAACAAAAGTTAGTCATGTTCACCCAAAGTCAAACATGGTAAACAAAACTCAATCATAGTCAATTTTCCAAGCAAACTCAACGGTAGTCAAGCAAAGTTATCTATTGTCAATTATCGCAAAATAAAGTCAACCATATTTGACAATAGTCAACCATATTCACTTAGTAAACCAAAGTAAACCATGCCTAAACAATGGTCAACAATGGATTAAGATAGTCTATCTTAGTCAAACAAACTCAACCATGCCCAAACAAAGTCAAACAAGGCCAACCATGCCCAAACAATGCCAAACACAACCAACCATGCCTAGACAACCAAAGTTAACCGAAATAACCAAATTCAAACAAAGACAACCATGCCTAGATAGTCAAAGTCAACCAAATTCGTTCAAACTAAACTAAAGTCAACTAAAACAACCATGGTCAACCAAATTCAGCTGTGATAAACCAAAGTCAACCATGGTCAACCAAAATTCAAGCACAATCAACCAAAAGTCAACCATACTCAACGATGGCTAGCCAAATTTATCCATTGTTAACTGTGGTCATCCAAAGTCAACCATGGTCAACAAAATTCAACTACATAGTTAACCATAGTCACCCATGGTGAACCATGTCTAGCCATGTTTAACCAAACAAACCTTTCTTAAAAATCAACTATGGACTGAGATTAACCATAGACTAAATTCAACTATGGATTCAAGTCAACCATTGTTAATTAAAAGTGAGAGAAGCTCAACCAAAGTTGACCTTATGCAGCCAATGTCAACCATGGTCAACCAAAAGTCAACTATGGTTGATCAAAATGTCAACCATGGTCAACCAAAGTAAAGCATGGTTAACTAAAGTCAACCTTGGATTGACATCAACCATGGATTCAAGTCAACCATGCCTAAAAGTGAACTATGGATTGAAGTCATGGTTATATTGAATTCAACTATGGATTGAAGTAAACCATGGATAGATGTTCATGGTTGATTGAAGGAAACCTTGCTTCAAGTCGACCATGGACTAAAGTAAACCTTGTAGTGGAGTGAAACTTACATAAAAGTCAACTATTGCTTGAAGTCAACTATAGATTAAATTCAACCTTGGATTGAAGTCAACTATGGATTGAAGCCAAACTTACTTCAAAGTAAACTGTGGATTGAAGTCAACTACCGATTGAAGTTAACCATGGATTGAAGCACGGGGGGTTCACTAAGTGAACATGCTACATAGCACGACCGTTCACATTATATTAAAGAATATCCCTAATTTCAGTAAATATTGGAAAATTCCTCCTAAAATTTTATTGTTGAACCCCCCTCCCAATATTCCTTTCTAATTAAGAAAGCCCCTATTTTCACCAGATAATGTCTGTATCCATTTTTAGCAACCCATTTTTAATACCCCCTTTATATCATATTATCAATTTGTAACAAACAAGAGCCCTAACACATCTTACTATAAGCAAACATTATGCTAAATAAAATAATATTATAATGTTAATAATGATCCCACCAAGATTGTAGGGGTGACTGATCAATTTGTAGCATTGGATAGTGGAATACCCAACAAAATAGCACCGGGAAGGAAAAATGCATTAAAGAAAACCCATTCAAGAGATCCACATAACAAATAATGTAAAAGGTTGATAGTCCAATAGTTAGTGCAATGCTTAGAAAATATGAGAATTGCAAATGTTTCACACCACAACCTGCCAATCTACCAAATTTATATCATGTAAATATAAGTATAGCCATAGAGAGCTCATGTTTTCTATAATATTACTAAATTAAACTCCATAAAAATGCAAAATTGAAACCCTTTCTTGGATGGACTCTCCTACATTCCTATCAAAACAAACATCATTGATGTTTTAACCCAAATGAACATAGAAAAATTCCTCTTATTTTCCAATAACACCATATGATCATGTGCATAGCTTGGATTTGGGCCATTCACAAGATGCAATAATGAATTTCCTACACTTCCTCTACATTCATTCTTGCAATCAAGAGAATTAACAAAATTTAGTTACATTTTCTTAGTTTATATCTAGTTTTTATTTAATCTTTCTAGGAGAGGGAAAAATCTCCATTGTTAGGTTTCAAGCAAGCAATAGTTATAAAGATATATAGATGGTGAAACTTATATGATACCATTTCTTGGTAACCCTAACACATAGGGTATGTAAATAAGGATTTAGATGTTCACCTATGTTCATGTCAGTTCCAATACAATATTAAGATGGATGCCTTGCATATAAGAATTGAAATTACAATTATGAATGTGCCAAATATAACTCAATCTAACAACTATTCCTAACTGGCAATGTGAAAATGTTAAAGAAGAATACAAAAAGTTGAAAGAAATAATTAGTCAAGAAAGATTGATCTAACTTTTCTTTGTTCCAGTGAGCTAAGAGAAAATGATCTCACTTTTCTTGGTTTTCATGGAGCAAAGTTTGATTGAATCTCAATATCCACCTAAAACCCAACCTAAAAAATGAAGAGTTAGATCTTTTACAATAGTTCAACTCCGGAACTCCCAATTCGCTGCATCTCTTAACTTAAAGATGAAAAAAATATAGCATCAATTCAAACCAATCCTAAATAAGCTATTAAATGAGTATTTCTCAAGGCCAGTTATCCAAAGAGACTTCCATAGATATTATCATTGGTACACTATTATCATATTTATGCAAAACTTAGGATCATAAGCAATATCAAATAAAAATGGAGGGTCCTTAAGTTTTAGGTGGGTATGAATTGAGCCCATGATTTGAAGGTATGAATCCATCCCATGATTTGGAGGTTATTCCTCAACCCACTCAAATAAAATAACCCTCAATATTTATACACTACAAGAAAAATGACATTTTAGCCTCACATTAACACCACTATTTGTAAAGGATTTCTGAAATCCTCAATTTTCAAATAGTGGTGCAAAAGTGGTGATAATGTGGGGATACGCAAGTGGTGCTAATATTTATGGTGCAAAAGTGGTGTTTGTAAAAGAGTTGTTTTTGCTGTTAAATGAGTATGTGGCATTCCATGGTGTATGGTGCAAAACACCAAAACCAATACAACATGGATTGAGACTTTTTGGTACAAAACACCAAAATTATTATTATTATTATTATTTAATATACACAAACTTGTATATGGTGCAAAGAACCATAAAATAACGAGTGGTGCAAAGCACCATAAAATAATAAATGGTGCAAAAAAATATAAATCACATATTATATATAAATTATATAATATGTGATTTATATTATTTTGCACCACATACATGACACACATGACTCAAGTGAGATATATACATATGTGGTCCAATGGATTCGATCAAGACTATGAAGAAATTGAACCGCTGCAGAGCAAGTACTAGGCTGTGGAGGAAACTCACTAACCTGATTGGAACTCCTAATTGGCTTTAAAACATGTTTGATGTAGTCTTTTAGTTCTTTCAGCCAATTATGTTTCTGGGATTTCCTCCATTAATTTCATTCCAAATTACAAAACAAATATTATGCAAAAATATATAATGCATGTCATCATTTCAAAAACTAAAACCTCAATGTAGCATATTGATTCCACCTACATTTCAGTGTCTAGTTCTACCGTCTGCTCTACTTCAAACGAAGGTATTGATGGAATTCTCTCTGTAACAAGGTAACTACATATTTAAAATTTGAATCACCAGGTCTAAGAGAGTTGCAACTCACTCTTCCAATTCCACATTCTTGTATTTGAGGGACTCCAAGGAGGTCTTATTTTATTTTCCTTTCCACGATGCTCAACTACTTGTAGTCGACCATCTATCTCTAGCCTGTAGGCTCCCCTCTTCTATTCCATTACCCTTAGGTAGTTTTCCAGTTGATACGTCCACCGAGTGGATTGAAGGGTGGTTTAATTTAAATCTCCTTGAGTTTCCTTAAGATTATGCGTTTCAAGCAGGACCAGGACCTTACTTGAGTCACCACCTTTCAAGATCATTATACGTAATTTTGTAATAAAGAAGAATCTTACTAACAAAGGACCATACTAGGCTAGTTAAGGACCAAACTAGGATACGGACCCTTCAAACTTCTCAGGATAAACCCGTCAGCTGATGAGTTGAGCCTAAAGTAGTGGGCTAAAATGATAGCAGTGGGAGGATAGTTTTATAGAGTTGTGCCTGGAACTTACCCTTATCCTTATTTTTTTTTCTGGCCCTGGCTCTAGTTACCAAAAATAAGGGAACTCTAGGATAGTAACGTAGTCTCTTATTGAGCCCTAGGCGCCGTAAAGGAAACGGAGTTGCTCGACCACTTACTTGGGTGGGAGCAGTAAAGGAAACGGAAATAAAGGAAATGAAGTTTCGCTATCTATTTATGTATTTATGCTGGCGCTGGCTGGGTGGGAGAGGAATAACTCACTCCTTAATTTATTTCTCTAGGGTTTATACTACTAAGGGTTTATTTAAAATCCCAAATCTCCCTGGTCAACACACAAAAACAATAGTGGCATCATCCCGCATCCATTGTAGTAGTAGAAGGGCGGTGAGGAGAAGGCCGAGGACTTCATGAATGTTGGAGTACTTGAATGTTATGAATGAGACTCTTGTCTACATTTCCATCCAATTGATCAAGTAGGCCTCCTACGATCATAACCTCATTGCGTTAATTAGAATGTGATGGAGAGCTTAAATGGAAAATCCCTATCAATCCTCGAAAGGGCGTGAAGCTACGCTCTGTAGCAATTCTCACTTTCCAAGGACTTTACCAAATCAATTTGAATTTCAAATTTCAATTACTTAGAATAGGACTGTGAGCAATTTAGATTTTGGGTTTGTTATTTCAGTACGAATCTTGAAACAGCTTTGTTCCTAACCAAATCAATTGAAATGTTTATCAAGCTTTACATAATCATCATGGAACCTTAGAATTCAAAATGATACATTCAAATTTAAGGGACCTGCGACCTCATCCAAATGATACAATGCAACACCTATTTTATTCATTTTCCTTTTCAGGCATAGGACGGTGCTCATATTTAAAGATGAAAGAGGGCCCAATAGAAATCATTCTGCATACTTTTTGTTTTTGCAGGATGGTTATTCATTCTCATATATCGTAATCGCATTGCTAAGGAGGTCGTGAGTTTTACAATAAGATCCACTCCATGCACGTAGAAGTGGCCGAGGCAGCGACCATTTTGATGGTGGACATGATTATAATCCAATGCCACCTGTCGTAGGAAGGAAATGGAAAAATAAGAAGAAATCCTGTCAGCTAGGAAATGGGTCCCTTCCAACGTGGACACGGATCCCTTCCAGTATTGCAGTAAGCCGAAGTTAAAGCAATTAGCCAATAAGATGCTAGATGCTATAAACTCGTGATTTGTCTCCTCCACTCATGTGCAGTAATTCCATTATAAAAACCTGCACAGATGGACCAGCGTTGAACAATATTTAACCCTCAAACTACTTACATAAATATATTCACATCGGCCTCGAACAAATGGTCTGTGTAACTTGGATTTGTATTTCCATGAGAAAGTAGTTGTCATTATAAATGTATGGACAATTTACCAGTGCCCTTGCAGATATAAAATGAACACTATTCAGTCACCCTTACTCATCTTTCCCAGGAGCCGATAACTACCCTGCAATGTTATGAATGGGAATATCAGTCATCGCTACAACATTCCCCTTATAATCCTTGTTCCCATCACAAAAAAAAATATAAAATTGAGATTACAAATTCATATGAGACCTATGACTGAATCAAAGACTGACCAGTCATAAACCGTCGGGTTTCTGGGGTTGTTATTATTATCCTTTTTACTTCTCCATGGATTCTCTCGTCCTCGTGGTGTCACTGTTACACAATATTCCAAACCCAACAAACTTAAATGCATTGTTCTCTGATTGATGAATTTCATGGCAAATAGCATAAATAAATTCATTGATGGCACATGCAGAAACAGATAGAAAACAAATCAAGGGTACGCACAAGAAGATGGTGAGATTGGAGAGCTTGAGGCTACTGGGGAAGAGGGACTATCCAGAGAGAGTGAACGAAGATAACCAGGAGGCTTAATAATGGTGATGCCCTGCTTTACTTGCTTCACCTCATCATTCGATCGCTGGATTAACTCTCCATTCACCCTGCGTTCCCTCAGCTGGCTTAAACCCTTTTCAGCCTCTACAAAAAAAATCCATGACGAAACATTAAAACTTGAAATCTCTATGAAACATGAATTTTACACAATGAAATTGCAAATGTAAATGATATAATTACAATGAAAGAAGCCAGATCCTTTATATAGCCCAAGTATCTGGGATATATATGGGAGAAAATGCATGGTACTTGTTGGGAAAATGAGCTGGCAGAAATGATCACTATTCTCAGGGAATCCACGCAGTTGAGGAGAAGAAACCATATCATGATACTAGGAAAAATGTTCAAGTAGGTAATGCTACAATACCCATAGAATGGCAACACCCGATGTTGGTAAAGCTACATGTTGCAACTATTTCAGCATCGACACAAGCAATGGCAAGCACATAACAATGACGCAACAAATTTCATTGTCCCCCGCGCATCAGGGAAACCCATAGATAGCCTGAGGGTGTGTGCAGGATTATTTTGTTTTTAATAACATTGGATTTCCTATTTCAGTGAAGATGATGACTAGAAAGGAGCTGATGGAAGAATAGATGAGAGCAAATGAGAGCCACAATCAGAGGTGGAAATGCATCTATGGTTCACATAGCACATGGATGGATCTCTAAACAAACTACGGTTAACATGGATATTCTACATTATTTTGAACATGGATTGATTCTGCAATTCGCACATAAAAAGGTATTCCTTTGGCTTTGTCTTCCAATTATTAAATATCTTAATTTAATGGTAGTTCAGGTGGGATTTTTTTTATCTAAATTAGATAGTTTTAATTACAATTTTCAAAAGTATTTGTCTAAAATTTTCCCTATGATGATAATTTTTTCTAAAACTTACAATTTAAAAATCAAACTATTCAGATTAAAGGAATTTTTGCACATGGATTCCTGCATTTTAATTGTTGACTGCAACACTGGTGCTCCCGAGACTTATTCAAAGGTGGTGGCATAGTACTAGTACTACGAGTAAGAGGTTTAGCTTAAGTTATGTGGAGGATAAATGTTAAGGAAATGAGGAAACTGGAAATAAAATAGCCACCTCCTACCTCTAATAGTAAATTTTATCTGACCTGCAACATCTATATAAACCACCTGTCCAGGAGCATCTGTCTCTATAACCGCTATTCCCTCTGGTGTGGCAATGGCCCACTTTACAGGACTATGTTCAAGATCCATAACTTATAGGGTAAATTGAATATGAGTATTATCCCAACCCTCTCAATTATAGGGTATATTGAATATTAGCACTAATCCAATTCCATTGAGAGAAGCAAGGTGTCTACAGTTATATATAGGCATGAACCCTATATAGGTTTAAGTTTAAAGTACAGTGTAAATTGATATGGGTTTATATGGATTATACTCCAGAATCTGCCCTGCATGGCCAATTTCTCCAAATGAATTGCATCTGATCAGCCCCATAATATTATTATCATGGCATGATATGAAAGCTTTTGGTTTGGTATTACACATCTGGGGATCCAATCCCTCTGTTATTGAACTTAGAGTTGGAAGAGCGGGCATGGCTCCAGCACATCAAACATACAACTAACTCACCTCAATGCCCTATACCAATTTTTATGAAAAAAGTAGTTACTGGGCTATAAAATCGCTATGGATGAGAGACACTATGCCCACAAACAAAAAAATCTCATGAATACGAATCCCTGAAGCTTTTATATAGAATATGGATGATAGTATCAAATCTAGGTTTAAATAGGTGGAAATGTGCTATGTCATGTTTATATTCCAAAGCACCATTGCACAAGCAAACTAGAAAGTTGATAACTATCCCAGCCCAACTTTGACTGTAGAATAACCTTACAATTTTATTGGATTGTAGAATACACCTTGTGGATTTACCTAAAAATCCCTAAAGAATGTTATGTGAAAAATACCCTGAATAATACATACATAGAGGAGTGTAAAAATCAGAGCTTAATAAGAAAAGGAGATGAAAGAGAACCTTGGATGCTCGAGTGAGCCGATCACCACTCTCACCGACTGATATATTGAGCACCAACTTCTGCACCTTGATTTCCCATGTGGGGCTTTTTAGTTTCTTCTCTGCCGCCTGGAAACAAAGACATTGTAACCTAAAAATGAAATCCTCCCAGGGATAATGTTGGCCATGCCTATTTGAAAATATCCAGTGGAAATAACGAAAGGGTAATCTAATATTACTATGAATATACAATTTCATCCTGCAATCTACAGTTTAAAGGCTTAAAATTAGATCGAAAAGAAAACCCACTAACCATTTTGGATGATGCTCTGCTTCTCGTGCCCCTGCTTCTGCTGATACCACTGCCCAGAGCCTCGCAGAACCCTTCAAAACCCTAAAGCAAATGTTTAAAGGCATAAAATTAGATCAAAAGGAAAACCCACGAACCATTTCGGAAAATATTCACATTCATTGGTTATTCTTCAATGGCATGAAGCACAATGGCGAGATCGGAGTGATCTTGCCTCTGTTCTTGCACCAACAATGAACTTTCTTTACCGAATGAAAGAAAACGAGGGTTTTTTTACTTGACTTAATTTTTGGGCGCGGGCTTGGTATACGAAATGTTGAGGACTTGGTATACGAAATGTTGAAAAATGGGCGCGGAAAATGCTTGTACCTCCCTCTTAGAAAAAGTTGAATAAAATTAAAAATAGTTAGAATAATAAATAATAAGTAAATAAGAAAATGAAATTGGCATTTAAAAAGATTTAAAAAGTATTGACTATGTAATAAATACTTAATATTAAAATCTATTTTATATATAGCAATCACTCAAAATTAAAAAAATAAAATGAATTGAGCATCTTTTATACGTACTGTTCTGTTGTAAAATATATCTTAATTTTATATAAAATATATCTATACAAAAATAATGATAAATAGTACATATTACAAAAGCTTTTTCATTAGCTTTTTCATTGATAAAAATAATGTTATTTGTAATTTTAATTTAATAATTATTAATTAATAAATGATTATACTTTATTCTAAGTTTATCAATGCATTTAATATTAATAAAATTAATACATTCTTAATAAAAATTATAAAATTTTAAACATTATTACATTTAAATATTTAAATTATCGATTGAACATCATAAACACCAATTCAATCATTAAGCAAAAGCAATGTAAAATACCCTTGATTTGTCATTAAACTATAACATAAAGAGTATTTATAAGGGTTGCTTGCTTTTAGCAAGCATTGGGTAGTAGATGTTCTAGTCCAAGTGTTTGCCTAGCTAAATTCACATTTTGATTATGGTACACCATAGTTGATTTTTATTAGGATATATGTAATTAATATTAAATATATTAAAAAAATAGAACTATTATATTTATTTACCACTTTTTATTTAAACAAGTATAATCATTCTTTCGTTATGTCAATTTTAACTTAATAGACATACATGGTTTGTTTGATCATTCCTTATTATGTCAATTTCAACTTAAAGAGCTATACACTATTTGCTTTAAATATAATTTATCACGTTTAATTAAACAATTTAAATATTTTAAATCATATAAATTTGAAAAACCAGAATCGCTTAACATCAAAATTGTTATTAAACATCACATTGCAAGGTTATTAAAGATTGTTGTTGAAATGAACAAAAGAGGAGGATGTAACTTGCAAGGTACATGGCTTGAGGTGGAAATCTCATAATTTGCTAATTTAGTGACTAATTTAAAGTTTTTGAAACTTAGTTTTCAAATCTTCCCACCTTTTTTAGTTTTAATCTTCCCATCTTTTGATTTTAACTTTTATAAAACTTGCCACATTTTTATAGTTTTAATTTTAACTTTTATCTATTCATAAATTTTATATAACATGATTATAATTATTTAACCCACTTTCTTTCATTCTTCCATTTAGAAATGGATGAATATTTCACTCACAAGTTCCAAACATCCATCCCCCAATGGCCACTTTCAAAGTTAAAGCTATGGTGAAAATACAAACAAAGTCGACCTTATAAGCCATGTGGCGGAAACGTGGACATGACCTTAAGTACAAAATTGACAAATAAGAAAATGTTATTGCTTCTAGATATTTGAGGAAGGAAGTGTTAGTACCAAAACATATGTCACGTGGAAATGTTCTTAGAGTGACACAATTTGGATGCGGGGAAGACACATCATCACAAACATCAACGCGTTCTTAAATCACACAAAGAGTCCACAACACACCAAAGTAGAAAATAGTTCATGTGCATTTTGGAAATCTCGAATTTCTCGAGTACGTGGATCCAAGACTCGATATCAATGTGTTGGGCATTCACAACCATACACATCAGTTGGAGGGCTAGCCTGGATGCCACAATAGCTTTGCATTCATATATTCCTTGCTTCCTTCCTAAACCTACAGGATGGTGCGGGTGTTCTCTTGGGTGAGTTTGTGATAAGGCTTCTTTTGTATGCAAATGACCTTATTTTGATTGCTAAATCCCCACTTGGGTTACAAGAACATTTACTTTCCCTTGCTCTTTTGTAGAACAATGGGGATGCAAGTCAATACTAGCAAGACAAAAGTGGTAGTTTTCTCTGGCAAAAGAAAACATAGCCAACATTAGTTCTACTTTGAAGAAAACACTCTCGAAGAAGTGGCAAATTACAAGTATCTCGAAATTGACTTCAACAAAAATTTAAGTTGGTAAAACTGTAGAAAGAAAAGAACTTTGGGAGTATGGAAAGCATTCTATGCTTTCCAAAATAGGTGTAGAGAGGCAAATCTATGGGATTGGAAGACTACACAAACTCTTTTTGGGCTTTTAGTGATTTTGGTGATTCTCTATGGATGTGAAGTATGGGCCAGCAGGACATCTAACTTACAATGGAAGCAAATTGAAAATATTCAAAAGCGCTTGATTACAAACAAGTTTAAATTAAAATTTTATTCCCTTATGATATCATGCTGAGTGAAATGGGGGTTGCTCCTATCGAAGCAATTGCTATGGTGTGACTCATAATATATCTAAAAATAATTGAGCAAATGGAAGACAACCGATGGCCTAAGGTCATTTTCAATGACACATTATGCAAAAGAAAGAAGACGTGGATGCAACAAAATATTAAATGGATTAGTAAATGGGATATTTACTTGAACATGTGCCATGTGAATAGTAAAGAGATAAAGGAGCTAGTTATTTATAGGTTCCACAAGCGAGCTTGGGAGAAAGGGTTGGGGAGAAAGAAGGAGTATTATATTGAAGAGTTTAACCCCACCTACAACCACCATCAAAAAGCATGCACAGGGGCCAATATTCCTTGGAGAGCCAAAATACTTATTTCTCAATTAAGAACCAATTCCCATCAACTCCGTTGTGAAACTAGGCACTGGAAAAGACCAAAGGAAGCTTGGGAAGAAAGGGTGTGTATATTTTGCACTTCCGGGAAAGTGGAAACATAAAAAAAATTATTTTAGAGTGTGAAGCCTTCAAAGATAGTAGGGCCAACTATGCAAATATCCTGGCAACTAGCTCTTGGGATAACCTATTCAATGAGGGGACCATAGAGAAATTGGGGGAACTCATCGTCAATTTGAACAAGAAAAGGGTTGAGTTGCAGAAATCAGGAGGTGAAGTGGTATGTCCCATAGGCTATTGTTAGCCTCGTGGACGTTAAAATAATTTCTATCTTTCTTTCTTTCTTCCTTTTGGTGGTGCGGATTGGGGAGAGAGCATAAGTAAAATCGGAGTTGTAATCTTTCTAGGAGGTGAGGCCACGAGGCGTCCTCAACATTTTTTATAAATATTTTATTATTTTTATTATTCGTATAGATGGTCTTGCAAAGGAAAGCCAACCGCCAACCTCTCATGTCACATATACAAGAGCCAATTGTTGTTTTTTAAAATTTTATATTTTTTAGAGAAGTACATCTCACAATAAGATGAAAATAGTCAAACGTCTATCTTTTCACACATTTAGCCAATAACATATTAAATAAATAGTTTTAATGTATAATTAAAAAATATTATTTTTGAAATGATAAAGTTTAACATTAGACATGAAAATATAAATAGTAAACTAATATGAAGTCAAAAGAAATTGACTATTGATCGATTACAATATATCTACCAAAGGCAGATATAAAAATATTATTCATCACAATATGAACATGTTAATATCACCTCCAACACCATTGAGTCCAAAATGTGTGACAAAGTAATTGGGAAGTCTTTACCTGGTTAGAGCCACTTAGAAGATTAAGAAGCATTGGTCCCATGAGGAAGAGACTAACAAATTCATAAAGATTCTATTTTTCCATCACTCCACCAACTGGACATAATGCTATGTAAGAATTTTTTCACATCCTAGATAAACTTTATTGATATCTTATCCCCAGTAGCTTTAGAACTAGGGGTTGTAAAACCTATGTCACAATTTTTTATAACCATAACATAAACCATGGCTTTCCAATTATTAGGGATCTAACAATAATAATTTTCCTATATCTTTATTAGCTTGTTCATGGAAAATTTTCAAGCATATTATGTTCCATAGGCTATGTTGAAATCTAAGTGTAATACATGAAGTAAAATGGCCATGTAGAACCACCATTGGTATGTAGACATGTTGGTGGTTGAGAGGGAAAATGATTTTAAGGAATACCATAATTCTAAGTGGTTTCAATAATAAAAATATTCTATAGAAAGATGAAGCAATGCCAATTTCAACTTGTGACTACTTTCACTTTTTTAGGTCCTTGGTTTTATGGAGAAAAATGACCAGCCAAAAAAAACTGCCAAATTTTGAAAGATCTACCTCCAACAACATACATAAATCTTATAAACCTGCTCCATGCCAAGATATCTTCTTGAATATACCCAAAGTCAACACCTTGTTATATAGTTCCAGGGACTGCAACAATGTCGTTTCTAGAGGAGTTGTGGTTTTCCACAAGGGATTCCGCCGGTTACTTTACTTCTTGGTTCTCATTCAAGAACATGGCCTTGTAATGAAGGCTTGTAGTGTAATCTCTAGTAGGTTTCCATGTCTAGAACAAGGTATCTTCATCCTACTTTAAGTAAATGAAACTCAGGTTCAACTTGTAAATGAAAGCATTCCATTGTTTAGATTCATGTCCATCCAAACCCAACAAACCATCTTCAATCTATCACCCATTTTGCCACAAATAAGCTATGTTTGAGACTACAAAATAAGAAAAATATGCATTATATGCATGCTCTTATTCCACGTTTTATGGCTATATTATATATATCCCCTATATATAATCTAATATCAACCTAAGTAAAATAATATGTCCTATCTAATAAAAATAACTCCACTAGTTCTAGAAAAATTGGGTCACACTTCCTTTAAACGTAAATGTTTGACATATACTATTTACAAAGCATGAATAAATCACATAATAATACAAAACCAATCCTAAAGGGTGCAAAAGAAAAAAATAATACTAGTAGTCTCCTCGTACAGTGCTTGTTCATGTTCCTTGTTCTCTCCAGACACAATATTAGAAATGACAAAAAAGACAAATGGGGAGAAAAAGGGCATATTATTCGATATCATGGCAGGTTGTTTTAGAAGCTAAGTAGGTTGTTTAATTAAAAGGTTCTTCTTAGTCAAGGTGGGATGTAGATCCAAATTCAGAGGGGGTTGATGTAAATTCCAGGGCCACTTCTTCATTGGGAGATGGACATTATTCTTTAAGACCTCTTAGAAGTTCCTCTTAGAGGGGTGCCTCTTCTTAGGAGGTTTGGGTTAGTATTTACACAAATATATAGGTCTAGGACTAGCAAGTACAAATTATGCTCTCAAATTAGCTTAGGAGAAAGTTATGAAGGAGCTTAATTGAAGAAAGAAAAGACTCGTTACTAGGGCCCTTAGAGTAGGGTTTTCCTCTTTCATACGTTCTCAGTGGAATTCCTCTCTTTAAATATTAGAGGGTTAGGGTCCAGGATAAGAAATTGGATTTGAAGAGGTTGAGAGGAGATGGGGGAGGAGGGAGAGGAGATGGGGGAGGAGGGAGCGAGGGAAAGAGGGAGGGGAATGAGTGAGGAAGGGAGAGAGGGGGGAGGAGGGAGGAGGGAGGGAGGGAAAGAGAGAGGGTAATGGGTGAGGAAGGGAGAGAGAGAGAGGGGACACTCTTTGGAGATCTTGAGTGGTGATTCAAGGTCCTCTTCTATAGAATGCCACTCCCAAGGCCCCAAGACACATGTGTATTACTGCAAACCACCTAATGACACTGACATCCCCAATCATAGGCCAATAATACCCTTAAGAGACCATGTGTGGTTGGTGGAGTAAACCTTCTTAGCCATGGATAGCTAGAAGCTTCCTTTAGAGGTCTCTTCCACTAACCATGTCAAAGGCCCTATGGCCATAAGACCTAGATACCTAATGGTCTGGATACCCCTGAAAATTCATGTGTGGTGCTTCGAGGATTTCTTCATGGCTCTAGATGCGTCAATGATTTCTTTAGGTCCAAATGCATGGTATTCCTTCCTATAAAGTTATTCCCAACACCCCGATACTTGTGCATACTACTCAAAAACACCTAATGGCACTAAGATCCTCAATCTTAGGCCAATGACACCCTCAAAAGGCAATGTGCAGTTGGTGGAGACAACTTTCTTATCCCTATATGGCTAAAAGATTCCTTTAGGTCTTTAGATCCATTCCTCCTCCCATGACCATATCCAAGATCCCAATTCCCCAAGACATGGATACATAGTGCCATGAGTACCCTTGCGAAGTCACACATGATGTTGTAAGGCATTGTTCATGGTTTTGGATGCTTCAATGGTTTCTTTAGGTCCACAAGCATGGTATTTCCACTAGAATGTCATTCATAAGGCATCAAAACACATACATATTTATCAAACCCAATTAATGGAATCTTCATCCTTAATCATAGGCCAATGATACACTTAGGAGGAAATGTGTGGTTGGTGGAGGCAAAATTCTAAGTCTTGGATGGATAAAAGATTTCTTTAGGGCCCAAGGTTTAGGTCTCCACCATTAACCATGTCCAAATCCTAAAGGCCCCAAGACCTAGATACAAAATTCAATGGATACCCTTGAAAAATCATGTGTGGTTCTTTACGACCTTTTTCATGGCTCTAGATGCCTCAATGGTTTATTTAGGGCCAAAGGCATTGTATTTATTTCTATAGAATCATTCCCAAGGCCCTAAGACACCTACATATTTCTCAAAACCACATAATTCCATTAATATCCTCAATCATAGGAAAATGATAACCTCAAGAGTCCATGTGTGGTTGGTTGAGATTATCTTCTTAGCCTTGGATGGCTAGAAGATTCTTATAATATTCTTTTATAGCTTGCACCTCGATTACTTTTCTCTAACCATGTCTAAGACTTTGAGACCCTAATAAATCCCTAATGATGCACATATTAGCACTCTAAGTTACACATATCATTGGCAGGTAACATGTGATACTTTTAGGTGTTAATCATGGCCTTGAATTCCTAAAAAATTCTTTAGGTACTAAGGTCCAAGTTTCCTACCCTAACCATATCTAAAGCCTTGAGACCCATACCTAGTTCAAAACCATAATAATGGCACCAATATCATGACTTGTAGGTCAAGAATAACCCCAAGAAATCATGCACGATGGTTTTAGGTATCATGTTTGGACCTAGATGCCCATAATATTTCTTTAGGGATTAAGGCTTTGGTTTCCTCTCTCAACCATGTTAAGGCTTGTTAACACCTATTTGTGGTTGCACTACTAGAGGGTTAATGTCCAAGAAGATTCCATCAGGATGGTTGTATTGTATGTTGATCCAGATATACACATTGATCAAATTTCTTTCCAAAGCAATTAACAAAGTCTAGGACTCTTATTTATAGCAGTTACTTTTTCCAAGAAACTAAGATAGGGGGGCATGTGACATTGATATTCATGCATTCAAGCCTCTTGTATATAGACCCCTGAGACCCTTATCATACTCCTCTTCTCACTCAAACCCTAGATACATCCCCCTATGTACAAGTGGTGGAAATATATTATTGTCACAAGGCTAAAAAAAAGAAATGCATTGAAAATGCATAAACCTTGCATGAATTTGGCCATTGGGGTTGAGGTTAAATTAAACAAAGTATTACAGATGGGTGAGAAAATCCTTGTTAGTAGATATTTAGAGCTTGAGGTTCAGGTCCCCTCCCTTGACCATGTCCAATGCCTCAAGTCCTAATGACCTGGATGCATAGTGCCATGGATACCTTCTGAAGCCATGTGTGGTGCTTTCTAGCATTATTTATGGCTTTGTATGCCTAAATGGTTTCTTTAGAGCAAAAGGCATGGTCCTTTTCTATAGAGTGTCATTCCCAAGGCTCCGAGACATGTGTAGAATGCTCAAAACCAACTATTGGCATTAAAATAACTAATCATAGACCAATGATACCCCCAAGAGGCCATTTGTGGTTGGTGAAGACATCCTTCTTTGAAACGGATGGATAGAAGCTTCCTTTAGGGCCCTATTTTTAAGTCTATTTCATTGACCATGTCAAATTACCTAAGGCCACAAGACCTAGATACATAATGCCATGGATATCCCTACAAAGTCATGTGTGGTTCTTCGAGGCATTGTTCATGGCTATGGAATCCTCAATGATTTATTTAGGGATAAAAGCATGCTATTCCTCCATTGAACTTCATTCCCAACACCCTGCGACATGTACATACTCATCAAAACACCCTAATGTCACTAACATCCTCAATCATAGGCCAATGACCCTTGAAAGGTGATGTGTTGTTAGTGGATAGAACTTTCTTATCTCTAGATGGCTATAAGATTCCATTAGAGCTTGAGCTTCATGCTTCCTCCCATGACCATTTCCAATCCCCCAAGTCCCCAAGACTTGGATACATAGTGCCATGGATACCCTTGCAAAGTCATGCATGGTGCTTTAAGGAATTGTTCATGGTTTTGGATGCCTTAATGGTTTATTTAGGGCCAAATGAATGGTCTTTCCCCTATAATGTCATTCCCACGGCATTGAGAGACATACATATTTTCAAACCCACCTATTGGAATTGTCATCCTTAATCATAGGCCAGTTATACCCTCAAGAGACCATGTTTGGTTGGTGGAGCAAACCTTCTTAGCCTTATATGGATAAAATATTTCTTTAAGGCCCAAGGTTCAAATTTCTTCCACTGACCATGTCCAAGACCTCAAGTCCCTAAGACCTAGATACAAAACTCAATGGATACCCTTGCAAAGTCATGCATGGTGCTTTGAGGCATTGTTCAGGGCTCTAGATTCCTTAGTGGTATATTTAGGGCCAAAGGAATGGTATTATTCTTTATAGAATCATTCCTGAGGTCCTAAGACACCTACATACTTCTCAAAATCACATAATGGTGTTAATATCCTCAATCATATGACAATGATACCCTCAACAGGTCATGTGTAGTTGGTTGACGTGATCTTCTTAGCCTTGGATGGCTATAAGATGCCTTTATGGATAGAGGTTCAAGTCTCCTCCCTTGACCATGTCCAAGTCCCCAAGGCCCCAAGAAATGGATACATAGTCGCATGGATATCCATGCAAGGTCATGCATGGTGATCTAGGCATTTTTCATCACTCTAGATGCCCCAATTATTTCTTTAAGGCCAAAGTTATGGTTGCTTTCCCTATAACAACATTCCCAAGGCCCTGAGACATGTAGATACTACTCAAAACCACCTAATGGCAATGACATAATCAATCATAGGCCAATGATACCCTCAAGAAGCCATGTGTTTTTAGTGGAGGAAATTTTCTTAGCCTTATATGGATGGAAGAATCATTTAAAGCTCGAGATTTAGCTCTCCTCCACTAACCATGTGTAAGGCCTCAAGGCCACAATACATAGATACATAATGCCATAGATACCCCTTTGAAGTAATCAATGCTGCTTTTAGGTAGTATTCATGGATCTAGACACATCAATGATTTCTTTAGGGCCAAAAAAATGGTATTCTTCCATGGAACATAATCCCTAAGGGCTTAATACATGTGCATGCTACTTAACACCACCTAACTATAACAACATCCTCAATCATAGGCCAATTATACAACTAGGAGGTTGTGTTTGGTTGGCGGAGGCAAACTTCTTACCCCAAGATAGTTACTAGCTTCCTTTAGGGGCAAAGGTTAAGGTATCCTCCACTAACCATGTGTTGTTGTTAGATGAAACATTGGTGGAGGAAACCTTATTAGCCCTAGATGGCTAGAAGATTCCTTTAGTGGTCGATATTTAGGTATCCTCCATTGATCTTATCTAAGGCTAAAAGGCCATAAGACCTAGATACATAGTGTCTCAATGGATTTGGATTCCTTAATGGTTTCTTTAGGGATAAAGTCATGGTCATCTTCTATGTAATATCATTACAAAATCCTTGAGACAGGTCTACATAAGGCTCTTACTTTAATTTTATGACTCCAATAAAGGACTTGAGATCCACCCCTCTATGCAAAAACTCTTGATTATGCTCATATCCAACTATTATGTCAAATATCAACTTTAAATTGTGTATGTTATGGTTCATGCTCTTGATCATTGCCCATTACCTCAATAATATTATGTTAGGGTATAATTCTTTCAATTTCTTCCCCAACTATTTACTTAGACCCATCGCTAGTATGCAAAACCACATATTTCTACCCATATCCCACTTTGAGAATAATTCTATCTTATACATTGCATGATATGCTAAGTGATAGTTTGAGTCATTTCTATTAACCCAATATGCTTAAAATCGTCCTTTAGGGCCTAGTTCCTGTAATTCCTCTCATGATTATGTCTAAGGTTTGCATACCTAGTGTCAGTTATATGAATGCTCAAATGCCAAGGATAGTGTTTGGAGTTTATGGGTGCGGTTTAAAGCTTCTCTTAGGGTTCAAGGCCCAAGTTTCCTCCTATGACATTATACAAAAACCTAAGACCCGTGCATACTAGCAAAAAACTCATAATGGTGTTGATTTCCTTACTTAGAGGTAAATAGTAACCCCAATATGTCATGTGTAGTGCTTTGAGCTGTTGTATTTTTCCTTGGATGCAAAAAATATTTTACTAGGGAATAAGGTCTAGGCTTCCTCTCTCAAACATGTTAAGGGCCTAAAAACCCATATATAGTGCTTAAAAACAACCTCTTAGTTACATTAATACCCCCAATATCAAGCCAAGAATACCCTTAGGAGCCCTTATGTGGTGTTTCAAGGTATCCCTACACGCCTAGAAGTTTAATTTAGGCTAAGGCCTAGGTTTCTTCTCTTAACTAGGTTGAGGGCCAATACACCTATCACATGTGTGTTGACCATATTTATTGGTCCTAGATTCTTAGAAGATTCATTTATGGCCCAAGGAAGAGGTTTCCTCCCTCGAACATCTCCAACGATTTGAGACCCATGTGTTGTGCACAAATCCTAGTAGTGATATTAATATCCATTAGAAAAATTAATAATATAAATAAAAATATGCCCTATCAAATAATGAAATCTCAATTCAAATCATTTTTATTTTAAATATTTTATAATAGTAATAAATTAAAAATGGTTGTATTTAATTATTTGTGAAATTTAAGAATCATGGGTATTTATTTGCTTGAATAATATTGAAAATGAATTGTCAACTTGAGCTATTTAGAAAATAATTATTTGTGAACTTGTTGTGTTTGTGGTGCAACACCTCATAAATGAATCATGTGACCTTGTTGGTTTAAATAGTGATAATTTTTTTTTGAATTTGATGTGATTGTGATTTAAAACCTCATAAATTAATCGTGGGCATCTATTTGAATGAAAAAAATTTAATTAAGTTATTACAAAATAATTATTTGTGGTGTTGTTGTGTTTATGGTGCGAATCATCATACTTAAATCCTTTTTGTACATGTCCATTTGACAAATATGAGCTTAGCCCCACTATATGGTACTTGACAACATGACATTTCTTAATGGTTATGATTTCTTTATGCTAAGGCCTATGATTGTTCACTCAACAATGTTGAGGGACATTGGACCTATCCCTAGTGATTAAAAACTTATAATAGTGTGAATTCCCATACTTAGAGGCCAAGAATACTCTTAGGAATATGTGTGGGGACCTTTGTGGTGTCTTTCTTGGTCCTAGATTCCTAAAAGCTTTTTTTAGGGCCTTAGCTAAAGGTTTTCTCCATTGATCATATATATGGATCTAAGACCCATGTCTTTGTTAAAAACCTAATAATAATACTAATTTCCATAAAAAAAATTAAGAAGATAAAAATATCTCAAATGAATAGTCAAATTTAAATTCAAATAATTTTATTACTACTTTATAATAGTAATAAATTAAAAATAGTTGTTTTTATTTATTTGTCAATTGTATTTATATGTTTAAATAATATAAAAAAATGAATAAATGAATTGAGCTATTTTCAAAAAAAAAATTGAACTTGTTGTGCTTGTGGTGTAAACCTCATAAATGAATCACATGATTTTATTTGCTTAAATATTCTATGTGAATTTATTTGCTTAAATATTATAAATATAAATATTTGAACTTCTTGTAAGTATGGTGTAAAAACTCATAAATTAATCTTTGATCATTTATTTTAATTGATGAAAAAATAAATAAATATTGAATTGAGTTATTTCAAAATAATTATTTCTGAATTTGTTTATGGTGCAAATCAACATAATTAAATCCTAGGTGTACATGTCCATGTGGAAAATAATAGCTCAACACCACTTTATGGTACTTGCCAACATGGCATTTCTCATAAAGGTAAAACTCAATTTCCAATCATATTAACTAATATAACACCATTTTAACACCACAAAATATAAGTGGTGTTAATACCACCACTTTAACACCACAAAATATAAATGGTGCTAATAACACCACTTTAACACCACATAATTGTAAGTGGTGCCAATACCACCACATTTACACCACAAACTATAAGTGGTGCTAACTTGTGGTGCTAAAAGATGGATTTTCTTGTTGTGATATTACTATCTCAAATTAAAAACCCCCCTTTACTCCTTAATACGGGGCAATATATTTTTGAGATTTTTCAGAGTATTCAAACCCCCAATATGAATGGACGTGATATGATATTGCCTTTCTTAGTGAACCCCCCATGGATTGAAGTCAACCTTAGATTTAATTCGACCTTTCGTAAAAGTCAACTATAAATTGAAGTCAACACTTCATAAAAGTCACCTATGGTTTGAAGTCAATCTTGCTTAAAAGTCAACAATGGTTCAAAGTCAGCATTTGAATAAAGTCAACAATGGATTGAAGTCAACCATGTTCCAAATTCAACCTTGCATTAAAGTCAACCTTAACTCAAGTCAATTTTGGAGTGAAGTCAAGCATGGATTGAGGTCAACCTTCACCTGAAGGAAACCTTAGAATGAATTCAACCTCTTAGTCAACATTGGATTGAAGTCATCCTTGAAGTTATGCTTAACCATGCTTCAAAGTCAACCTTGGGTAAAATTCCACTATGGATTGAAGTTAGCCATGGTTCAAAGTCAACCCTGCTTAAAAGGAAACTAATGGGTAAAGTCAACTATTGATTGAATTCAACCATGGTTCAAAGTCAAGTTTGCTTAAAAGTCAATTATATATTAAACTCAACCTTTCTTAAAAGTCAACTATGGACTCAAATTAACCATGGACTGAAGTCAACTATGGGTTCAAGTCAACCATTCTTAATAAAAAGTCAGGCAAGCTTAACCAAAGTTAACCTTAGGAAGCCAAGGTCAACCATGGTCACCCAGAAGTCAAATATGGTTGATTAAAACGTCAACCATTTTCAACCAACAAAAAGCATGATCAACTAAATTCAACCATGGTCAACCAAATTCAGATGTGATCAACTAAAGTCAACCATGGTTAACCAAAAGAAACCAAAACTCAAGCTCAATCAACCAAAAGTTAACGAACGTCAACCATGGGTTGCCATAGTCAACCAAAATCAACCAAAATTCAAGCACAATCAACCAAAAGTCAACCATACTCAACCATGGCTAGGCAAATTTATCCATTGTTAACCTTGGTCATCCAAAGTCAACCATGGCTAACAAAATTCAACTATATAGTTAACCATAGTGGCCCATGGCAAACCATGTTCAGCCATGTTTAACCAAACAGACCTTTCTTAAAAATCAATTATGGACTGAGATTAACCATGGACTGAATTCAATTATGGATTTAAGTGAACCATTGTTAATCAAAAGTGAGAGAAGCTCAACCAAAGTTAACCTTATCTAGCCAATGTCAACAATGGTCAACCAGAAGTCAACTATGGTTGATCAAAACATCAACCATGGTCAACCAAAGTAAAGCATGGTTAACTAAAGTCAACCTTGGATTGACATCAACCATGGTTCAAGTCAACCATGCCTAAAAGTGAACTATGGATTAAAGTCATGGTTATATTGAAGTCAACTATAGATTGAAGTAAACCATGGATAGATGTTCATAGTTGATTGAAGGAAACCTTGGATTCAAGTCGACCATGGACTAAAGTAAACCTTGTAGTGGAGTGAAACTTACTTAAAAGTCCACTATTGCTTGAAGTCAACTACATATTGAATTCAACCTTGGATTGAAGTCAACTATGGATTGAAGCCAACCTTACTTAAAAGTCAACTGTGTATTGAAGTCAACTACCAATTGAAGTCAACCCTGGATTGAAGTCAACCTCAGATTGAATTGGACCTTTCGTAAAAGTCAACTATAAATTGAAGTCAACCCTTCCTAAAAGTCACCTATGGTTTGAAGTCAACCTTGCTTAAAAGTCAACAATAGTTCAAAGTCAACGTTTGAATAAAGTCAACAATGGATTGAAGTCAACCATGTTCCAAATTCAACCTTGCATTAAAGTCAACCTTAACTGAAGTCAATTTTGGAGTGAAGTCAAGCATGGATTGAGGTCAACCTTTGCCTGAAGGAAACCTTAGAATGAATTCAAGCTCTAAGTCAACATTGGATTGAATTCATCCTTGAAGTTATGCTCAACCATGCTTCAAAGTCAGCCTTGCATAAAATTCGACTATGGATTGAAGTTAGGCGTGGTTCAAAGTGAAGTTTGCTTAAAAGTCAACTATATATTAACCTTAACCTTTCTTAAAAGTCAACTATGGACTCAAATTAACCATGGTCTGAAGTCAACTATGGGTTCAAGTCAACCATTGTTAATAAAAAGTCAGGGAAGCTTAACCAAAGTTAACCTTAGGAAGCTAAGGTCAACCATGGTCAACTAAATTCAACCATGGTTAACCAAATTCAGATGTGATCAACCAAAGTCAACCATGGTCAACAAAAAGCAACCAAAATTCAAGCACCATCAACCAAAAGTAAACGAACGTCAACCCTGGGTTGCCATGGTCAACTGAAGTCAACCATGGTCAACCAAAATTCAAGAATGTTCAACCATAGCTATTCATGGTCAACCATTGTCAACCAAAACTAAAGTAAAGTAGACCAAATGCAACCATGATCAACTAAAATCCAACCAATGTCAACCATGATCAGCTAATGTCAAGTATTGTTAAGCAAAATTCAACCAAAAAATCAACTATGATCAGGCATTGTCGACCATAGTAAACCAAAGTCTACCATGGTCAACCAAAGTCAAGTGTGGTCAACCAAAGTTAGCCATGGTCAACCAAAGTCAACCATATTTAACTATGGCCAACTATGTTCAACTAAAGTCAACCATAGTTAAACAAAGTCAACCATATTCAACTATGGTCAACCATGTTAATCCATAGTCATCAAAACTCAACGATGTATTTATTTACTTATATTTATTTATTTTGATTTTCTTTTTCATGTATTTCTTCATTATTTAATTTCAACTTTTTTATGCCTTTATTTATCTATCTATTTTATTAAATATTATTGGTTAATAAATTAATATATATTGATGAAGAATAATAAATATTAATACTAAATAACAATCATAACTATTAATATGAACATATTTTATTTACTATTTTTTTATTTAATTATAATTTATTCGTGCGTATTTATTTATTTTATTAAATAATATTTATTCATATAATAATATATATTAAAAAATAATAGTAATAATAATAATAATAAATTTAATATTATTATTATTATTAAATAAAAAAATGTTACCTTTAAATAAAAATATTATTAAATAAATATTTATATCTACTAAAGAAATTTTAATCTTTGTAATAAAAGTAAATGTCATATAAAAATATTTTTTTATTAATATTAACATATCTTATTTACTAATATTAATTTAAACCATTATTTCATAATAATTATTATTATTATAAAATAAACATAATACTTGTCATAATTTAATAAATTATTATTATAAATATTAATAAATAAGGTTATGTAATATTCTTCTTATTAAATCAAACATAACACTTATCATAATTTAATAATTATTATTATAAATATTAATAAATAAGGTTAAATAATATTATTATTATTAAATCAAACATAGCACTTATCATAAGTTAATTAATTTAATGTAAATAATTTAATTAATTTAATTTAATTTAACTTAACTTAATTTAAATTTAATTTTAAATATGTTTTATTCAATTTAATTTTTAATATGTTTTAGTAGCTAAATTTAATTTAATTTAAATTTATTTTATTTTATTTTATTAAATTAAATTAAATTTATTTTATTCAATTTATTTAATTTAATTTTTAATATGGTTTAATATTTTTTTTTAACTTAATATATTTATTTTATTTTTATTTTCAAATAATATTTTTATCAAATTTTTTAATTTAGTTATTTCTTGGGTGGGTCTGCTGTCCACTAGCAACAACCACATTTAATAAATGTGGTTGATATTCGCCCATCGACCTATATCAACCAGTTTTTAAATGTGTGGCCATGGTTAATATAGACCGATGAGCGAATATCAACCACATTTATTAAATATGGTTGTTACTAGTTATTTAAATCTTGATTAGTTCTAATTTGTTGAAGTATATCTCTTTTTTTGCTTTCCCAAAGGCGGTAAGAATACGTCGGTGTAGAGCGTGAGAATTTTAATTAAATGCTTCACAGAATTAGCATGGATAATAACTGGGATGTGTACACCATCTTAAATATTCCTCTATGACAGGATGAATGTTGAGCCTCAACCGAGGACGAATGTTGAGCCTCGATGAGATACAACCTCTGCTTGCTTTTATTTTTCCATTGATTGCAATTTCTTGAACGGGGTGTTTTCCATTCCATATCTCTTTCTTGATATTTAACACTGTCACACATTGAATATTGTTGGTACAGGGGCTGTGTAGACCACAAAACATAGACAAAGTTTACATTCCACTGCCCATGCTAATGGTGTAAACTGTGTCAAAGCTTTACTAACTCATTGATTTCTTATGTTTTGGTGTGTAACCATGTAAACTGTGTCAAAGCTTTACTAACTCATTGATTTCTTATGTTTTGGTGTGTAGCTTTAGGGTTATCCAGCCACAACCAGAAGCAACAACAGCAACAACAAAAACATTGTTGTGTAACTTCAAGGTTATCAAGCGAGAACAAGCAGCAGTAACAGCAAAAACATGAACACACCTCAGTCACGGGCTTTGGACGACTTAGTGCGCCCACTAGTTGTCTTTCCTCATTCACATCCTGGCAGCTTTCATTTAACAAAACACCCCCACCATTCGCCTTCTCGCATTCTTTGATGTCAAATCGTTGCTCTGCCCTCCTCCTCTTCTTCTTCATTCCGCTATTTCATCGCCTCCAAGAGGCAGCAATAGCAACCCGAAGAGCAACAACAACACCAAGAGTATCGGGATTTGCTTCGTCCATTTATCGATGATGAGGACATCAACAAGATCACTGTAAGTCTTGAATCCTCGACTAAATATGGGAATTTATTGAATTGAAATTGAGAAATTAGAAGATGTTTAGTTCTGATGGGACTTTCATGATGGGTTGCGAACATTCTGGCTCTGCCAGAGATCGAATCTCGAAATTTACCATGTTCATCAAATGGTTATAAGTTGTCGACAGTCTTGGCATAAAATCCCTTCCTAGTTTGACGGCTGAGCATGGGACTTGCTGTTAGAAATAGTAATTACTTCAGTTAGCTTTAGCTTTTACTTGAGTTACTATTTAGAAGTTCAGTTAATAAATGCAACAACATGCTTTGCATGCATGCAAAAGCTAGGTTAGAGCTTTTAGGCTTTTCCATAAGTGTTTAAATACACATTACATTATTGTTTGTATTACATCAGTTGATCTCCGTTTATGAATAAAGATTGAAGATCCGTAGCTCATTCCACATTATCTTTGTTTTATTTCTGCCTCCAACCTTCAGTTTGGTATCAGAGCATAGGAGAAGATCAAATTGGTAGCATCAATTTCCGGAGAAGCCAAAGCTGTAGCTTTGAAGAATTTGTAAGTTTTTTTTTTGAAGAATTTTTTTTTTGGAGAAATTATTAAAAACAAAAAAAAATTGGAGTACCGCGCCCTCTCTATAGTCCATAGAGCGGTACTTTAGGAACTATCGCGCCCACAATATAGTCTAAAGCGCGGTAGTTTGGGGAGATACGAGGTAAAAAATCGAGATTTCACCGCGGTCTCTCCCTAGGACAAAGAGCGGTAATTGGAACAAGGCAACATTTTTGGACAAGTGCAAAAAAGTTTTTACTTTATGTGATTGTTTTTTGACTTTCATGCAGTTATTGAGTAAGAATTTTTTCTTTTTACAAGAGAAGAAGATATTTGAAGATATTTTTCAAATCTTGTTTAAGAGGGAGAATTATTATTTGTTTTTTAAAAAAAAAAAAGGAAGGGAGATTATTTTGAATAGAGCCAGTGAAAGACACTGCAGCGTCTATGGCTTCTAGTAGCAATCAATCTCATATTTCTCCTCTTACAGGGAAAAAGGACTATGATGTCTGGGCCACGAGGATGGCGGTTTATCTCAGGTCAGAAGATGCATGGGAATATGCCATGTATGGCTATTCTGAACCTGCAGATGATGCAGCTTTTCAAGCCCTTTCAAATGCAGAGAAGGATGTCCTGCGAGCGCACAGGAAGAAGGATGCAAAGGCACTGCATCTCATAATGAATGCTTTGGATAACAATGTATTTCCAAAGATATCAGCATCTTTACATGCCAAAGTAGCATGGGATACCTTGGCGACCAGTTATCAAGGTGTTGGTAAGGTTCAAACAGCAACACTCCAAAACCTAAGAAGAGACTTTGAAGATCTGAAGATGAAAGAATCAGACTCTGTAGACTCTTTCATGACCAAAGTCATGGGGATTGTTAATCAGCTGAATATCTATGATGAAAAGAGTGGAGATCAAAGGGTGGTTGAAAGGGTTCTAAGATCCCTACCCCACAAATTTAAGTCGAAAGTTTCAGCGATTGAAGAAGTAAAAGATCTGAGTACTCTCTTTATAGACGAGTTGACCAGATCTTTACTTTCATTTGAATCCAGACTCAACAGGAATGAAGAATCCTCTCAAGAGAATGCTTTCAAAGCACATGTCTCATTCTCAAGAGGCAGAGGAAGAGGCAGAGGCAGAGGAGGATCAAGAGGACGAGGCAGAAGTGGCCAAAGTAATGGCAATGGAGATCAAGATCACCATCATAACCATAAAGGCGGAAACTGCGACAAAAAAAGGTCAGATAAATCTAATATTCAGTGTTATTATTGCAATAAATTTGGGCATTATGCTCATGAATGCAAAAAGAAAAAGGCTGATCAAGCAAATCATAATGCTAATGTGACTAATACCTCTGAGGATAAAGATGATATGTTATTTCTTACACGTCATGCTGCACACGAAAGCCCAAAGGGACTTTGGCTTTTAGATAGTGGCTGCAATAACCATATGACAGGTGACAGAGGTCTAATTGCATACCTAGATGAATCAGTGAGCATAGAGGTCAAAGTTGGCATGGATGAGGTGGTTCCAGTTCTTGGAAAATGAGTGGTCAACATTTTGACCAAATAAGGCCAACAAAAGACAATCTCAGATGTCTATTATGCTCCAAGATTGAAGCATAATCTGCCTAGCATTGGGCAACTCACCGAAAAGAAGTACAAACTTGTCTTTGATGGATCAGACTATGAAATTTATGACCCAAATCGACATTTGATCATCAAAATACAAGTGACTAGGAACAGGATGTATCCACTAGTCATGAATTGCAGCAGCAAGGTAACCTCTTTTGCTCAAAAAGCCACTTGCATGGATGATTATTGGTTATGGCATTTTAGATATGGACATCTTCACTTTGGTGGTCTCAATTTTTTGCAGTAGAAAGAGATGGTAAAGGGATTGCCCCCTATGAAGGAGCCAGAAAGCAGTTGTGAGTGTTGCATCATTGCAAAGCAGCACAGGGATAGCTTTCCTAAAGGTATGTCTCGAAGGGCACTTGCACCTTTAGAACTTATTCATACTGATCTGGTTGGACCAATGCAAACTCAATCGATTGGTGGAAGCTATTACTTCCTTACATTTATTGATGATTTCAGTAGAAAAACATGGGTGTATTTCCTTCGTCAGAAGGCTGAAACTTTTGGCAAGTTCAAGGAATTTAGGGCTTTGGTTGAAAAACAAAGTGGTTATCAACTCAAAGTTTTGAGATCTTATGGAGGGGGAGAGTATGAATTAAAGGAATTTCATGATTACTGCAAGCATCATGGAATCAAGAGGCAATTCACTACAAGATATACTCCTCAGCAGAATGGTATTGCGGAACGCAAGAACAGAACCATCATGAATATGGAAAGGAGCATGCTGAAAGGAAGAAATGTGTCCCATGAATTTTTGGGAGACGCAGTGGCTTGTGCTCTTCATGTGATGAAAAGATCTCCCACCAAAATTGTGAAGAACAGAGTACCAGAGAAAGCATGGTAAGGTATGACTTGTAATGTTTCTCATTTCAGAGTATCTGGTTGTGTTGCTTATGCTCATGTTCCTAAACAGCTAAGAAAAAAGCTAGACAACAGGAGTGAGAAATGTATATTTATTGGATATGGTGAACAAACTAAAGCCTACAAGCTATATAACCCTATTACCAAAAAGGTTATTCTCAGCAGAGATGTTTTGTTCAAGGGGGAAGAGTCATGGAATGGAACCATAGACAAGGGTATGGGAGCTGCAATACCCCAACCAGAATATGGAGAAGATGAGGAGCTGATTGGACAACAAGATCCAGTAGCATCTTCACGAGTAGCAAATACTCCAGAAAGAACACCTAGAAACTCAGTTCGAGGTGAAGCATCAAGTCCACAGTCAGGTAATGAATCTGATCACAGTAATAAAAAGACTAGAAGATTGACAGATATTTATGATGAATTGGATGCAAATACCAATTATGTTTTTATTGCTAGTGAACCTGTGTTTTATGAAGAGGCTATAAAACAAGAGCATTGGGTAAATGCTATGGACGAAGAGATAGATTCCATTGAGAGAAATGATACATGGGATCAAGTTGACCTGCTAAAGAATAAGAAACCCATTGGTGTGAAGTGGGTTTATAAAACCAAACTCAATGAAAAAGGTGAGATTGATAGGTACAAGTCAAGGTTAGTAGCAAAGGCTTTCTCGCAACAACTAGGAATTGTATTTGGAGAAACTTTTGCACCAGTGGCAAGATTGGACACAGTAAGAGTAGTCCTATCAATTGCAGCACAGAAAAAGTGGAAAGTGTATCAGATGGATGTCAAGTCAGCATTCTTGAATGGAATTCTTGAAGAAGAAATTTATGTGGAGCAGCCACATGGGTATGAAATAAAAGAACATGAAGAGAAAGTTTACAAGTTGAAGAAATCTCTATATGGGCTCAAGCAAGCTCCAAGAGATTGGTACAATAGAATTGATTCTTATCCGATAAAAAATGGTTTTAGCAGAAGCAACATCGAACCTACACTTTACACAAAGGTAAATCAACAAGGACAGATTTTAATAGTTTGTTTGTATGTTGATGATATGATTTTTACAGGTGACCTCTCAGTAGATGAGTTCAAGGTAGCTATGAAGAAAGAGTTTGAGATGACAGACCTTGGATTGATGATGTTCTTTCTTGGCCTAGAAGTAGAACAGTCAGAAAATGGTATATTTATCTCTCAAAATAAATATGCTAATAAAGTTCTTAAGCGATTCAGAATGCTTAATTGCAAAACAACACCTACACCAGTGGCAACAGGTACTAAGTTGAGAAAAGAAGATTGTAGTCCCAATGTAGATCCAACATTGTATAAAAGATTTGTAGGAAGTCTCATGTACCTCACAGCTACGAGACCTGATATTATGTTTGTTGTCAGCTTGATTTCAAGGTTCATGGAGTCTCCCAAAGACTCGCATTGGCAAGTTGGAAAAAGGATCTTACGATATGTTGCAGGGACTTCAAGCTATGGAATTTTATACTCAAGCACAGAGTATGATGTTTTGATAGGTTTCACTGACAGTGATTTTGTAGGAAGTTTGGATGACAGGAAGAGCATTTCCGGTCATATTTTTCATCTTGGATCAGGGGTGATTTCATGGGCATCCAAGAAGCAACCCATGTGACATTTTCATCGGCAGAAGCAGAGTATGTAGCAGCGACATCAGCAGCATGTCAAGCAGTCTGGTTATGCATAGTTTTAGAAGGTCTTCAACAGAAACAAGAAAGACCAACCACAGTTTATTGTGATAACAACTCAGCAATCGCTCTATCCAAGAACCATGTTTTTCACTAGGAAAGCAAGCACATTGATACTAGATATCACTTCATAAGAAAACTTGTGAACAATGGTGAAGTTCGTGTTGAGCATTGTAAATTGATTGACCAATTGGCTCACATATTCACAAAGCCATTGGAAAAAGATATTTTTGAAATTCATAGAAATAATTTAGGCATTGTAAAAGCTGCAGTAGTCAGCAGTAGTAATTAAGAGGGAGTGTTAGAAATAGTAATTACTTCAGTTAGCTTTAGCTTTTACTTGAGTTACTATTTAGAAGTTCAGTTAATAAATGCAATAGCATGCTTTGCATGCATGCAAAAGCTAGGTTAGAGCTTTTAGGCTTTTCCATAAGTGTTTAAATACACATTACATTATTGTTTGTATTACATGAGTTGATCTCCGTTTATGAATAAAGATTGAAGAGCCGTAGTTCATTCCGCATTATCTTTGTTTTATTTCTGCCTCCAACTTTCACTTGCTGCACAGAAGAGCTGAGCATGGAACTTGTTGCACAGAAGATGAGACTGACAACCCTGTCGATGCTCCTGCTTCCTTGGGCTGGTCTACAAGCCACTTTAAGTCACGCACGTTAAGAATTATACCAGTATTAAAATGCCCTTCCACCATTTGTTCCAAATATCTGAACTTCATAGCAATGTACTCTTTATCTTTGTTTAGATAACTCACACCCTGAAGCTGCACTGGGGTTTCACCTTTTTCTATTCTCTGCACAAGTTCTTTTATTACAGCTTCGAGCTGTTTTTCCCCTACCAGAACCGGATTCTTCTTCTTAACATTTTCTTAACATTTAGAAGGATTTCAATGAGTCTTCTACTCCCGTCATTTATTCTTCTTCTTAACATTTAGAAACATTTCTATGAGTCTTTTACTCTCATCATTTATATTTCCGGTGCCCCTACCCCTGAACTTTGAAGTCACAGCCTAGCAGGCCTGGCACAGATGGCTAGCAAGGGCTTTCAAAAGTGTCAATTCGTTTGGCTGTGCCCGCGGCGACAAGCTTCTGCTATGGCATGATTTAAGATGCTCACAGCCTCCGGGGTCAGCGTCTGCTCCACTATGTTTAGACATGTTCGCATAATTGCAAAACTTTATTGATAAAGGAAATGAATCTTCCGAAACTGTCTCTAAATCTCTAACTGAGCAAAATAAAATAAATATGAGGGACTTCAAATTCAATCCTACAGTCTTTGATTTCTAACATTCCCCATAAGCTTCCTGTTTAATTAAATTTAACTCGGGATGCCTTTGACCTTCCTGCTAGCGTTTTCATCGTTTCTCTAAGCTTCTTTACATCACGCATAGAATCATCACACAGAATGCTACAGGATTTTCTGGTTGACCCCAAAATAAACAACAACTTACTATTCGCGGCCTGCCTTAAAGGGAACCTGTGAGTGCTCGCTACTGTGGCACAGCCTTTATCTATGTCATCAGTTCTTGCCTTTAACATCTTGGATAGGGAGCTCTGGGTATAGTGAGAACGGGTTTCCTTTTGGGGGTATGCAATATATGGCATAAATTCTAGCAAGACGTTGTTATTGAGCAGGTCAAGGCGAATTGAAGAGCATATAGCGCTCCTTCGTTTATGGATGTGTGTCCTGCGCAAGGACGAGAGGATGACAATTGTTTAGTTTTCAGATCTATTCTGTCAGCTACTATGACAATTATACTTATTCAGCCATCTATGCTAAATAATTATGATTTACAGGGGTCTTTCTGGAACCGCACTTGACAAAGCCCAATCATTTTGCCATTGACATTTTTATTAACATTCAACGTTAGTTTGCCAATCTATATTTTAGCTTGCCAAATTTAATGAGCTTTTCGATTAAGAGGCCGAATTCTCGTAGTGTTCTTATTACTCTAGTAACGAGTTCCTTTTCTTTTCTAATTTAAAACTTCTCCTGGGTTTGTTGTAATTATTGAATTAGTTTGTCATTAAACTTTTTTTTCATTCAAAGTTACTTCTATATTTTAGTTTGTCATTTTAATTTTTTTTGTTTTTTTCATTTTATTAGTATTAATTTTATATGGGTGCAATTAAAGAATTAATTTGTTATTTTAATTAATTTGTTTTGTTTTTGGAATTTGTTATTTTAATTAATTTAATTTGTTTTCATTTATGTTAGTGAAATTATAGAATTAGTTTGTCATTAATTTTTTTACATTTTAGTTTGTCATTAATTTTTTTACATTTTAGTTTGTCATTTTAATTATTTTAATTTGTTTTTTTATTTTATTAATATTAGTTTTTTATTAAATTTTGATTAATAGAAATTAAATGACTATTAAACTTTGGATTCATCACTTGTTAAATATTAAGCACTATGTATGTTTTAGTCTATATGTAAATATGGAAAATGAATTTAAGTAACATTATGGTTCTATTATAAGATTTAAGGATGCTTTTACCTAATTCAATAGCAATTCCAATCGAACTTGATTTAAAGATTGCTTTCGTTTTTAGGTATTGAAGCTTAAAAGAATGGACATTTGGTTCAATTTCAATATAAGATGTCTAAGCATTATTCTTTTTGTTTACCTTATTGAAAGCCTAAACATGACTATAAATCCTTACTTAATAGTTATGCTAGATCTCACTTTTATTTCATTTTTTTTTTAATTAAAAAATTAAGAGACAACATAAAAAGAAAACAATAGACAAGTAATGTACTTTACATTGGGATCTCCCAAAAATGACATACCATAACAACATAATTATTATTCTATATATACATAGATTTCCAATTGTCATAAAGTTTTGTTCGACTACTTAAAATTCAATACTTAAAAGATAAAATTCACCGACACTTTTACATCATAAGGCATTAAATATAATGGTGTTGCATATGAGGGGAGGGAGGTCTATGTTCTACCTCCATTTCAAGTGCCTATAACATTAAGTGTCACTCATTATCTATTTAGTTAAAATAGTTTAGAGCTTCATTATGATGAAGTTATATTATTTATCTATTGTTATTGGTATTGTCATTGGTGGGGTTGTATTGACAAACCCAATTTGATCATTCCCCCCACCCAATAAGTAACTTTGGAATTTTGATCAATGAAGAAAGACAAATGCGCTATGATCCTTATTATACGATGCGATCTCGATCATGCTAATCCCAATAACTCATGGTGAATCTAAATATATCATATATTTTTTCTTCCTCTATCTAGTTTTTGTATAGTTGTTATTATACCTAAATCATATAGGGGTGGGCACACAAAGATGCTCCCCAAAACTGTTGCAAACAAGGCTATGCTAGCGGGGAAAAAATAGGAACGCACATGCACCTAAGGTAGCGTGCATGTGCCATTAGGTTCGGTACCGAACCAGGGCACGTGCGCGTTGCTTGCATGTGCGTCGACAAACACGTGCATGCGCCCCTGTTAAGGTTTAAAAAAAAACAAACTCAATTTCTTTTCATTCTTACCATTCCGGCTGAACGTGGATGAACCAGCGCATGTGCGGAGCTACAACAACCCAAGTGCACCATTTCCACTCCAAAAAACACCTTCATCCATCATAATTGGATAGGTAAATGCCATTGTTTTTTTCATTTAATTCATTGTTTTTGTAATTTTATTCTTTTTTTTTGTCAATTTATTCATTTTTGTTTGTTTATTAAATTTGTAATAATCCCCAAATTATTAAAAGATTAAATAATTTTTCAATTGCAGAGTGTAAACCCACGCAATGAACGAACAAAATGTTAACATGGAGTCCGGTGGAACCAATGAAAACCCTCAACAAAATCCAAATGCCCAAGAAAATCAAAACCCCGAACAAAATTTTGACCAAGATGACTTGAACCATTCTCTAAATGAGATGAGAGTGCACACTTGAGAACTAAGAAACATAGTGGAACTATCTTGAGTGTCCCTTGCCACCTCAATTGAGAGCTCAATTGACTCCATCATCCATGCACATCGCCAATTGACTGACATGACTAAATATAGTGCTAGGATGCGAGAGTATTATTCCACGGGCATTTCCAAGGAGGAAATAAAAGATTTGAATATTACAAAGGCCCAATTGTACAGTATGTTCACCAATCCAAGAACACAACAACCACCGGACATCAAAAATCCATGTGTTTGCATGGATTGGTGTCATTTCCAACCATGGAGGGACAATTGGATGCATAGGTGGTTCATGGTTTATGATAAACCTCCCTGCAATAATAGGGAGGTTCCACAGTACTTCCTTCAGCAACTGTGGGCTGAGTTTTCACTCGATTTACATGTCAACTATTTTGACATAACCGAGTTCCAGGGTGTTGGGCGTGGCTCTACCCAAGATCGACCTGCTGCTAGGAGGAACCCACTGAGAGGGACACCAGCTCCTAGGCGCGAGCCCAACCCCTCTCCCCAGCCACCTCAATTACCCCACAAACTTGATCAGATCAAGGACGCGATGAGGAGTGTTGCACGGGGACTGCTTAGACTCACTGCCTTTATACCAGCTACTACAGTGGAGAGACAAGCTGAGCCTGATAGAGACACAGGTATAGGGCCTTCAAGACAGAGTCAGGATAGACCTGTCACTAGTGGCAGCCATGTTGGGCCTTCTAGTTCTATGGGGAAAATGCCATGCATTTTGTCCCCATTGCGGGCACACTTGCCCTAGCCCGATCGAGGGTTTCTATATGGAGCAGGTTAGCACTTTTTTTAATGTGTTTTCAATCATTACTTGATAATTTGTAAAGTAATTTTAAAGTATGTGTGCTTGACTTAAACTATTATTTCAATGTACAGCTATTTAGAGTTGACACACCGTCATGGGAGAACGCAACATCTCCCAACCTGGATGCAGTAATGGCAGTTGCAACCGAGATTGCAACACCTCACATAGAGGCATTTTTAGGACCTTACACAATATTGTTATTACTTATGGCATTTCTATTTTTAGGTATTTATATTTATGACATACATGATGATAGTTCATACAATATTTTTTAATCTTTTGATTGACTGTATAATTACTGGTTTAATATGTTTATAACGTGCATGCGTTTTGGTGTCCACAGGTATGCACGCAGTACGATGACCAGCCATCTCCCCTAGGGGTCAGAAGATCACCATATACACAAGTACAATGTGTAGTTAAAAGCATGCTTTTAATTCAAAACGTTATGACATGTAGTATGGTTTAATTTGTTTTTTATTTACTAAACTATGATATTATAAATTTGTATGCAAGGGCCGCCAACAACTGCAGGCCTCTTTAGTCCCATGTTTCCACCCTCTCCCATGAGTCGCCCTCCTCGCCTCCATCTAGACCCATCCCTCCCTCCACCCCCTCCCTTCAATCCACCCTCCCCTCTCCGTCAATACTCCCCCCTCCATCCATCCTCCCCAATCTGTCCATGCCCCCCCATCTATACATCCTCCCCCATTCATCTTGTCATCTTGTAGGTTCATTTTGGAAACTAGGGCTTTGCTGAGTAAGGGACTGTGCAATTTTTGCACATTGGGGAGTTGATGGTTTGTTGATCCGAGCCACGATCGTCATTCTATGGCTCGTTCTGTCTCACAACTGAAATTCCTTTAGGGACACATGCTGGATACCTACCGGGGGCATAGAATTCCAACCGTGCAACAAAACTGGGTTCCGAGGAGTCCTGCAAGTGTGTCTAGAAAGGTTCCAGCTGGGAACGCTAGCCATAAGTGCCCGATAGATGCTTTTGCAAATTTGACCCCAATGTGCAAAAATTGCACACTCCCTTACTGAGCAAAACCTTGGTTTCCAAAATGGACCTACAAGATGACACCTGGGCCATGGGACCGGAGGAGAGGGACACCCCTAGAACTATCCCGATGTCTCGAATCCAACAGAGTCGACGGTTTTTCAATCAGAGCCATGGTCGTCATTCTATGGCTCGTTCTGTCTCGCATCCAAAAGGCCTTCAGGGACACCTGCTGGATGCCTACTGAGGGCATAGAATTCCAACCGTGCAACAAAACCGGGTTTCGGGGAGTCCTGCAAGTGTGTCTAGGAAGGTTCTAGTTGGGAACGCTAGCCATAAGTGCCCGTTCGACGATTTTGCAAATTTGACCCCAATGTGCAAAAATTGCACACTCCCTTACTGAGCAAAACCCTAGTTTCCAAAATGGACTTACAAGATGACACCTGGGCCATGGGACCAGAGGAAAGGGCACCCCTAGCACTATCCCAATGTCCTGAATCTAATGGAGTCGACGGTTTGTCGATCCAAGCCACGGTCATCATTCTATGGATAGTTCCGTCTCCAAAAAAACATCATGTCACATGAGGCTAATTAGTTTCTCCTTTCAAGAGAAACTAAGAAAAAAAATAGTTTCTCATTTCATTGAAGAAGACCTCACAGTCCCAAGGTCAAGGGGTTTCAGTACTTGACCCAATCATGCATAAGTGCATAGTCACTTCCTAAGAAAAACCCTACTTTTTTATATCCATGATAAAGATGATCATTCGGAAATCAAACCACATGAGAGAGGTTCCCCTAGATCAAATGCGTTGTTATGGACCCAACGGATTTGATGGGTCATCAATATGATCCACTGTCATTATTTAATGGCAACTTGTAGGTCGCCTTCTAAATCCTTTTGGGGACACATGGGTGATTCTGTCATTAGCGAATAAAAATTGAACCAGGCATCGGAATTGAGTTTCATAAGCTTTTGCACGTGTGTTTGGACATCCTCGACATGGACACACCAAACACACTCCAAAGGTGAATGGGTTTCAATACTTCATCAAATCATGAAAAAGTTGTATATTCACTTACATAGAAACACCCTAGTTCCTAAGATCAATCAAGGAAGACAAGCATTGGGTGATGGACCCATGGGAGAGAAGTTCCTCTTAATGGAATGCATTGCCATGGACCCAACGTAGTTTAGGGTTTGTTGATCTGAGCCACGGTTATCATTTTATGGCAAGTCACAGGCCACCACCTAAAGGCTTTGAGGGACATTTGGCGATTCTGTCATTAGGGCATAAAAATTAAATTCTATAAGATCCTACATGTGTGCTTGGCCATTACCAACATGATAACACAACCCATAGTCCCAAGGTTGAGGGGCTTAGTACTTGACCCAATCATCCAAAATGTCCATAGTGAGTTATTAAACAAAACCCTAGTTCCTAAGGTCAATGAACAAGATGAGCATAGGGTGATGGACCCATGGGATAGAGGTGCCCTTATATGGAATGCATTATCATAGACCTAATGGATTTGATGTTTTGTTGACCCGAATGACAATCATCATTTTATGGTGAGTTGTAGGTCACCTCTGAAATCCTTTCAAGGACACTTGGTGATTATGCCGTTAGGGCATAAAAACAGATATGGGCATCTAAATTGAATTCTATAAGATGGTGCATGTATGTTTTTACATGATTTGCATGGGAACACCACCCAAGGTCCCGATATTTAGGGTTTTTAAGTTAATTGAGTGTGGAATTTTGAGAATATTTATAGAATCCAAACAAACCCCAAGACATGTCCTATATTGTAGTTTGAAAGCTCCTTTATGCATGTGCGGGAGCAGATGGAACCCAAGTCCGCTCGCTCGGCTTGGGTTTCGTGCCCTCAGAGCAATTCCTTAAAGTGTCCCTGAATGGCCCCGAGGTGCCGGACCAAGATGCTTGCAGCACCCAAACCGTGGCTCTGGTCGTGAATCCATCGATCCCGATGGATCTGGGACACTGGGTTTCAGATAGGGGACCCCCCATATCATGCCTCCAACCAACCCTCGAAAATGGTGCTATTGTGTCATCTCCGGAGCTAGGGCTTTGCTCAGTGAAGGCCTTTTGAATATTGCTCAAGGGGGTCATTTCTCGTCTAAGGGCTCCCAGGCATGTGTGGCCACCGTGGATAAGTCCACAATGGCCATACACATGCGTGGGGGTTGACGGAAACCAAGTCTGCTCACCGGATTGGGTTTCGTTCCCCTGGAGCAATTACTCAAAGTGTCCCTGAATGGCCCTGGGGTGCCGGACAAAGATGCCCGCAGCACCCAAACTGTGGCTTCAGTCGTGAATTTGTCGATTCTAGTGGATCCAGTATGTTGGGTTTCAGCTAGGGGACCCCCCACAACGTGCCTCCAACCCCCAGGAACAGTGCTATTGTGCCATCTCCGGAGCTAGCGTTTTGCTTAGTGAAGGCATTTCGAATATTGCTCAAGGGGGTCATTTCTCATTTGAAGGCTCCCAAGTGTGCATGGCCACCATTGACATGTCCACAATGGCCATATGCACCTGTGAGATTCAACAGAATCCAAGTTTGTACGCTGGTTTGGGTTATGTGGCCCCAGAGTAAATCCTCAAAGTGTCCCTAAATGGCTTGAGGATATCTGACAAAAATTCTCGTAGCAACCAAACCATGGTTCTGGTCACAAATTCATTGATTCTGGTGGATCTGGAACGCTGAGTTTCAACTAGGGGAGCCCCCACAGCGTGCCGCCAAACCCCATAAATGGTGTTATTGTGCCATCTTCAGAGCTACGGTTTTGCTCAGTGAGGACCATTCTAAATACGCTTAAGGGGGCCATTTCTCATCTGAAGGCTTCCAAGCATGTGTGGCCACCATGGACATGTCCACAATGGCGATACGCACCTATGGGAGCTGACAGAATCCAAGTCCGCTTGTTGGTTTGGGTTACGTGGCCCCGGAGCAAATCCTCAAAGTGTCCCTAAATGGCCTGACAATGCCCGACGAAAATGCCTGCAACACCCAAACCATGGATTCAATCACAAATCCATCAATTCCGATGGATTCGGGACATTGGGTTTCAGCTAGGGGACCCGCCACAGCGTTCCTCCAACCGTCGGAAATGGTGCTATTGTGCCATCTCCAGAGCTAGGGTTTTGCTTAGTGAAGTCCATTCCAATTTCGCTCAAGGGGTTCATTTCGCGTCTGAAGGATCTCGAGCTTGCCTGGACACCGTGGACACGTCCACAATGGCCATACACACATGTGGGAGCTGACGGAACCCAAGTCCGCTCTCCAGTTTGGGTTCCGTGCCCCCGGAGCAATTCCTCAAAATGTCTCTAAATGGCCCCGGGGTGCCGGACCAAGATGCTCGCAGCACCCAAACCGTGGCTCTGGTCATGAATCCGTTGATTTTGGTGGATCCAGGATGTCGGGTTTTAGCTAGGTCCCCCCCATAGCATGCCACCAACGCCCAGAAATGATGCTATTGTGCCATCTCTGGAGCTAGGGTTTTGCTCAGTGAAGGCCTTTCGAATATTGCTCAAGGGGGTCATTTCTCATCCGAAGGCTCTCGGGCATGCATGGCCACCGTGGACACATCCACAATAAAAATACAACCCAAAAATATTGGCTTACATAAAACTTATGGCATATTACTAGCCCAAAAATATTAAATTCCATAGAGGGATTCCCCCATTTTCTAGATTCATAATAGAAAAACTGCTATATTGTGTCTGAGGAGGCCGATTATACATATACTATACTTTTGATTATAAACTAGGAATAAAAAATGTTCTGCACAATCTTGCAACTTATGTTTCATTCCTTTCCCGAATCTAGCATTAGGTAGTCCATTGTAGTTCCCTTGGAAATGTGTTGTAGAAATTTCTCCCTACGGATAGGTAGAAACTCTCTTAGGATAAAGCAGGATGCACTGACTCTATGCTAAGACAAAAAGGAAACAAATGCTACCTTGAACTTTCTGAACTAATTTTCACAGCAAGACTACATGCATTCAGAAGGTATGAAAGATATAACTCACCTTTCGATTCGACATTTGTCCCGCTTCCGATTCTTGATTCCAAAGCTCCCAAGTAGAATCTGTTGAAATCAAACAAGGAACAAGCATACAAGCTTCCAAATACCTTGAAGTAAATATTAGATTCAAATCTAGACTAGATAAATTCCATGTCAGAAATTCATATCATACACATGAAATGGGAAAAACAAGACAAGTTATCTTTATTACAAACTTGAAGAATGCTTACAAAGGTTGCTTGATATCTAAGCCAATCCTCCATCTCCAAGTGCTTCCTCTAGCTATCTCTGCACAAGTATGAAGATCATAGGTTTGATGCCCCAAAAGTCCTCCTTTTGGCTCATGGAAGGATTCTCTCTTATAGCACATGGGAAGGCTAACCAACAAGAGAGAAGTGTGGATCTATGGAGGATTTAGTGGATCATGCCAGCTAAACAAATAAGGAGTTAGGATCGAACCAAAGGTGGTAATCCCAACAAAATCTCCTCGAAGCTCGAAATCCCAAAATCCAAGGCAAAAAGGCTAATTTCAGACTACCGCGCCCCTATAACTGAGCATAACGTGGTAGTACCGCGCCCCAGAGAAGGAACAAAGCACGGTAGTGCTGACTACCGCGCCCCTGTATATGTGCAGGGAGCGGTAGTGCTCACAAACAAGGCTAAGTTGGGCTGGCAGATGGCAGAAAAAGGTTTTGCTTTCAGTATTCAGTCAATGGTTTTCAGTCTGGATGTTCAGATGATCTTTAAGAAAAACTGTCATTTAGGTCGCTAGTACAAGGATGCGACACTAATACATAATGTGTAATATTGAGGTATAACAGATGCCCCCTAAAGTGTGAGGTCAGAAGAGACTGATGGCCGAAATACTTTACAAATATGGTTCAGAGATAGCATCGAGGAGAGAAACAACGAGCTGAAATAGAAACAAAATGTCAAATATACTACCGAGGCGAGCATTCCCATGCTCGGAAACAAATGACTCAAAGCATGGCTGCCGACCAATACATTGCAGATCCATGAGTACTGAGATGATATAGATTGTAGACAAATCATGGCTACTATGAGCAAGCGTAGATCCATGAGACAGTGATGACACAGCCACGACCAATACAAAAGTAGATCTGTGTGACAATACTGAAAAATCTCCATTGCAACCTAGACGTAGTCAAAATACAAAAGGGTGTCGAGGGTCTTCTACCCAATTGCAAACGATACGAATCTAGCCATGTGATTACAAGGTGTTGAAGTCGAACATGGTAGAAACCATTTGATTACCGGTCAATGATGTGAACCGTTAACAAATGCAAGGGAAATCACCAATGATGACGATGATCCCCAAGGTATCTATAGTACATCTCAACGAAATGCGAATAAAGGAGTTGATGTCGAGCATCTGAGAGATCATTCAATCAGAGTTCAATGATGAAAACCTACTGTCGAACACGAGGAAACCTGCCATTGAGGTATGCAGGTACCAAGGTACTAGTGGTTGACTCCTAAATCTAATTCCTGGATAGTGATTTGGTGTCGACAGGAATAGACTCGTCGAAGGTGGGCCATAATGATTCCCACATCATCGACACGAAATCGGAACGAGAGATAGTATGGACCGATGAAACAATAGAATATGTACTGACACAAAGGGAAGGTTTGACATGATGTGGAGGTGGACTCAAGGTAATAACCCTTTGAACATATAACGGCATGAAACAGAGCTTGGCAGCAGGGATTACTTGAACAGACAGAACCACAAGAAGTGTGAACTCATAGCAATAATGTGGACGCATGATCATAATGATGACACTATCAGCAAGACTGACTACCCAAAATAGACAAGGTGAGGATGCATGCCATGTTCAAAGGTGATGACTCACAAGCTGCCAACAAGGTAAACTTGATGCATTTTCCCATTTTCCCTCGACATGATGGACGAGTACCTCTTTGTTTTCTTTTACGAGCTTGAGGAGGATAACAGATGCTCGATATAGCTCATCTCATAGATGAGTCCAATCTCACATGTTTTTCGAACCTGATAAAGGAGGGGTTCGTCCCAAAGTGGGCCCTTCGATGTTAAATTTTAACGAGTCCAAGGAAGGAAAACTCGTTCGTCATTTTATGTTTAGAGAGTCTGAAAAGAACTAAAGAAGACTCCAACGGTCCTTTTTTGTAAGGTTAGCCTCATCGCCCAAAAAAGGGTAAAACAATGTAGGAGAGGACTCTTCCAGTCCTGATTGGATGGAGTATTCCTTTTTCGTAAGTAGTGCCCCCTAGTCCGAAAAAGGGGTAGACTATCACTAGGGAGACGATCATTCAAATCCTTTTACAAGCGTGAATGAATCAATTTTGCTTGGCCATCTTTTCCTATTTTAGGAGTCTGAAAAGAGCTTAAAGAGGACTCCATGTACAACTTTGTCATGGTTGATAACCGAGTACGACAAAGGATAAGTAAACTCGGCACAGTTCCTTTTCCGTAAATAGTCTAGCGAGGCCGGATAAAGTGATAAACCTATACTCATTAGACACACCTTTTTACTCCAATTGTTTAACGAGAACAATAATGGTATCAAAAGCACTCGAAATCTTTTTCATGTTTGGATCCAAAGCACGAAAAAGGAAAAAGTAATCTCAAACCACTTTTCATGTTTTTAACCAGAGCACGAAAAAAGTGAAAAGTAAGCTCAAACACCATCTTACTGTTTTTAATGAGCTCGAAGATAGGTTGGAAGAATGCTCATGATGTCTGCTTCATTTTTTAACGATCTTGTAACAGAAAATGAACTATGCTCAGAATAATTTTCATGGTTTAATGAGCTCGAAACCTAAAAATGAAAGTATGCTCGAAAATGTTCCCAATGGTGAACTTCTTCCCGTCATGAAATCCAAAGGTTGGTACATGCCCCCAGCATGATTGCTAGAAGTAAGTGACTTAGCTCCAACGTGGTGTGGAGAGGCGATCGAGTTGACTTCAACGTAACTTCCAGAGGTTGAAGACATGCTCCCAAGCTTCATTTCATTCGCCTAAGGTATAGGCGAGTGAAAAGAAGGTTCAGGTACTAAGTCTACGAGGAGACTCGACTCAAAGGGAAAGGATATGTTTCATTTTTTAACGAGCTTGACACAGGAGTAGAACTTTGCTCAGAATACTGGTTTCATTTTTTAATGAGCTTGAAGCCAATGGTGAACTCTGCTCACGGTTAAGGCACTAATGGGTTCCTTCCCAACATGATGACCAGAGGTTGGTAAATGCCCCTAGCATGATTGCTAACGGCTAAACATGCCCCCCAAGCTTTGTTTCGTCTGACTACTCTTCTTCCTTACCCAAAAATCCTGGCTACTAATCCAAATGTGTTCACCAGGGGGGGTAGGGAGAACTAGGACCAAGTGACCCAGGAAGATGAAATGAAGGGTTAAATCCTAACTCTAGCGAGAGACTCGAACAAATGGAAGGGAGATCTATTTCATTTTTACACAAGCTTGAAATAGATAATAACAATGCTTGAAAGGGTCCTTTTTATTTTTTAATGAGCTTAAAAAAGGAAGAAATTATGCTCGAAGGTAGTTTCATTTTTACACAAGCTTGAAACCGAACATAAACTATGCTTGGGATTGGTTTCATTTTTACACAAGCTCGAAACCAAAAGTAAACTTCGCTTGAGGGTCGGTTTCATTTTTTAACGAGCTTGAAACAAATAATAAACTATGCTCGTGGGAACCTATTTAATTTTTTAACGAGCTTGACATAGAAAGGGAACTATGCTCATGGTGACCTGTTTCATTTTTTAATGAGCTTGACACATAAAGGGAACTCTGCTCAAAATGATGGTTGGTTTCATTTTTACACAAGCTTAAAACCAAAAGTAAATTATGCTTGAGATGATGGTTGGTTTCATTTTTACACAAGCTTAAAACCAAAAAGTAAACTATGCTTGAGATGATGGTTGGTTTCATTTTTACACAAGATTAAAACCAAAAGTAAACTATGCTTGAGATGAAGGTTTCATTTTTTAATGAGCTTGACACAGGAATAGAACTTTGCTCCAAGCGTCCCCCCCCTAGGGGGAAGAAACCACTAAAATATTAGGAACATTCAGGGAAGTCTGGTGACTAGGAGTCATGCGATGTGTGGGAGTCACAAAGGAAAGCTGATCGATGGTCACAATATTCCCATGATGGGGAAAATACATCACTTGGAAGAGTGAGGACACTACAGCCTTCATTGCATGGACGTAATCGCGTCCAAGGAGTAGATTAAAATCTAAGGGACCTTGGATGACCATAACATCAATACAGAAAATTTTCCCTCCCAAAGTGATAGGTAACTGACGAAGGGACCCTAAAGGTCCAGTAGGCCTCCTATTGAAATCCAGTATCTGGTTAGTGATGGGCACAAGTTGAGGAGAACCTAAGGCTTGCCAAGCAGTTGAGGATAGAATACTAACAGAAGCTCCTTCATCAACTATTGTACAAATAATTTCTTTATCGGAAACTCCTACAGATATTTGAAAAGGAATGCTCGAAGGAAGATGAGATTCTATTAAACCATTCCAATCAAAGGAAATAACCTCAGTGCTTGGAGGGGGTATCGTAGAAACAGACACGGTTTCCCCTTGCCGAGGACATTCTGAACCGATAAGGAAAACATCAGCGGTTTCCAATTCACTCTCGCTTGGAAGATAAGAATGAGACAAATATTGTGTCACGGGGATTGCTTTAGTCTGGACTTTCTCCAATGAAAGAGCGGGATCGAGTGGGGATGACAGCGACTCGATCACTTCACTCTTGGGAGGGAGAGTGGGATCAATTGCAGATGAAACTGAATTGATCACTTGGTCAATCGGTGGGGTGTCGAGGGGCAACTTAATATCATTTGTTGGAAGCACCAGTTGAGAACTAGTAATATCTTCCAACCACTGCGAAGCTTCATCCATGCTTGGACAAAGGAACGTACGGTGCATACCCTTGCATATCAAACAGGGATATAGGACTTTACCCTTCCAACCCTTCCCCAAGGGATCACTGGTCGAAGGAGTGTCATCGACATGATGGTTAGAGGTCGACGATACAATTGGTTTGGGGTTTTTAGACCACTTTTTTGACACACGGGAAAGATCAGGGCAATCCTTGAGAAGGTGATCACCCTTACAAAGTTTGCAAGGGAACTTGGGCTTACAGGGTGTTTTCGTAGAATGAGTGCCATTAGGGGCAACCAGTTTACGCTTGGTCTCTTCTTTATCCTTCTTCTTCTTAACTTTCCTTTTCTTCTTCTTTTTATCCACCTGATTACTAACACTATCGCTTTCATTAGGCGAGGAAGAAGGAATGGAAGAAGATCCATTCGATGAAGAAGGGGAAGGATTAGTTTGGGTTTGACTCTCTCGTGGTGGAGAGTTAACATTCTAAGCATTGGGCGCAATCAGAATTACCGGATTGAATAACCATACCGGTAATCCTATGGTTAATCCAGGAAGATTTAACGTGGCAATAAAGGGAGGACCAATATCTCCAACTAGAGGAAAAGTAAAAGGTACCCCTTGAAAAGGGGTCTCCGGATTGGTAGTCCCAGAAGGAGCATGGGTGCATGGAGGTGGATTCTCCATGGAACAATACTAAGTGATGTGGACGAAGTCTTGTTAAAAAGAACTCAAAAACCCTCAGGCAACCGAGCGTGCAAAAGGGGATCTAGGAAAAGACAAGGCTCACAGGCCAAAAGAGCAAGCTCAAAAAACTATACTGAGGCCGCTGCCACAGTAAGCGAGCTGTACAACAAAACGGCGAGAATGCCAACAAGCAGCCCTACAAAGAAAAAGACCCTCTACAAGATAGCAAGCAAAACCTCCTAACTAAGAGCTGGAGACCTCAACAAATTGTATCCTTCACAAGGTGATGAAATCCAAGTCGAACAATACAAAATGAGAGACCAATATGAGAAGGATATCCCTCTACCGAAAGGGATCCTGGGTAACAGAGCCCTAGTAGAAAAGTCACTAAGCTACCTCATTCATGACACGTTGGAAAAGGTTTTGGGGACTTCTGCCTTCCAAGGAAGACAATGATCGATGTTGCCTTAGGGCTAAGTGGAGTGCGGCATTCCACAGAGTCCATCCGGTTCTTAATCTCGCGGCCATTTAACCCCTGAAAGTTAAAAACAGTCAGGAGGCCCCTCCACAAACTGGCTGTGACCGTGTCAATAAATAATAGAGGATTTTAGTTCCCTAAAGACAATGACTATGTCTCAGATGAAAAATGACAAGGGGGAAATATTTTGATGCCTATCCCCGGTGTCCTACCTAACTACCAGATTCTTTTGATTTCCTCAAGTGAGGTTAATGTTGGTTTAGTTAGGGAGATTAATTTTAGAGGCTGTCTTACACAATCGGGTTATGGAAGTGCAACTTGATGGTGTTGTGATGACTCAAACCATGCAAATGAAGATGAATCGAAATGAGCCTTTCTCTTCGATGAACACTAAGGAAGAGTTCTTTCCGTTCCCAATATGCACAACCCAATGCACATGCAATTTTATTTATTTTCAATATGATAGAAATAAGTAAAATATGTACCCAAGACTAACCCAAAGCAATGAAAAAGTTCTTTATATGAACACCAAACGTAATGATTCTAATCCATTTCCTATCTTTTCACACTAGAAAAAGACACATCCAAGCTACGGAAAGAAAGATTCTACAAATGCTTCCAATCAAATGCAAGACGAGGAGAAGAACCTAATAATATCGTCTAACTCAAATGCACATAAATATGAAACAAGCATTTCTTCTTCTCATGAATGTAATACCAAGAATGTCAAATGATTAAATTAAAGCAAGAAGAATACCTATGTGTTTCAATTTCATGAATATGGTAAAAGAACGACAAAATCAAGCTTCTCTTTGAACTAAAGCGGAGGTAGGGAATCAATCTTTTCAAACAATCATTAGATAGGATGCAAAGGAAATAAGATTCCAAGCAATCCAAACATGCCAAACACACCCAACCAAAAATGATCTCAAAACCTTAATATGGGTCAAAACGACTGTAGGATGCACGATTCATGGCCCCCCCATTTTGCTTAAAAATGCAAGCAAAACACTAGTATTTACTCAAAGGGCCAACATGGATCCAAATCTCGAAAAGACCCAAAAAACAACCAAACAAACCAAATAAACACACTTTCCAGGAACTACTGCGGCCCTACAGGCCACCTGGGAGCGGTACTGATAGACTACCGCGCTCTCGACAGCGCTTAAGATGTGGTACTGCAGGACTACCGCACTCTATACAGTGGTTAAGGTGCGGTACTGATGGACTACTACTCTATAGGAAGTGGTTAAGGCGCAGTACTACCGCTCTGTAGGCAGTTACGGGGGCGCGGGTAGTTTGTGAACAGAGGGAAAGAGGCGGAATTTTGAGAAAAGATTTTGACTTTTCAAGGGTTTTCCAGCCCAGAGGACTTACTGATATGTAACAGAAGTCTAATGGAGAGAACAGGGAAGTGAATGAGGGTGAAAGAACCCAATTCTTACAATCAATGAGTGAAATTGAAAGCAAACTTCACAAGCAAAGAAAATGGATTCAACAATCCCTAGCAGAGTCGCCAGTTTCTGTTGTAGAAATTTCTCCCTACGGATAGGTAGAAACTCTCTTAGGATAAAGCAGGATGCACTGACTCTATGCTAAGACAAAAAGGAAACAAATGCTACCTTGAACTTCCTGAACTAATTTTCACAACAAGACTACATGCATTCAGAAGGTATGAAAGATATAACTCACCTTTCGATTCGACGTTTGTCTCGCTTCCGATTCTTGATTCCAAAGCTCCCAAGTAGAATCTGTTGAAATCAAACAAGGAACAAGCATACAAGCTTCCAAATACCTTGAAGTAAATATTAGATTCAAATCTAGACTAGATACATTCCATGTCAGAAATTCATATCATACACATGAAATGGGAAAAACAAGACAAGTTATCTTTATTACAAACTTGAAGAATGCTTACAAAGGTTGCTTGATATCCAAGCCAAGCCTCTAGCTCCAAGTGCTTCCTCTATCTATCTCTGCAGAAGTATGAAGATCATAGGTTTGATGCCCCAAAAGTCCTCCTTTTGGCTCATGGAAGGATTCTCTCTTATAGCACATGGGAAGGCTAACGAACAAGAGAGAAGTGTGGATCTATGGAGGGTTTAGTGGATCAGGCTAGCTAAACAAAGAAGGAGTTAGGATCAAACCAAAAGTGGTAATCCCAACAAAATCTCCTCGAAGGTCGAAATCCCAAAATCCAATGCAAAAAGGCTAATTTCAGACTACTGCACCCCTATAACTAAGCATAACGCGGTAGTACCATGCCCTAGAGAAGGAACAAAGCGCGGTAGTGCTGACTACCGCACCCCTGTAGATGTGCAGGGAGCGGTAGTGCTCACAAACAGGGCTAAGTTGGGCTGGCAGATGGCAGAAAAAGGTTTTGCTTTCAGTATTCAGTCAATGGTTTTCACTCTGGATGTTCAGATGATCTTTAAGGGAAACTGTCGTTTAGGTCGCTAGTACAAGGATGCGACACTAATACATAATGTGTAATATTGAGGTATAACAAAATGCACTTCCTAAGCCAAGCCATATTTTTAGTGCCTTGATTTTTTATTTTTCCCTCCATCTATTGCTTGTCAAAGTCATCCCTAAGTAGTTTCCCTATGAGATTTTCTTTTTGGCATTTGGATTATTGAAATATGTGGTCCTCCATTGTAAAGTGATATAAGGGGGAATCCATGCTTTTCATATTCGTACAAGGTCCGGGGGACACAAAAAGAGGGAAGGACAAAATTCTATGAAATATCTTTCCACATACTTGACATACCACATCCTTTGCTTCAAGAGAATTTCAATCTATTATTACACATAACATGTGAGGGAAAACCTGGATGCTAGTATCACTTAGATTATTATTCATCATTAAAAGTTCCTTGGATGGGTCGCTTCACAGATATGATGGCTTATAATCCTTCCACCATATTGGTACCTTTTCCTATAAGTAGTGGAGATCATGTCTTAGCTTTCAAGCCCAACCCTATGTTAGCTACTAAATATTCTACCCTATTCTTCTGTCCAAGGAAATGAATAATATTATGGATAAAAAGAGTCTTTTGATTTTTTTGGATTATTCAATGGTTATATTCTGACTATAATTAAGATTCTCCATCAACTATGAAATTAGCGAATCCCATTTCATGTAAAATAACTATAGATTACCTTCTTTTTCTCTTTAACAACTCTCCCCATCGAGGAATGCGAGCTTTCCCCTTGGATGCTTCATGAACATTTAATTTGAGTATGCAACCTCCCAAGGGTGTGTCCCATATCCCCTTAGCCCTATCTTTCTTTATAAATTTCTGCTTAATGTGTGGTTTTCAACCCTCAGCTTCAAAGAGTTCAAAATACTGAATTCAACTGTTGGAAGATTATCATCGAATTAGTTTTTCTCTAATAGCTTCTAATATTGCTTCCTCTATTTCAACTACTAATATCAACCAAGGAAGGCATTGGTTTTTGAAGTTTTTTTGGTTTCTCTCCATCCATACTTGGTATGATATCAAAATAGGTAGCATGTTCCAAATTGCCTTGATCTTTGGAGGCTGTCAGGTCATGTGTCAATTCTAATGTAGTTCTGGAAGGGATGTTAGGGACACCAAATCAAACCAACTGTATTCAAGAAATAATTCCAAACATTCCAAGAGAAAGTACAATTCATCAAAAGATGATATCTTGGCTCTTTATTCTCCTTGCACAGGGAACATTGAGAGGTGCCTAGATTTCCTCTTTCTCAGTTGGTCTAGGTTATACTTTTTTTGTGTGTGTGGCCAACCACACGAATTCGTTTGCTTTTGGTAGTCTATCCTTACCCCAGACCTTGTTCGAAGTGTTGTTGGGGTTATCCTCGCTCTCCTTTCATAAGATATATTTATAGGCCTACTTAACATAGTAGGTTCCATATTTTGATCCCTTAAATTTTAGCTTGTTCTGACCTCTTCTCATAGAGATTATAATTTATTGACAACTAAGAATGATGTTCTATAGCTTTCTCGCTAATTGGAAGACCAACATCCTCTATGTTTTTCCAGTGTATATCTTTAAAGGGGCCGGATTCTATTTCTAACTAATAGTTATGATTTGTTCCATCAATATTTTTGAGAGAGTTCATCTAAAATAGATACCTTAGCATGTCCAAGAGTGAGGAATCTTCTAAGAATTCTTCTATTTATATTTATACTATGTTTGATGAAGCTCCATATTGTTGAGCCTTAATTCAAATTAGGAGTAGTTAGCAGGTTCTCTTCTTTCATATGATCCAAGGTTAGGATTCTAGTATCCTCTTTACGTACACACCATGCTATATTTGCTTAAACCATTCACCCCAATGAAGTTTTGATCCCCCATAGGATGTAGGATGATCCAATTTCGATTTTCTTCCACCCCGATAAGGAAAATACCATATTCTTCTCGGTGCTTCACTATAAGAACTTCTTTGGATAGTGTTAAGACTATTCAAAACTTTTGCTTGAACTTTCAAAACTGACATCACATAGATATGGACTGTGAGTACATATTTCAGGAGCTGTAGTATGCTTCTAAAGTCAGCCACTTCCCCCTCCATCCTAAAGTTTTGTTTGAAAATCGGTATAATTTTTTTCCAAAGAATTATCTTTGGTTGGCCATGAAAAGGAGGAATACCCCAATAATTGGTTAGCAGTTAAATTCTCCCAAAGTCTAAAATTTTACTGATTCAAAGATACCATCAAGGATTAACATTGATAAAATAAATTTTGACTTTTGTATGTTTATATTATGTCCATCTTCCACCTTGAAGTTTGTTATGATTATTTTGAAATCCCAGGCCTCTTAGCTATGGCTTTACTTGAGACATTTAATAACCGTGGTCACCAAAATAGAGATCAGAGATTGCTTCTAGATTTGATGTGATCCTAAGGACTTCAATCTATCGTCTGCTCTTTGTTGTTCTACCAAACGTTTTTGCTAGTATAATAAACAAATAGGGACATAAGGGGTCTCCTTGCCACATGCCTCTCTCCAAATTGAAAAGCCCTGCTAGATAACCACTAACCAAAACATAGAATTTCAGTATGCTATGTACCCACATTCTACTTTTGTTTGAGAATCCATACTCTATTATAAGCGCTGGCTATGTCAATCTTGACAAACATTCTTTCTTTCTTATGTTCCTCCAAAGCATTGATCATCCCATGCGCTATTGCTATCTCATCCAAAATTTACCTTGCTTCAACACATATTCCTTTCTCTTTAGAGATAATCTTGGAAATGAGAGGTTTGAGCTTGTTAGCATGAAGTTATGAACTTTTGCAGCAATTTTATATATCATTTTACATAGGAATATTGATCTAAAAGAATCTATAGAGAAGACTTCTCTCCTATTCGGATTAAGGGATATGAATGTGGTTTTAATTTCTTTAAGAATGGATCTCTTTGTTTGTTTGGATTCTACGCTACCTTGACTACCTTCTTTGTCTCAATACCTGAAAAATTCAGCTATAAATTCGTCTAGATTGGTTTTTTTTCCATTTTTCAATGACAGGAGAACATGGAGAGCTTCATCTTCTGAAACTCTGAAACCTGAAAGCCATTCATTTATAATGAATAAGTTCAATAATAATGAACTTCCTTTTCACATTTGCAAACTTTGAAACTTGAAATCCATTCATTTATAATGAATAAGTTCAATAATAGCCCTCAAAATTGACTTAATTACAAACATGAACTAACAAGGCAATGCACCCCTCTCTTCACCATTGTCTATCATTTTCCTTATTAGAGATCATGTGACTACATACTTCACCAACAATAGAAAAACAATGTCTCATATTAGCTAAGGTTTTTGCAACCTGAGAAAGGTCTCCACTTGCAAATACATCTTCAACACTTGCACTCAACTTTGTCAAACCTGCAACATCCTTTTTTAGAAATAAATCTCATTAAGAACATTGATCTGTAAACTTATCCTTGGACCTCAATCAAAGAGGGGTTTCTTCCACTGAATTTAAGAAAAGAAAAAACCAACCTGCAAGGTCTCATATGCAACTTCCATACGTTGTTTGATTCTATCCACTCCTGCAAGTGCTGCTTCAAATTTTTCCTATGAACCTTCTGCCTAGATATCATAAGTAAGAAAGTCATGTCTCTATTCAACTGAGATGCTGATAGCACTTAAAAAGTGTTGATATTAATTTTTGTAGAAACCCTTTAAGACTGTGCCATCACAAAGCTTCACAAGAATACATCTGCTTTCTTATCAAAATGGGACATTTAAAGCATACATGAATCTTGCTGTATGAATAGAGATATAAACTACTTACTACTATAAATGGAAAAAATGGGTCAAAGCAATTAATTCAGTATGCTTGAGGGTTGCATGTAAAGATTCCACATAACATTTTAACATGTTGGATAATCCTAAGTTGTCCCAAAAAATGTCACCTGGATTTTGTTTGAAATGCCTTGTGTGATTGATGCATTGCTAAACAGGGAACAAAACATATTTTGGTCTGAGTGCAAATTGGACTAGGCATCAAATAACATTTTTAACCTGCATTCTGCACCTTTCTTTAGTTCAAAATGCATTTCATTGCTGAAACTGACATCCCACCCCAAAATTAAACCAAAAAGAATAATTAGAATAAAGACCTTAGTCATCCCCTACACTAATCCCTAATACTAAGGCCCAATCCTAAACATATAAACAACAAAAAGAACTAGCAAGGTCATTGTAGAATGTTTTTGAAATTTAAATTGCTCTTGTTGTCAATGTTGTTCTCATAACAGCTACTGTTTTTTTAACAATTTTAACAATGGGTATACTTTTTGGGAAGCCTTTTGTCAAATTGAACCGAATGGGTAGATGAGATATATTTTCTGGGGAAATTCGATAGCCTTCTTGTTCAAACCTTGTAACTTGGAAAATTTCTTAACTACACAGCTACTTCATCTTCAAAGTGCCAAAAATTTTGCTTCCCTACTAAAGAAAGATTTTCCATGCAGAATCTAATGACAAGAAAATTAAATTAGACCAAAAGTTGAATATAAAGCATTTGATGCCAGGATGTGAAGGAATTCTTGTATGAAATTATGCTTTAAGGATTTCCAGACCAAGTAGAGCTAGAATATTGGATGATTCTAGATCAAACAGAGTCAACTCTCTTTTATGTTGAGACAACCAGAACTTGTAATGACCCAGAGGCAAAGGGTAACAGGTCCATGAGGTGTGCAATCTCCCAAGATTTCAATCTTCTGTCACAGGTGAGCAAGAGAGGCATCCAGAGACAGAAGCAGAGGTAGAGGCATATATCTTCCAGACACAAGAATGCACATATCACCATCTCTAAACACTGAAGACAAATATCAGAGGATCAAGCAGAGAGAGCACAATAATAAGTTCTTCCCTGCGATATTGATTATATGGCAATGAACATAGTAGCCATGTTTGGAACAAAATTTAAAACAATGGAACCAAAAAAAACAGCAGGAAATGGTTCAAGAAAAAAAAAATTAAACAATATAAACTTAAAACGGCAATCCACTGAAATCCACTTTCAAAATGGAGGAAACATTTGAAATATCATCCAATTTGGAAAAGAATCAAATGATTGAAGGTACCGCTGCTCTGCAATTTTCCACTGCTCTATTGCATAACTCTGGTTGTTCTTTAGCTTCGTGCTTCTCCTTGACTTTCAATTCCCCCATTGCTTTTATAGTTGGTTGAGTGTTGTTTCCTGCACCTTCACTGGGATCTACAACATGCAATGTACTAGCAGCAGAGTGATAATCATATGATTTGTTCATCATCTGCTGTGTGAATTCTCTGCAACATCCAATATTACAGTCTGATAAGTAGCATCCAATGACATAGTTTGTAGAAGAAGCTTTAACTTGGGATGCACCAAAACATTAGATTGCACATTAAATGAAGCAATATAGTAATGTTGAATATGACTTGAAGAAGAAAGATAAACATGTGCATTTACATGTTCAAGAAGCAATTGGTCTTTTTGAGAAGAAGAACAAAGAAACTGAGGAATATTCAAAGAAAAAAGGAATGTTGTAAGCATTTCATTGATAGTTGGAATGTGGGGGATAATGAAGGGAAGAGTGTAGGAAATGATCCAAGCATAGATGCTGGTGGAAGAGATGTTGATAGTGAAAATTGGAGCATTTTCTAGAAATGTTTGGTAAGAGACAACGAATCCTCTTGAAATAATATTGAGAATGACCATAATGGAGAGGCACATATAGTAGAATAGGTTGGCCACCAAAAGGCTGCAATGGAAGAAGACATGATTGTTAAAGAGATGATCAAGGTTTGAAATATTGGACAAACACAACAGTCTCTCTTGATTAAGAGTTGGGATCTCAAAAAAAAGAACATTGGATGGAAAACGATTCATTAGTTTTACCTGGATGGAACACATGAGATGTTGTATTTGGATAGTCTGCCATTGGCTGAGAGTGAGGAAACCCCTGTTCAAAAAATGTCAACAACATATGATGATTTCAATATTTCAGGTGAAGTAGGGAAGATGACTATACATAGTGCAGATTTAGACCCTTTTGCTAGAGATAAGGTTCAACATATGATCAACTGGAAAATTAGTGGTTATCTGCACATGGAGAAGAGTAGTGGAATAAGTTTAGGAGATGATTTTTTCATGGTTTCTAAAAAATCCATGTTAAACTATCAAGCAAGTAATGAGTGGAGGACAGTTATGAACATTGATTCTGAGCTCCCATCAACATAGCAGGTAGAAACGTCTTCCAATGGCATAAATAAGAGTAAATTGGAGGTTACATATAGATATGAACCTACTAAGTTTTACATGTTTCCGGAATGTAGTCTTGAAGGGGATTTTATCTCCACCTGGAGAAGAGTAATGGGAGAAGTTTAGAAGATGATTACTTCATTGTTTCTACAACATCCATGTTACAAGATTGAGAAAGTAATGAGTGGAGGGAAATTATGAACATTGATTCTAATCTCCCATCAAGAGAGCAGGAAGAAACTTCTTCCAACGGTATATGGAAGAGTCTAACTTTGGTGTAGCAACTACTAGATTTCAAAAGGTAACAAAGAATATTGGTGTTCATGTTGTTCAGAGAGGGAAAGAAACTAACCTATCTACTAGTTTTGGAAATGTCAAGTCAAAGGGAAATACATTAGTTGATGCTTCAAAGAAACATAATGATTAAATTGTATTAAAAGAATATGGTGAACCAAATAGTCTTAAATCTTTTAGACCAGAAGCTTTAGTTGGAAAAAAGGAGCCAGAAAATGCTATCATTTCAGATAATGAATCGGGAAAGAAATTGGGGGTTGGTTCTGGGTCTATTCCTATCCATGCTCTAGATTCAATTGATGCTCAGGATGTACCTGCCCAAAATCTATCTGATCAAATGTCAGACTCTTTCCATATCAAGGAGTACGAAGCAATGTCCATCTGAGCCTTTGTTAAATTACCTGAGAAGTATGAAATTAACAAGGTATCTGAAAGTGCAGTTGTTACTTTAGCTATCCATGGCTCTTCTAATTTTGCTAAATCTAACGCACTAGAATATGAAGGAAATGTATTGCAACCTTCGTCATCCATGCTTCAAATCAGTGAGAGTGATGAAACATATCATGCACCATTGGACTACTTAACTTCTTTCAATGACTAGTGATCTTACAATAAGTCTAGTACGTATATTGCTCCTTTAGCCCCGGAAATAAGTTCTGGGCTTCAAGTGGTCTTCAACCTGAGAGCACCAATTTTTGAGAATGGTCATCCAAATACAGGTACTTCGTGTTTTCCAAAAACAAGTCCACTATTACAAAATATGCCAGAACTTCCATAATCAATCTCGCCAACAGCTGAAAGTGGAAGGTTAGATACCTTTTATTCTCATCAAAAGAGGAGCAGTGCAGGAAATACTAAGGAGAGTGTTAAAGGATTTAAAAGATTTATGAAATTCGGTAGGAAAAGTCATAATAGTTCAACAATAGCTGATAATTATGAAGATGCAGACCATTCAAGAGAAGCAGAGAGCAGGATTCTTGAATATAAAGGTGGTAATCTTGATGTAACTAAAGATATCAGTGATGCAAATAGTCATCTATCAAGGATAACAAAGGGGCCAACACCTTATAATGGAGCTAATCAAGGTATATTTTTGCTTAAATTTATTTGAAGATCTTGGTAGTCTTCAGGATTTGTTGTTCATATAACATATTTAAAAAACTGGTGAATTTCCAGCACTTGAATGTTGCAGAAAATTCTCTTGGAAGCCTTCTTTCTCGGGATGCTGACAATTCTTTGGTAATCACACACAAAGGTAAAACTAAAATAATTTCCTATATTTTCATGTATCATAGTTGTTGTTTCTTTTGGTACATTATTGATATGTTCTAAAAAGAACAAAAATGTAACTTTATCTCCATGCTTTCTAAAAAGAATGGAAATGTTACTTTATATCCAAGTAGGGAAAATTAGAGTGCATGCAGTCATCTAACCTGTCAATTAGAATGTTGGCCTTGGGGTTGGTAATTTCTTTGACAAGTTTTGAATGGCGTTAGAAAGAATATGCTAAAGGTAAGGTTTTATTTTATAAATAATAAAAGGAACATTACCTAACATCCAATCAATGATTATCTTTGAGTCCCCTATAACCTGTAGAATTTCAAAACTTTTTTCTACTGCCATCCTGAGAAGAGTGTCCAGGGAATACATCTCTGTTGATTTGTTTGTTCCAGCACCCAAACCATGTGAGAAAAGGAAAACATTAGTGGTGGAAAATTATAGAGCACCTCAAGCACCACATGGACCTTGATTACCGTGAGATGCCTTGTCAAAAAACCCCATGCACTCATCTCAGTAACTTCTAACATACCAATCTGTGTTGCTGGTTTGGTTTGTATTGGCTCCATAATACTTACAACAAACTATCTGATCCTGAAGAAAACCTAAAAAGGAGAAATAGTTGCCTCTTCAAATATCATTTCATTATGAGTTTCCAAGCTCATCCAACTTACTAGGATGGGAAGACTTCTATTTACCTTGATTGATGCATCATCCAGCCAGTCTTTAAATGCTAAATCCAATGTGTTTCTATCTCACGGTCCCTTCACCTAAGTAAAGTCTTTAATTCATTTAATACTTCCCTAGTGAAGTGACACTTGACCAGTAAATAATATATGTTTTTCTCAGCTTCCCAACACAGAAAACAAATTCCCAGGTCCTACCATTACCTCTTCTAAAAAGTGCCCCATGCTAACACTTTGCTTGAAAGTGTCAACCAGAAAAGAGCTTCATTTTTAATTTCCAGATAGTATCCAACCACCACTAAGAACTTGTATTAATATCAACTACAAATAATGATGAATATCCTAACTTAAATGTATAAGATCCATCAATAGGATTTCTCAACCACACGAGTTCATGTCCGTGCATGCCTAGTTTTATCTAGCCAACTAGTAGGTGTTGTAACTTGTAAGTTCGCTACGTGTTAATCCTGTAAACACGTATCCTTAGCATTTTTCCATCCTTCCAAATTGTTCTATAGATTAGATATGAAACATCTCTTAATAAAACTATATTTTCATTTTGGGTGAAGATACTAAGCCATTAGATAATTTGTAGTTTCCATTACAATAAACCCATGCAAGATCTGCTTGCAACTAGGCTGCATTTTGGCTAAGACATACAACTGAGGGTTAACTATTATGTCAAACACCAGGACTTGCATCTTCCCTCATCTGTAGAAAGATGTATACAAAAACCCAACATACTTGATTCTTAGCAATCCCATTTATATCATATATTACAAACAAGTTAACAACAAAATTCTAACCCAAGACCCTGTCCCATTGGATGGTACCTGAGAACAAACATTGATGAAAAAATATGAATATATAGAGTCTAGACACAGTGAAAGCCCTACATTTTCTCTCTATATAGGCCTTAATGCAATTGTCCATGTTATATCAATTCAACCTTAATGATGCTTAATCTCTTAGGTGGGTGCATGGAATCAAGCAATCTGAATGATGCTACTACTTCCTTTCAAAGGAAGAATGATTGGGATGATTCACTGGGCCAATCTTGGCTAATGGAATGGTCTATAAGCTTGTCATCTTTATCTCCCCAATGTCAATGGTGGTGTGTTGAAAGCATGTTTATGCTTTCTAGATAGATCTGTTGCAGTTGCCTTCAATCATTTACATAAACAATTTTCATATAATAAATTTTACTTGATTGCAACTACAGGTTAAATCATGAACATTATTTGATAACATTTTAGTGTGTGATGATCCTGAATATGCAAAGAAGTTGGCAGAGGAGACATGGGAAAACACAATGATGTAAGTTGTTTATTGGAAACTATATTATTTAGTTCTTTACTTTAGTTTTCTAGGTCTGGAGGTCATCACACTTTTAACATGTGAAAATTGCATTTCATTAGGCTGAAAAGGAAACTTTTGAAGCAAAACAACTATTGTGTACTTAAATTATGAATATTTAGAAAGAGAAGGTGTATCAACATGTTTTGCAATGAACTGTAATATATTTTATTTTGGTATTTTTCATGTATGTTGCATAAGATGTTTTCTTACATTGTATAGTGTGAAATCTTTCTTCCTCGTAGTCAAAAACTTGATTTTCCCCTTGTGCACTATTGAATCATTTACTCAACTACTAGTATAGTTTAGTTGATTTCATTGCATTGATTGTTTCCTTTAAACATACTTAGGAGGAAGCTAAGGAATCTAAGGATTTGAATATCATCATTGTCAAGAAATAACAACTTCTTAAAGGGTGTTAGCACAATGGTAGAGCACTTGCCTAATTATAGGCACGAGATTGGTGGTTCGATTCCTCTGTGCCCTATCATAAATTAGTGACTAAGAAAACAACTAAATTCGCATATATACGAGTATTAGTAGCTAATTTCCAGTATCTTATAGCACGACTAACGTTTAGTCGTATTTGTCTTAGTCATTAATGTGTTATCATCTAGTAGTTTATCTAGTCGTACATTTGGTCATTAATTGTGGCAATCAATGACTAAATCAATGACTCAATCAGTGACTATCAATGACTAAATCAATGACTAAATCAGTGACTAAATCAGTGACTATCAATGACTAAATCAATGACTAATAAGTCAACTAATTAATGACTAGTGGAATATGACAAGCTATAAGATAGTGTAAATCGGCTACTATTAGTCACCGACTCAAAAATAGTCGTTTATAGTCGAATTTTAGTCATTAATTGCTCTAGTGCAATTGGTTCAAATATCCTCTTACCATTCTCAATCCAATGGGAAAAATGATGTTATGGATCAATTTCTAAGAGTGTGCCTCTATCGATTTTCATGTTATAAATAGACATAATGGTTCAAGTGGTTTTGCTTGGAGGAATGGTGGTACAACTTGTCCTCCCATACTTCATAAAAAATGTTCGCATTTAAGACACTTTATGTCTCATCCTCCATCCATCACATCACCCCTGAAAGGCAAAGCTAATTTTTAGTTAGTTGAGGATCACATAGAGAACCAACAAGAGGTTCTCCAACTATTAAATGACAATTTGGAATAGCACAAAATAGGATTGAAAAAAAAACATCATAGTGAAAGGAAATTTGAAGCGGGGGACTGGGTTTTCTTGAGGTTGAGACCATACACATATATGTTCCCCAATCAATAAATAAAAAAAATAAAATTAGATTCTATAGACTATGGTCCCTATAAGATGATGCATATATGTTTGAATGTATGACTTACAAATTGGAGTTTCCTCCATATTCATGTGTACATCTAGTGTTACATGTTTATTGCTTTAAAAATGTAATCACAACATGATCCTAGTTCTCACTATTTTACCATAGATTAATGAAAAAGGGAAAAGCATACTATAACTTGGAACAATCCTTCAAATACAGATTAAGAAACTACGAAATCAAGAAATTATTGAGTACCTCATCATGTAGAAGAAAGGAGAGGAAACATGGGAATATAAGTTCTTCATGCACAAACATCCATAGTTAATCAAGTGTTGAGGACAACACTTGTCCAAAAAGGAAGGGCATGCTAAGCCCTAGATGTTGTGAGATTAAAGTCCTATTAGTTTATTAGTTGCACATTTATTGGTTTGCTAGGACCTTAATTGTAATTGTATCATTTATCTCCTATATATATACCAAGGAGATCTAGTTTTAGAGATCATATAATATTTTGCATTTGATATATCTTCAAATGAAATTGCCCCCTCAAAAAGACTTGTTATTAATTTTATTTACCTCATTCTAAAGGAACGAAGTTAATTTTTCTTTCTATTTTGTTTCTATTTCGAGAATTGGTTCCAAACATAGTTCTTTATATTATTAATTGATTTTCTTTCGTACATACATCATAATTCTAAAATATATAGGTATTTTATTTATGCCATAAATTTTTATTGCCTCACCCATGTGGAAAACAAATTGTATGGTACATACGTTGCGCCCTATAAACAAAATAAAATAGATTGATTATGTTAAGAAACTCAATTGTTATCTTAATGCTTCATCTCTTAATTTCAAGGGTTCACTAACTTTATTAATTAAGAAAAAAAATAACACTAGTTTTTTTTTAAACATATTGTATAAAGAATAAATTTTTATACCCGTAATATCCGTATCTCTTCTTATCTTTAATTTCTTATATGTATTAACAATTTCATAATAAACCTCTTATCAAAACCTCATGTATTTTGTTATAACCTCTTTTTACTCATGTTCTTTTTCTTATCTCCCAATACAATATCTAAAATAATATTTTTGTTTTTTTTTGTTTTGCTTATTATTTCTCACATTCTCAAATTTCTATTATAATTAAATCTTGATTTCTTATCTCTTAATAAAATATCTCCAATAATGATTTAAAATTCCTTCTTGTTTTTCTTATTGTTTCTCACATTTTAAAATTTCTTTTATAATTAAATCTTTATTATTTATTGTCTAAAAAGGTAAAACAATTGGTAGAAATTGTAAATAGAAAATCACAAATTCAATCCCTATATAAAATCATGTATATAAAATCATACTATAGATCAAATAAGCTTCCAGAAAAGACCAAAAATACAGGCCCGAAATAGATCAACAGGCTATCCAAGATGATAGTCAAAAGTAAGAGCAAAACACTCAGACTGCTGAAAAAAAACATCCATGAACCAGAATTTCATGAGAATTGTATCACTGCATAAAAAACTCCAGTCGACAACAGAGCAGTGACCTTAATAGGCCTTCATGTAGCCCTCCTCGATAGTAAAGAAGTCCTCCGTTTTCTCAAAGAAAAGAATTCTCTCTGGCCATGCAAATGATTTTTTGGAAAGCAGATCAGTCTCCTTACTAAACTTCCTATAGATTTTTTATGGGCTCCTACATCCTAGAACACCACTGATCAAGCATATCCACCTGAATAGAGGTCTTCTTTGTTGCCAAGTCGATCTTCCAAAATATATATAACACGGAAGTATTCAAGGATGTTAAAATCCCCTTACCGCAGGGATTAGAAAATTGGGTAAGCTATAAAGCCCAACGTTCGGCTCCTACCTCACGCCACCGCCGGCTACATTTTAATGGTAATTTTATATGACTAAATGAAATTTGTATTTAGTTATTTATTTTATTCCATTTAGAAGTTGTTGTGCAACGGGAAAGAAACTCGATCTTCTATATTGAAATGAAGTACGGTCAAAGTATAATGCTCAACAAAATAACATGGAGTCGATCGCCCAGTGAGTCAAAACAAAGAAATACTATTACGACGACGGTTCAGATTGTTGGGCAAGAAACCCAAACTTCTAGATTATTACGTCGATAGGCGTTTTAGTTTAACTTTAGGGTGGGTGCGAGTGAGCCGAATTTTTAATTATATTTAAATCAATGTTCAGATTTCAATGATAGTGGAATATTCATAGTCGCGTCCATGAATTAAGCATCCAAATTTAGTGAATTAAATAACGGGCATGTTTAAATCCAAGAGTCACTCATAGATAATTCTGGTAAATTTAATATACCACCTTCCTACCGTTTCATACACTGAATTGCCACATTTTCTGGTGGGCTGCGTTTACTGCTGGAGTGAGTTTCTCGACTCTCCCATCCCCACTATGTCTTGCCCGCTCTGCCAGGTTTCCATTCCAGTCCAATGCGTTTCCATTCTAGTCCAATATGCTATGCCACTCTCCAATCGCCCCCTCCTTAACGCTCTTTACCTGTATTGTATTATAACCTAGGTTGGGTGAATTTGCTGAATTGTTAACTCTGACGAGCAGCAGCAACATCCATCAGAAAGGGCGGCAGCAACATTGGGCGCAACAGCAAGATTAGGGGCAGCAGCAAGATCACGCACTTGGGTATTCGCTTCCATCTCCACATATCTGTTGTTTTAATTTTAATTTTTATACTCTATATAAATTGTTCTTATCAATTGAAGATCGAATGTCTTCACTTATGTAAATGAATGACTGTATTTTCACTGTACTTCAGCCATTGAACCTGTCTGAATAGTCTCTGCTACCATCTAAAGAATGGACCTCAGATCTATGAGATCGAAAATCCGGGATTTCTCCCTTGCTAATTCCAGCCGGTTGGGTTGCAGATTTGTTTAAAATACATAAGGGGAGGTTATGACAGTGAAGTTATGCACTATGCGAATGCACAGAAAACTACCGGTCTGTGTTAAATTGCAAAGATCTGTTATTTCCTTAAAATCCTTCCTTCACGATTTTAGTTGTTGTACTTTGAGATGGTTTAAATGATCTCCCTCCAGAGACTCTAGCGGAGATGTGTTTTCCAAGTTATTTTGATTGTTTTGGTTGGGCGGCCTCTCTCAGGAGAGAGACAAGTTAGTTTGGGATAGTGTTCTTTATCTTGACGAGAAAAGCAGTTAATTTTATAAATTATGGTTTGTTGTGTTTTATGGTTTTATGGCACAATGGAGGAGTCTGCATATGTTAGGGGATTTATGCCTCTACACATTTTCTTATGTTATGCGATCTATGCGTTAGGTTATCTATAACGATCTCCGCTCACCTATTCAATAGAGTACCTATTGCACTATTGAACAACGATTATTGTTGTATGTTTGTGTGGGGAAAGGACGGCTCGAAACCTGGTCCCATACTTAAAGTTGTGTCATATATTTTGACCTGCTCGATCCTCTTTTTCTGCACACTTTCACTGTAGATATATGTTATTTGATTGAAAGATATTGGTTACATCTCTGCACATTTTGTATTTCTCTACATTTATTCGCTTCTTGGGTTTTACAAGAACGGTCTCATCACTTATTTAGGAGCGAAATCTTACTTTTACGACGGTAAGCGATATCCGCAGCCATAGTTTTTTATGGAAGTGATGAGAACGCTTAGGCTGTTATTGAAGCTCGTGTTGGTTCAAGGCTTGTGGAGCCTTTGCTTCATCCTTTACCAGTTCTCACTATTGCTTTGACAACTTTTGGCAATAGTGTGATGCTTATTCATTTAGATGATGAGGAAATACTCGCAGACGCTGGCTGGGCTCTTTCATATATTTTTCTATGGAAATTTTATTTAGACAGTCTCAATCATAACGATTATTGCTTATGTTTTTTTTTGTCTCTGCTTGTATTGTTTCCTCTGTATTAATGCGCTACAAGTTATTGGGTTATTTTTCATTGATCCCCACTTGTATTTTCATTATTGATTATATATTATGTCTAAAATGAAAGGGGATGGCCCCAAAAACATTGGTTGTTTAGTTAATTTTATATACATAGTGAAAACTGGCCACAACCACAACCAACTAAGACATAGTCTTTGACTTGGAAAAGTGTAATATTTAGATAATCAGGATTATATAGGAATGATATGTAAAAATGTTAATATCTCCTTAATAATATTGTGAAAGAAATAATATCTCCTTAATATCTCTTTTTGCAAACCGATCCCTTTTGTTTATCTTCAGCCTTAGTCGAACCTGGATTAGTGGTGTCGTTTTAGTAATGGTTAGCATTGTAAGATTAATTTTCTGAATTAATCTAAATGACCCATATGAAGAGACGGATGTGTTGGCACTGGTTACAGTTTTTTATGGAGCTCTTGGTAACAGATTTAGGGGAATCTCCTACCATGATGGGCAGGTGGAGAATAACAATCTTGGGGAAATCGAATGAGTGTATTGGTGCAGGGTAAGAGAGAGAAACCATTTTCTGTTCTGTGCAGAGGGTTCTTTCATTTCTGCTCTATGTAGAGATATCTTCATTGCTGTTCGGTGCAAAGGGTTCTTCAAGAGGTTTCTGAAAAACGTGGCAGAGGAGCAAAGGGTTTCTCAGTCTGCAAAAACGCAGTAGGAGCAGAGGGTTGGTTTCTCAGTCTGGAAAAACGCAGCACGAGCAGAGGGGTTTTCTGTTTCTGAAAAACATAGCAGATACTTCAACGATTTGGAAGTCTGAATCAGTCAGAGTCCTGCACGGATGGATCCAGGTATCAAATGAATTACTGTTTAATTCCGCTGTAATGTTGGTAAAGAACTAGAAAGTTCTAGATCCTGTTAACAGACATTAAGTTATGTATATTGAATATTTAAACATGTGGTATTAGAGCATTGGGGAACTTTCTCTTCTCTTTCCATTAATTTTTATTTTTTTATCTCACAAATGCATTATGAGAAATCGTATATAAGTTTTGTGAATACATTTGATAGACCAGTTTAAAGCCACCGTATGAATTTAGGGTATACAGTGTGCAAATCATAGAGAGACGAAATTAACTATTACTCTGTTATATATTGAATGCTTTCTTTTGCTATAAGTATGATGACAGAATGTTTTCTGTTACTCTTTTTAAACACATTACTATTGAAACAACATGCAGATTCATTACAATTATTTAAGGTCTATATTAAGATACGGTTTGGTAGCCACCAAAGTGGTCCAACCGGAAAGACTCATAGATTTTAAGTGAGATTATCGAAATTTAATACATGTTTCCCCTGGTATTAAAATAATGACTAGATGCAAATCGCAATTATTTAGTCACAAGAATATTAGGTTGGCCCAAAGGTGCACCAAATTTTTGAAATATTATTTAATTGGAGTAGGATGATTGATGGGTATTCAAAATTTAGGCCAGTATGGATACCCAAAGGTAACATACTTACTTGGATGTGAATATTTTATCAATCAGTCCTATTAGGTGAAAGGAAATCACCATAATTGTTAATAGATTACCATAAGATTAGCCCAAAGGTAGGTCACGGTAATACTATTCACTATTGTTTAACCATGATTTTCAAATTGCTTATAACTCTTAGCATTAATGTCACATGGCATGTATTTATGATTGCAGTATCAGTTCCTATTTCGCTGCATTCGCATGCCTCTTCTGTCCCGATCTTGAATGGAATGAATTTCTCAGATTGGAAAGAACAAGTTCAGTTTCACCTTGGTGTTCTGGATCTAGATGTAGCACTTGAATCTGAAAAACCGGCTGCTATCACTAGTAACAGTAGTGCAAAAGAAAAATCTACATTCAAAGCATGGGAAAGATTGAATAGACTGAGCCTTAAGTTCATGCGAATGACTGTAGCAAACAACATTAAGTCAACTCTTCCTACTACTAAGAATGCTAAAGAATTCCTGAAATCTGTGGAAGAGCATTTCAGAACTGCAGACAAGTCTCTTGCTGGGACACTGATGGCTAAGCTTACCACCATGAAATTTGATGGTATGCGTGGAATGCATGAGCATGTCCTTGAAATGACAAACTTGGTTGCTCAATTAAAGACTCTTGAGATGAACGTGGATGAGTTCTTTCTTGTGCAATTCATTTTAAACTCCTTGCCTCCTCAGTATGGGCCATTTCAGATTCACTATAACACTATTAAGGACAAGTTGAATTTGAATGAGTTGGCCAGTATGCTCAATCAAGAAGAGGCAAGACTTAAGCAACATGGACAACATTCAGTTCATTTCATCACTCAAGGAGCCGAAAGGAAAGGGAAAAATCCTAGAAAGGGCATGAAGCGAACACCATCCAAGGCATATGAGCCTAATCAAAGTTCTCAGGCTTATCAGAAGGAAAGGAACAATGATAAGTGTTCACTTCTGTAAAAAGTCGGGACACTATCAGAAAAACTGTCCGAAACGTAAGGAATGGTTCAAAAAGAAAGGTATGAATTTCATTTCTGTTTGTTTCGAATCAAACCTAAGTGAAGTTCCTTCTAATACTTGGTGGATTGACTCTGGGGCCACTACTCATGTTTCTAATACCATGCAGGGATTCCTTACAACCCAGACCACAAATCCAAATCAGAATTTTTTGTTCATGGGAAATCGGGCTAAAGCTCAAGTTGAAGCCATTGGGACTTACCGTTTATTTCTAGATTCTGGTTATCATTTGGATTTGTCTCAGACTCTTTATGTTCCTTCTATTTCCAGAAATCTGATTTCCTTGTCTAGACTTGACATTGATGCTTACTCCTGTAATTTTGGAAATAAAAGTTTCAATTTGTTTAAGAATACCTCTTTTGTTGGTTCGGGCATTCTTTCTGATGGTTTATACAAATTAAAACTTGATAATCAATTTGCTGAAACTCTTCTTACCTTGCATCATAATGTTGGTATTAAACGTAGTCTCACGAATGAAAATTCCTCATACTTGTGGGATAAAAGGCTAGGACATATTTCCAGAGAGAGGTTACTTAGATTAGTAGAAGATGGGATTCTCTTGAACCTATATTTTTCTGATCTTGAAATGTGTGTAGATTGTATTAAGGGAAAACAAATAAAACACACCAGAAAAAGTGCCACAAGAAGTACTGAGCTTCTTGAGATTATCCATACAGACATTTGTGGGCCTTTTGACAATCCATCTTTTGGTGGAGGAAAGTATTTTATCACCTTTATTGATGATTTTTCACGCTATGGTTATGTCTATTTGCTGCATGAAAAATCTCAATCGGTGGATGCCCTTGAGGTATCTATCACTAAGGTTGAAAGGAAATTAGATAGAAAGTTGAAAATCATTAGATCTGATAGAGGTGGTGAATATTATGGAAAGTATGATGAAACAGGGCAGTGCCTTGGCCTATTTGCTAAAATCCTTGAAAAGCATGGCATATGTGCACAGTATACTATGCCTGGAACGCCACAGCAGAATGGTGTAGCTGAAAGGCGTAATCGTACTTTAATGGATATGGTTAGGAGTATGTTAAGTAATTCCAATTTACCCAAGTCATTGTGGATGTATGCTCTTAAGACTCCTGTATACTTATTAAATCGGGTTCCTAGTAAGGCAGTTCCAAAAACCCCTTTTGAACTATGGATAGGAAGGAAACCGAGTTTAAGACACTTGCATGTTTGGGGTTGTCCAGCAGAGGTTAGATTGTACAATCCACATGAAAAGAAATTGGATTTTAGAGCAATCAGTGGTTATTTTATCGGTTACCATGAAAAATCCAAAGGGTATAGGTTTTATTGCTCTAATCATAGTACGGGAATTGTAGAGACCGGTCGTGCTAGATTCATTGAAAATGGTGAAGTCAGTGGGAGTGATAAATTACAAAGTGTGGTTATCCAAGAAGTTAGGGTACAAGTTCCTGTACCTATGGCTTCAAAGGAAATTGTTGTTCCTATCATTAATGAACAACGTGACAATATTGAACAACAAATTAATGAACCATAACTCCATAATGAGGCTGTCACCAATGAACCGATAGTAGAAGAACCACAAGAAGTAGTATTAAGGAGATCTCAAAGGGAAAGGAGGTCTACTATTTCGGATGATTATGTGGTTTATCTACAAGAATCTGATTTTGATATAGGAACATGTAAGGATCCGGTTTCATTTTCACAAGCCATAGAAAGTAATGATTCTGCTAAATGGATTAATGCCATGAATGATGAATTGAAATCGATGGACCAAAATGAAGTCTGGGATCTCGTTGAATTGCCCGAAGGATACAAGAAAGTTGGTTGTAAGTGGGTCTTTAAGACCAAATGCGACTCTAAGGGTAATATCGAACGACATAAAGCTAGACTTGTGGCCAAGGGTTTCACTGAGAAAGGAGGCATAGATTATAGAGAGACCTTCTCTCGTGTGTCCAAGAAGGACTCACTTAGAATCATTATGGCATTGGTAGCACATTATGATTTAGAACTGGACCAAATGGATGTGAAAACTGCTTTTCTGAATGGGAGTTTGGAGGAAGACGTCTATATGGATCAACCTGAAGGTTTCTCCATTAAAGGAAAAGAACACCTGGCTTGCAAACTTAAGAAATCAATATATGGGCTTAATCAAGCCTCCCGGCAATGGTATCTTAAGTTTCATAATACCATTACTTCTTTTGGATTTAAGGAAAACACTGTTGATCGGTGTATATATCTAAAGGTTAGTGGGAGTAAATTTATATTTCTGATTTTGTATGTTGATGACATATTGCTTGCCACAAGTGATCTTGGTTTATTACATGAAACCAAAAAGTTTCTCTCTATGAATTTTGAAATGAAAGATATGGGTGAGGCATCTTATGTCATAGGAATTGAAATATTCCGGGCTCGATCACGTAGATTGTTAGGATTGTCTCAGAAGGCTTATATCGAAAGAGTTCTAGAGAGATTCGGAATGGATAAATGTTCAGCTGGTGATGCCCCTATTCAGAAAGGGGATAAATTCAGCCTTATGCAATGTCCGCAGAATGAATGGGAATGAAAACAGATGGAAAGAATTCCTTATGCTTCTGCAGTAGGAAGTTTAATGTATGCACAGACTTGCACTAGGCCAGACATCAGTTTTACAGTAGGTATGTTGGGAAGATACCAAATTAATCCTGGATTGGAACAATGGAAAGATGCAAAGAAAGTGATGAGGTACTTGCAGGGAACGAAGGATTACATGCTCACATTTATGAGGTATGATAATCTAGAGGTGATTGGCTACTCAGACTCAGATTTTGCTGGATGTGTTGATAGTAGAAAGTCCACTTTTGGTTATTTGTTCCTATTAGCAGGACGAGCAATATCATGGAAAAGTGCAAAGCAAAATATCACTGCTTCATCCACTATGGAGGCTGAATTTGTGGCATGCTTTGAGGCCACAGTTCATGGATTGTGGTTGCGAAATTTTATCTCAGGAATTGGGGTTGTTGACTCTATTGCCAAGCCGCTGAGGATTTATTGTGATAATGCCGCAGCCGTATTCTGTTAACATTTAATATGCTAGACAGAAAATAGCAGCATTACATTCCATTTCACAATAATAGCATATACAGGATCACTGAAGAAACAACAAGCATAGCATAAACACAAGAGACAGAGATTTATCCTGGGAAACCCTCATGGGGTAGAAAACCCAGCAAAGCTTCCTCAATATAGATGACCAGCAATATACAAAGATGCAAACCCTGAGCATAAGCTCCTTCTCCTCCATAGCCAGGGTATTTTTTAAGGATTCTAATATTAGACTGAAGTGTAGTATCCTAGGCGATTATTTTGGATTGAAAAAAACATGTATATAGATAGGTAGGCGAATATTAAATATGAAACATACAATTTACTACTGAATTGTGTAAATTTTGGCGACTATTATGATAAAAAAACATATTTTATGTAAATATAGGCGATATTGGAGACTAAAAATGACCAAATAGCGAATTTATTTTTTGAAAAAAAGCCCGAAAAATAGCCAATTGGCGAAATTTCGCCCTTAAAAATTACCCTGTCCATAGCAGACCTCTCCTCCACAAATGCGCCTTTCTCAAGTGAGTGAGTGTGTGTAATGAGGAACACACCTCCTCTATTTATACACTACTCTGATATGTATTTTACACAAGTACACGTAGGCTCGTATTTAACCAATTGGTTAAATACCCCACTACAACTAACTGGGCCGACCCCTCTAGGGTGGTCTAATAACCCTTTGACCCACATAACACATACAGGGCCGACCCCTACTAGGGAAGTCTAATAACCCGAGTTACCACATTCCGACGGAGGAATAAACATCTCCGGATATACAATAAGATCTTCACGGAGGAATGAAACATCTCCGGAATAATAAAGTACAAATATAATATTCTTTGAAGTTACAATATCTTAACACTCCCCCTTAACGAGAAGGATATTATAACAACATCTGCATGAGCAAGGAGTCATCAACATCATACATGATACATCTATAAATCATTGGAAGCTTTCTTCAATTTGTCTTCATCAGTAACTCAAACAGTTACTGGTACATCAAAGTCAACATCAATATCAGCATTATGATCATCAGCATCGTAATCACACGATCAGCAGCATCATCATCACACTATCAACAGCAGCACGATCAGCATCGTCATCATACGATCATCAGCATCGCCATCACACGATCATCAGCATCGTCATCACACGATCATCAGCATCGTCATCACACGATCATCAGCATCGTCATCATACGATCATCAGTATCGTCATCAGCATCGTCATCACACGATCATCAGCATCGTCATCAGCATCGTCATCATACGATCATCAGCATCATCACCGCACGATCATCAGCATCGTCATCATACGATCATCAGCATCGTCATCATACGATCATCAACATCGTCAAGGAATGATGTAAACCAGTCATGTACCTTTTGAACCGAAGTCCAGGGACGATCCAGTCCTATCATTATCGAAGACATATGTCTACGGCTCTTCTTTCGGACTTAAGTCCAGGAATGATCCAATCCCTTCATTATCGGAGACATACGTCTACGGCTCTTCTTTCGGACCGAAGTCCAGGAATGATCCCAATCCCTTCATTATCGGAGACATACGTCTACGGCTCTTCTTTCGGACCGAAGTCCAGGAATGATCCCAATCCCTTCATTATCGGAGACATACGTCTACGGCTCTTCTTTCGGACTGAAGTCCAGGAATGATCCCAATCCCTTTATTATCGAAGACATACGTCTACGGCTCTTCTTTCGGACCGAAGTCCAGGAATGATCCCAATCCCTTCATTATCAGAGACATACGTCTACGGCTCTTCTTTCGGACCGAAGTCCAGGAATGATCCCAATCCCTTCATTATCGGAGACATACGTCTACGGCTCTTCTTTCGGACCGAAGTCCAGGAATGATCCCAATCCCTTCATTATCGGAGACATACGTCTACGGCTCTTCTTTCGGACCGAAGTCCAGGAATGATCCCAATCCCTTTATTATCGGAGACATACGTCTACGGCTCTTCTTTCTGACCGAAGTCCAGGAATGATCCCAATCCCTTCATTATCGGAGACATACGTCTACGGCTCTTCTTTCGGACCGAAGTCCAGGAATGATCCCAATCCCTTCATTATCGGAGACATACTTCTACGGCTCTTCTTTCGGACTGAAGTCCAGGAATGATCCCAATCCCTTTATTATCAGAGACATACGTCTACGGCTCTTCTTTCGGACCGAAGTCCAGGAATGATCCCAATCCCTTTATTATCGGAGACATGCGTCTACGGCTCTTCTTTCGGACCGAAGTCCAGGAATGATCCCAATCCCTTCATTATCGAAGACCTCACGTCTACGGCTCTCTTTACGACTGAAAGTCCAGGGATGATCCCAATCCCCTCAACTGTCCACTAAGGACTTCATTCTCGAAGACCTCACGTCTACGGCTCTCTTTAGGACTGAAAGTCCAGGGATGATCCCAATCCCCTCAACTGTCCACTAAGGACTTCATTCTCGGAGACCTCACGTCTACGGCTCTCTTTAGGACTGAAAGTCCAGGGATGATCCCAATCCCCTCAACTGTCCACTAAGGACTTAATTCTCGGAGACCTCATGTCTACGGCTCTCTTTAGGACTGAAAGTCCAAGGATGATCCCAATCCCCTCAACTGTCGACTAAGGACTTCATTCTCGGAGACCTCACGTCTACGGCTCTCTTTAGGACTGAAAGTCCAGGGATGATCCAATCCCCTCAACTGTCCACTAAGGACTTCATTCTCGGAGACCTCATGTCTACGGCTCTCTTTAGGACTGAAAGTCCAGGGATGATCCCAATCCCCTCAACTGTCCACTAAGGACTTCATTCTCGAAGACCTCACGTCTACGGCTCTCTTTAGGACTGAAAGTCCAGGGATGATCCAATCCCCTCAACTGTCCACTAAGGACTTCATTCTCGGAGACCTCACGTCTACGGCTCTCTTTAGGACTGAAAGTCCAGGGATGATCCAATCCCCTCAACTGTCCACTAAGGACTTCATTCTCGGAGACCTCACGTCTACGGCTCTCTTTAGGACTGAAAGTCCAGGGATGATCCAATCCCTTTCTGTATTCTCATCTATACAAGAGCAGTTATCACATTAGCATGTATTCTCACCAATACATCAAAACATGTATACATCACACCAAAATATGTATACATCACAACTCGCATGTATTCTTACTAATACATCAAAACATGTATACATCACATCTAGCATGTATTCTTACTAATACATCAAAACATGTATACATCACATCTAGCATGTATTCTTACTAATACATCTAACATCAAAACATGTATACATCACAACTAGCATGTATTCTAAGTATAAGAGTCCTAAATCTAAATATTTCTAAGTAACTGGGTGTAGGGAACAGGTTACCTCATCAACGACCTTGTTGTTTGATGAGACAATCTCATCAGTAGTGACTATACTACTCCCCCTTTCGAGGAGGGTCCTTTTGAACTACACCAAGCTTGTCTCGGAAGTATTCAAACTTCACTCGAGACAGAGGTTTGGTTGGTAACTTCTTCACTTGACGTAGAGGCTTCGTTAGTACAACGGTAACCTGTTACAAATTCAAACTTTTACAGTTCCTTTCTGTGTCATATCTTGTTATTTCCCTATGTTCTTTGATTTATCATGGAACACTAGATTCTATGTCATCTTGATACAACTCTAATTATCACATAGGATCTCAGTTGGTTCTATCTCTAAGTCAAATAATCCTAAATCCAAACTTCTTCACAACTAGCAGAGCAAGCAGCCATATATTTCGCTTGTGCTGAGAGTCACACTAGACTGCTTCCAGCTAAACCACGAGATCATGGCTAATCACAGACAATAACATCCTCTCGATGTGTTCTTCTTGTCTGATACACTTCCTGCCCAAACAGAATCTGAATAGCCATCTGAAGTCATGATCTTCAAGATAGCATAGATCAAATTCTATCGTGTCCTTTATGTGCCTCATCACATACTTTGCAACTATCAGGTAAACACATCTAGTTTCCACTAGATACTAACTCAAGGTGTTCATAACAAAGCATAGATCTAACCTAGTATATGTTAGATATATCAAAGACCCAATAATTTAACTGTACAGAGTTATATCCACTAACTTTGATGAGTTATCCCCTAACAGCTTCAAGCTGGAATCCATAAGAGTGGCCATTCAAACACCTCAAGTCATATTTCTCATCATACTTTCCCTGGTTGAGAAATATTCCTTCTGAGCCTTGCCATACTTCCAGACCTAGGAAGTAAAGCATTAATTTGAGATCTTTCATTTTTCATTTCTGCATTGAATGATCTTCTGCATATCTATCTATGCCATCTCTCGTTAGATGGGTCTACTGAAATGAGCCTCAATATCATTCGAACTCTGTGGTGAGTTCCTTCTTGCATCCATGTCATATGTGTATCATATTCAACCTTGTAGCAAAGGTTGAGATCCACATCACCCATATTAAGCTTATCAAATTATTATCGATCCTAGGTACCTATACAGAACCTGATTCATACTTCTTCTTTAATTACACCATACTTGGAGCAAACATCTTGTCGTGATTCTCTTCCCCTTTCTAAGAGAATCTTCTAGCCATGAGCCTTCTATATTTTGTTTGATTTGTAAATCTTCTTGTTTGAACATCCACCACTTGTACGGTGTCCATGACCTTTCCTACAAATCAAAATTAAGTACATGATTAGTAATACTTCATAATCATCAAGAGATAACCCATTATGCACACAGATATCATTTACATAGTGATGCAACTATTTTGACCAATACTTTGGCACAATACTTTCCCATATCCTGTATGCATACAGTGGCTATCTAGATGCCTTCCATCTCTACCAGAACATACTATCGAGAGTGTGCACAACTCTCAGCATGTCAGCAAAGAGGTTTCATTCTAGACAAGCAACAATGGAATGTTTGTCCAAACATATGCACATTAGTTGTATACTGTTCAATGCTCTATGAATGTTTACACTCAGCATTATATATTCTAGGAATACAAATATGCATGCAGGCAATATCATTACTATTTCAAATAGCAACTCAAATACTTATCTTTTATGTTTGTGTGGCTGCCTCCCGCTTGATCTTCTGTATGTCTTTTGAACTTCTATTCATTTTGTACCACTGTGCATGCTCAAGAGTCATCCTCATGATCTCATACACAAACATACACTCATTAGTATATTCTAAATGCTATCAAAACATTATAGTACTAAATAATCTTGAAAACGTATAGTCATGATTATAGTTAATAAACATTAGTATTCAAGATTTCAGGGAAGTCTTCTTTTACTTATGCATATCATTGATAAAAGATATAATATGCATAATCCCTTGATTACTAACTTTATGAATAAGCATAACCAATCATTCCAAGTATACTTATATAAGGGATCCTAACACAAGGTAAGATTCATGGGAAACATACCTGGATGAGTATACCTACTTGGTTATGTACAACATACCTAAACAACCTCTTCAATGATTTAGAGATCCTGAGCTAGAACCTGCATGTCTCATAGGTTAAGCATAATATAACAAAGCCATACATACCTCGTAAGTAGAACAAAGATTATGGATGAGTCTTTGTCTTCATGTTTTCATGGTCATGGAGCCTGATTTGTCTTTTGTGATGTACCTGTATCTTGTTAGCAGACAACCTCAACCTCACACAACACCATAATGCATTAGTACAATCATAAGTGTCAACACCCTAACCAATGAATATCTTCTATCATGCATTCATAATTTTGTTAAGGTGATACAACAAATCTAAAATCAAGATTGTACTAACTGTAATAACATGAAGACAAACATACCATAAACTTAATCATGAACAAATCTCAAAACATACCTCGATGAGTCATACCTATCGAGATCGCTTGTAATCTCCTTATGTAAAGCCTTAGCCTCATCTCCCTCTGAAACATGAACTCCTTCACTTATGTAGGTGACCAATCCATCTTCTTCTAGGATTAACTCTATCCACTTGATTTGCAAGAACTGGACCTGGAGCTGGATATGGGTTTGTCAGAGAAACCCCAAAAATTCAAACTTTGAATTTCAAACTTCCGAAAGGATAGAAATATGCGCCTTGATGAGCTGATCAAACTGATATATTTAGAATTTGAAAACTGCAAAGTTTTACTCCTCAATTTTGCCTTTGAAACTTTCGGATTCACTGGACGTGACCTTGAACTGGGGTTTGATGAAGCCCACTCTTTTGCCCCATCAAAAAGTTTGATCCAAAGCTCTGAGCTTCTATTTTTCTGAGGAGCTTCCAGCCGTGGTCACAGATTTCAAAAATTCCCATTTTTACAGAAGCCCTAATTTTCCACTTTTCTGATCAAAGTCCCGAACTAGGGTCTAATCAAGCCCGGCCTTCTGCCCAACCAAAAATTCTGATCTTGGTCTCTAAATTTCTATTTTGATGAGTAGCATCCAGCCGTGGTCTCCGATTACAAAAATTCCAACTTTCTTCAAAGCCCTAAATTTCGGAAGTCATGAATGAAGGTACCAAAAAATAATTCTGTTTTGACAGAAATATGTACCTGATTGTTTCTGGTGTAACTCCGAAATTTTTGATCCACAGGGTCTGAAAAGTTTTCTGAGATAGCCTGACCTGTTAGCTTTCCATCCTGACAGGTCTGACCTCAATTGGATGTTCTGAGAGAGAGTTATGCCAAATGTCGCAACGTGACCTGTTTTGGGAAAATACAGGAGAGCGAACTTGTACGGCATGCCACGTGTCACTGTTTGACCTTCGGCCTCTGAAAAAGTTTTCTGAGATAGCTCGGCCTGTTATATTTCCATCCTGACAGGTCTGACCTCAATTGGATTCTCTGAGAGAGAGTTATGCCAAGTGTCGCAACGTGACCTGTTTATGGGATAATACAGGAGAGCGAACTTGTACGGCGTGCCACGTGTCACTGGTTCAACTTCGGCCTCTGAAAAAGTTTTCTGAGATAGTACAGTCTGTGTACTACCTGTCACTTTTCACGAAATTTCATTTGGAGCTTCCTAGCCCAAGTTATGACCTTTTTCCCAAGGTCACCTGATTTTGACTCAGATCTGGAAGAGGCAGAAACCCTATATTGTACAGATCATAAATCACAAAGTACAACGAATTAGAGGTTGTACTTTGGATACAAGGTACCTGGAGATCTTAGCTTCGTCCTGTAACAATTTCAGATCCGAAAACTTCGCCAAAACGGATTTATAGCGAAAGTGCTACGATGACTGGTTTTTGCTATGTAAAACCCTAACCTTCAAATTGTCGTAAGTAAAGCAAGTGTCTTTAGTGCCATACCTTGTCTTCCTTCAGGTTAGCTCTGATACCATGTTAACATTTAATATGCTAGACATAAAATAGCAGCATTACATTCCATTTCACAATAATAGCATATACAGGATCACTGAAGAAACAACAAGCATAGCATAAACACAAGAGACAGAGATTTATCCTGGGAAACCCTCATGGGGTAGAAAACCCAGCAAAGCTTCCTCAATATAGATGACCAGCAATATACAAAGATGCAAACCCTGAGCATAAGCTCCTTCTCCTCCATAGCAGACCTCTCCTCCACAAATGCGCCTTTCTCAAGTGAGTGAGTGTGTGTAATGAGGAACACACCTCCTCTATTTATACACTACTCTGATATGTATTTTACACAAGTACACGTAGGCTCGTATTTAACCAATAGGTTAAATACCCCACTACAACTAATTGGGCCGACCCCTCTAGGGTGGTCTAATAATCCTCTGACCCACATAACACATACAGGGCCGACCCCTACTAGGGAAGTCTAATAACCCGAGTTACCACATTCCGACGGAGGAATAAACATCTCTGGATATACAATAAGATCTTCACGGAGGAATGAAACATCTCCGGAATAATAAAGTACAAATATAATATTCTTTGAAGTTACAATATCTTAACATATTCTTCTCTAAAAATGACACGTATTCTAATGGTGCTAAACACATGGAACTAAAATACTTTGCCGTTAAAGAAGAAGTTCAGAAACAACGAGTGTCAATTGAACACATAAGCACACTGCTTATGGTTGCAGATCCATTAACGAAAGGATTACCACCAAAGGCATTTAAGGAACATGCTAACATAATTGGAATTGAACGTAGCACATAACAGTTGTTGCTTATATGAGATGGATCACATAATGTTATTTGACACTTTGAGATCTTAATAAAGATGTTTCTGTTTAATAAATCCTGTTCTAAATGTGTACATACATGTATGAGAATAAATGTATAATGACAGGAATAGTCTCTGACAAGGGACATTATTGTTGGACCTTATGAAATCACTCCTTGTTTACAGACTAATTTAAACAAGTTACTGATGTTGTGGTACATGAAAGGGACTATGTTCTCTTATTGACATGGAACCGTCATGACTCGCATTACTAGGTTGTTTAATTATAGTATTATGATGACCAACTGAAAACCAAGATGAATGACTTATGGCGCACTTAATGTTTACTCTGTTAAACTCTAACGTTATGTTCTTATATGTGCCAAGTGGGAGAATGTAAGATTAATTTTCTGAATTAATCTAAATGACCCATATGAAGAGAGGGATGTGTTGGCAACCGTTACAGTTTTTTACGGAGCTCTTGGTAACAGATTTAGGGGAATCTCTTACCATGATGGGAAGGTGGAGAATAACAGTCTTGGGGAAACCGGTCCTCTCTCTTCCCATAAATGAACCTTCAGAATACCCATCTAATGATCTGAACAAGTGTATTGGTGCAGGGTAAGAGAGAGAAACCGTTTTCTGTTATGTGCAGAGGGTTCTTTCATTTCTGCTCTATGTAGAGGAATCTTCATTGTTGTTTGGTGCAAAGGGTTCTTCAAGAGGTTTCTGAAAAACGTGGTAGAGGAGCAGAGGGTTTCTCAGTATGGAAAAACGCAGTAGGAGCAGAGGGTTTCTGAGTCTAGAAAAACGCAGCAGGAGCAGAGGGGTTTTCTGTTTCTGAAAAACATAGTAGAGACTTCAACGATTTGGAAGTCTGAATCAATCAGAGTCCTGCACAGATGGATCCAAGTATCAAATGAATTACTGTTTAATTCCGCTGTAATGTTGGTAAAGAACTAGAAAGTTCTAGATCGTGTTAAAAGACATTAAGTTCTGTATATTGAATATTTTAACAAACATATCTTAGCATAACTATGGGATAGAATAGAAGTTTTGATGTTTTACCCTATTCTGAACATCTATTGTGGTTTCGTTTTTTCCGAGTTGTTGGGTGTAGAAAATATTTATTTTTATATTTAATTTGCAAATATTTAATCATGCTGAAAATAACTTAGATTCATATTGAATGGATACTTTTCTTTTAAAGAATCCATAAAATTGATGAATCCATAAGATTGAAGGGATATTTTTTGTTTAAAGAAATTTCATAGATAAATGTTATTTTTTATAAATCTTTGTTTTTTTCAAGAAAATTTAATAATTTATCTGCAGAATTAGTTTATCTTACTCTATATATTATAATCTACATAATTAGTTTGTTGTGATTTCTATACAGTAATATACTTTACTTATTTTTATTTTGATATTAAAGCTGAACTTTGAAAGCTACCAAAAATTTCTACATCATAACAAATTTGCTTAACACGGAGTAATTGAGCTATCAATCCCAGTCTCCAGTTTGATTTTTGCGTAAAGTTACCTAAATTAAATTTATAACGTCAGCAACTTAAATCTGTATTGTGATGTTATGATATTATTATTCAATGTTTTGGTTTGCAAATCTGTAGTGTGATGTTATTATATTATTATTCAATTGTTTTGGTTTGCAATGTGTTGTTATTATTAAAATTGAAATTTTATACGGCCCCGCACAGTAATTAGTGGATATGCTGTAAGTTGATTGCAACTTTATCGGATTCATGTCAATGTGTAGTTTGAAAAATATATCTCTGAATTAGGTTTTGATATTGTGAAAAAATATATCTCTGAATTAGGTTTGATATTGTCAAATGAATATGTGCAACGTGAACAGTTGTGTTGTATGGCATTCGGAGAAAAAAAAGCAGAAGATGCATTTATCAAATCCATGCCGTGCTAACAAAGTGTCGACGTGCAGATTATTTTAAAGTGAGAATGTCCATGTATAATTGTGTTGGTGAAAGATACTTGCATTATTTACGTGTTGTTGTAAAGCCTTTATATTCATAATGAATGTTGTGTATTGATTGAATGGGTAGTGTATACTCTTAAAGCTCGCATGTGTACTTTTTAAATATATTATTATTCAGATATCAGATACATGTATGCTGATACTTTTTATTAAATATATTATTATTCATATCATGTCATTTTGAATTCAATGGTAATGGTAATGGTAATGGTTTTTTATTTTATTTTTAAATTTAATGTCAATGATAGTGGTGATTTTATTTTTATTATTCAATATATATAATTTATAGTAATTTTTATTAATTTTGGACGTGAAAATATTTGAAATTTAATTATTAAAATAATTTGTATTATTAAATGAAGTTAAATGTTAGTAATTATTTTTAATAGTACAAAGACACAAAATATATAAGAAAATAAAATGTTAAAGAAAAAAATGTTTTAAATTGAAGAAAGAAAAAAAATCTGTTTAACAATATTTCTTATTATATAGATTTGAAAGTAATCACCATCCATCTATATTCTAAGTCAATATCATTTATCCTAATCTAATATTATATGATGTGAAAGGATAAAATTTATGAAGTTAGAAATCTTTTTTAAAATGGATTTCATTTTAAAAAGTAAGAGGTTTACATCTTTAGGGATTTTATCAATCTTGACATAAAGATATGGAGTTAATATGGATTTATGTTAGTTATAATAGTATGCAATTACTTAAAAAAATAGAATTAATGTGTCAAGAATATGGTGGACCGTTGGTGGGGATAGATGGATTTCATTCCATCCACTAAATCATTTATGAAATTTTATATAATAATTGTTACTCCCATCTAATGAATACTCATTTGTATATTTTATTTTTCAATTAAATAGTCTCTAAAATTAAATGGAAGATTCTAACTCAATTTCATGGAAAATGTACTATAACATTTTTGCCATATACGAATCTCATTATAATTAAGCATTTTTATTTGGAAATTGGAAAGTAATTCATTATATTACTTTTTTTTACGTAAATTTTTGTTATTATTAATAAGTAATTCACTATACAAATTTATCTTTTAATTGGTATGCTTATAATTTTTTATTACATATTAAATAATTCATTATATTAATTGTATCTAAATATCGAAAGTCTCTAAAATTATTAAATTTTAATAGCTTTTTATTTAAAATAACAACATTTTTAAACAAAAAAACTAAATATATAATTTTTTTTTATTACATTTTTTGGGGATAACTATTCAAAAATAGTAATAGTATTATTATTAACCAAAGTCATAAACCAAAAGTGAAGTCAAAGCCAACCATGGTTAACCAAAGTCAACCATGGTCAAGCAAAAGTCAAGAAAAGTCAATCATGGTCAACATAAGTCAACCAATATCACCCATGGTCAACCAAAGTCAACCATGGTAAACCAAAGTTAACCATGGTCAACCATAGTCAACCATGGTCACCCAAAGTCAACCATGGTCCACTACAATCAACCACAACGAAGCAATGTCAAACACAGTAAACCATATTCAACCATATTCAACAATAGTCAAACAATAGTTGAATTATAATCAACTATATGATTTTAAAGTCAAGCATGGTCAACCAAATTCAACCATGGTAAAGCAATGTTAACGAAAGTCGACCATAGTTAACCAAAGTCGACAAAATTTAGCCAAAGTCAACTAAATCCAACAAATTCAACCATGGTCAACCATAATCAACTGTGGTCACACAAAGTCAATCATGGTCAACCAAAACCAAACAAAAGTCAACAAGGGTCAACTAAAAATCAAGCGAAATTCAACCATGGTCAAGTGTGGTTAACCATAATTAACCAGAATTATCCATGGTTAAGCATGGTCAACTATAGTCAACCATTGTTAACCCAAAGGAAACCATGGGCAAACAAAGTCAAATAAAGTCAACCATGGTCATCCATGACCATAGTCAACAAAAATCAACCAAAGTCAACCATCATTATCCATGGTTAGCCATGGTAAACCATGGACAACTTAAGTCAACCATGGTCAATCAAAGTCAACCAAAAGTCAACCGTGGTAAAAAAAGTCAATCTTGGTCAACCATTGTAAACCAAACATAAACCAAATTCAACCATGGTCAACCAAAATCCAACCAATGTCAACCATTGTTAGCTAATGTCAACCATGGTTAAGCGAAAGTCAATAAAAAAGTCAACCATCGTCAACCAAAGACGACCACGATCAACCAATGTCAACTATGGTCAACCAATGTCACCTATGGTCAACCAAATTCAACCATGTTTAGTCATAGTCAAATATGATCACACATGGTCAACCAAAGTCAACTGTAGTCAACCACGGTCCACTATGTTCAATTAAAGTTGAAACCATTATTAAACAAAGTCAACGATAGTCAACCATATTCAATCAAATTCAACAACTGTCATACAATAGTGGAATTATAATAAAACATATGATTTTAAAGTCAACCCTCAATTGCACCCATGATGAAGCGAATAGCTCAACCATAGTCAACCATATGATATTAAAATCAATCAAAGTCAACCATATGATATTAAAATCAATCGAAGCTAACCATCACCAACCATGGGAAACTATAGTCAACCATGGTCAACCATAATCAACCATGGTCAACCATAGTAAACCATAAGAAACTATAATTAGTGATTGGCAACCATAGTCAAACATGGTCAAGCATCGTCGACCATTGTTAATCATATTCAACCATGGTCAACGAGAGTAAACCAGAATCAACCATGGTCAACGAGAGTAAACCAGAATCAACCATGGTCCTACTCTGGTCAACCATAGTCAATCGCTATTAGCCAAGGTAAACCACAGTCATCCACCATTACCCATGGTAAACCACGGTCATCCACCATTACCCATGGTAAACCATGTTAAGCTAGAGTCACTCAACCTTGGTTAACCACCATTAGCCATGGTAAACCATGTTTAGCCAAAGTCAACCAAGGTCGTCCAAAAGTCAACGATGGTTAACTAAAACCAAAAGCCAATGATGGTGAGCTAAAACTTAAGCGAAATTCAACCGTGGTCAATTGTGGTGAACCATAGTTAACCATAATCAACCATGGTTAAGCATGGTCAACAATTGTCAACCATTGTTAACCCAAAGGCAACCATGGGCAAACAAGTTCAACCATGGTCATCCATGACCATAGTCAACAAAAATCAACTAAAGTCAATCGTTGTTATCCATGGTTATCCATGGTAAACCATGGACAACTGAAGTCAACCGTGGTCAACCAAAAGTCAACCGTGGTCAAACAAAGTCAAGCTTAGTCAAGATTGGTCAACCATTATCAACTAAACATAAACCAAAGTAAACCAAATTCAACCATGGTCAACCGATGTCAACCATGGTCAGCTAATGTCAACCATGGTTAAGAAAAAGTCAATAAAAAAGTCAACCGTGGTCAACCAAATTCAACCATGTTTAGTCATAGTCAAACATGGTGAGACATGGTCAACCAAAGTCAACCATAGTCAACTATGGTCAACTAAAGTCAACCATTGTTAAACAAAGTCAACGATAGTAAACCATATTCAATCAAATTCAACAATTATTATATAATAGTGGAATTATAATCAAACATATGATTTTAAAGTCAACCTTCAGTGTCACCCATGATGAAGCGAATAAGTCAACCATCACCAACCATGGGAAACTATAGTTAACCTTGGTCAATCATAATCAACCATGGTCAACCATAGTCAACCATGGGAAACTATAGTCAATGATGGTCAACCATAGTCAATCATGGTCAAGCATTGTCGACCATTGTCAACCATATTCAACTGTGGCTAACCATGGTTAACCAAATTAAACCATGGTCAACAAGAGTCAACGAGAGTCAACCATGGTCTACTTAGGTAAACCAAAGTCAATCGCCATTAGCCATAGTAAACCATGGTCATCCACCATTAGCCATGGTAAACCATGTCCAGGTAGAGTCACTCAACCTTGGTCAACCACCATTAGCCATGGTAAACCATGTTTAGCCAAAGTTAATCATGGTCAACCAAATTCAACTATAGTCAACCATATTTGCCCATGGTCAACCATGCTCACCCATGTTCAACCAAAGTCAACCATGGTCTACCATGTTAAACAATGGTCAACTAAAGCCAACTATGGTCAAATATCGTAAACCATGGTCAACCATAGTTAACCATAATCAATGATGATTAGCCATTATTAACCAAAATTCAACCAAAGTCAACCATGGTTAACTTTGGCCATGCACAGTTAACATTGGCTAGCCAATGTTATAATAATTATAATTCTAATAATAATAATAGTTATAATTTTAATAATAATATGGCTTAATATTGACATTAACATTAATATGGCTGAATTAATATTAATAATTATTATAATAATTATTAATATTAATATTATAACTAATATGGCTTAATTAATATTCATTAATATTAATATGGCCTAAAATTAATATTAATTAATATTAATATGACATAATATTAATATTAATATGACATAATATTAATATTAATATTACCATTAATATGGCTTAATAATTTTTTTGATATGGTTTAAATATTAATTATTAATTAATATGACTTAATTAATAATTAATGTGACTTAATTAATAATTAATAATTAATATTATTATTATCACGATTTAATATGGAATAATTATTAATTATTGATATTAATATTATCATTAATTTTTATAAGTTATATTCTCACTTTAATATTAATATTAATATTATAATTTAATTATAATAATAATAATTATAACTATAATAATAATAGTAATTCTTATAATAAGAATAATTATTATTATAATAAAATTATTATAAGAAAAATAATTATCATTATTATAATAACAATAACAACAATAATAATAATAATAATAATAATTATTATTATTATTATTATTGATTATATTATTTATTATTTAAATATTATTTATTATTTAATTAATACTACTAATAATAATTTCCTCTAATAAATAATCAATATAATAATAATATTATTATTATATAATTATTATTATTAATATAATAATAATAATAATACATTATTATTATTATTATTATTATTATTATGATTATTATTATTATTATTATAATTATAATTATAATTATAATTATAATATTAACATTTCTAATACTAATTATTAATTATAATAGTAATTATACTAATTAACATTTATAATACTAATTATAATAATATTAATTATTAATTATAATAATTAATAATTCACCAAAGTTAATGAGTGGGTCGATCATCAACTAGCAAGCCATATTAATATTAATAATATGGCTTATATACGTCGATCGATGTATATCAACCATATTTAAACCATATTGATATACGCCAATCGGCATATATAAGCCATATTATTAATATTAATATGGCTTGCTAATAGTTATAATGGTGTAATGAATTTGGCAGTCAACACACACATCTATGAACTTTTTGGACACTCTACCATCAAAATTCACAGTCTACTTTGTCATGCTTTCCATACACGTGATCGCTCCAAATAGGCGGGCGGGAATCGAAGCTTCTACAAAGAAAGACAGAGCTTTACTTGCCCTTTTATTTTTATGATTTTACTGGGATTTTTAGTCTGTACTTTTGTGATTTTACTGGGATTTTTAGTCTATGTGGGGTCATTGATATCACTCCGCGAAGCAGGTAGGTTCGTGTTTTGTCAGGCGTCTTGGCAGTGCTATGCCTATTTATTTAGGGGATCGGCTAACTAGCATAGCATTTCACAACAGAGATAGAAGAGGCAGATACATATCAACTTCGCATTACATAATTACAACACATTTTCGGGGCAATCGCGATGGAGGCACAAATGAAGCTATTAGGTGCGATTGAAAGTTCATTTGCACTGTGAGCTCATATAGCCCTTGCGCTTAAAGGGATCGATTATGAGTTCATGGAAGAGCTTGATGTCTTTGAAGATAAGAGCCAACTGCTGCTGCAATCAAACCTTGTGCACAAGAAAATTCCAGTGCTCATCCACAATGGAAAACCTATTTGTGAATCGATAATTATTTTACAGTACATAGAGGAGGCATGGGACACCAAGGTGCCAAATCTTATGCCCAAAGATCCATATGACCGAGCCATTGCCCGCTTTTGGGTTTCCTTTGTAGACGATAAGGTAATAAGTTGGCATTGTAATTACCTTTCCTTCGTGTATTTATAGTCTATCTTTAATAAAAGCTAGTATATTATAGGTTTTGTATTATTTTTGGTTGAAATTCTATGAGAATGGTTAATAGCATAGCTATTTAATTTGTGGTTGGTGAAAGCCAATAGGTTATAAGGTCAGAACTGATGTGTTACTAATAAGTTACTTGTTTTTATGCATAGTTGTAAGAACGGTCTGTTATCCAAGCATCAATTATGAGTTATTCATATAATATGAGATAATTACACTAATTGTTACTTATCCATGCTACTAGTTATATTTTATATATTTTTATTTTTATTTTTTTTATTTCGAATAAAATATAATTGAATCATTGATTATTGATTTTGAAATGTGTTGAATCTATTTTTACAATCAATTGAATTCATGAATTTTGAATAGTGTTGAATCCATTTTTGCAATAAAAAAATGCAATTTAAAACTCTCAAATTTCAACAATGATCGTCACTAGATTCCCCTGGAAATGCAAAATGTACAATTATTAGCTTACTATGTTTTAGCTTACTTTATTCGATATTCCGTGACTGATACGATCTCTTTGTGTGTCCTCAGCTAGTGCCATGCCTTCAGCGAGTTTTCTTTTGCGAGGGTGAGCAACAACAGAAAGTAGGATTAGAATCCGTGGAAAACTTTCTTTTAATGGAGGAAACTTTGCGAACAAGCCAGTGCTTTTCAGGAAAACCGTATTTTGGAGGTGAAGAGATAGGGTTAATTGATATTGCAGTGGGCTGTTTGTGGCCCATTATCAAATCCATCCAGAAGGGTACCAATACAGATTTAGTAGATTCTGAGAAGATGCCACTATTATGCGGATGGATGGACAGATTCTTGGAGGTCATTGGGGCCAAGCTGCTGGAATTTGTATGCAATACGAGAGCCAGATTTACATCGCCAACTGCTCCCAATTAGGGCAAGCCATTCTGCCAAATAAAGTGAGAATAGATATTAGATAGAATCCTCTATTTAGATGTATGCTATCCTCCACCTTGTTTTATTTTCATGTGGTGTCACCTTCAACGTTATTAAGCTTTTTGAATTGCTGGTGTTTAATGCCAGTATGTTCGCCAATCTAGCCACCATGCCATTCACTTTGTTTCATGTACTTCGTTTTGAAGATTTCGTTCTAAATGATACTCTCACTTATAAATATGTTCGAGGAAGACAAAAAGAGTTCTTAGCCATTCGATCTTAACTATAAGAAAAGTCGACCAATTCATCTTTTTTAAGTCGCATTTCATATCAAAAATCCAACTATTCATTAAAACTTGCTTTTCAATAATTAGTCTTAATTGACATTTTCGAAGAACATTCAAAGACTAAGACTAATACTCGTAAGAAGATATATTGTTGGTATTCTCGGGTGACCCGGGTTCGGCGAAGTCACTGTAGACACAACAAAACTCCTTTCACTGGCCCTTTTGGCATCAACCTGTAAACAGACTGAAGTCTCAACCGAAACAAAGTATGGGGGGTTACATAATCATGTTTTTGTAATCGTGGTGATGCACGGATGTGGTTACTTGACCTGGAAGCATGTCCCTTTCTTATAATATACTTAGAATGACTATGCAAACAGATGACTTCACACATCGCAGTTAGTTACCAACAACCTACACAGCTACATTGAATGACTGTTATCTTTGCCGACTAACTACTCATTCATCATACTTAGTATTACTTCGTAGTATTCATACACATGTGTTCTGATTACTTAACATATTATTTCCATCCACATACACATGAAATAAAACACATAAACATACAATAACATGAACTCAAAGCATGCCATAAACTCATACATAACACACATATTTACGTGGTTCACCCCCAAGCGGGTGTTATGTCCGCAAGAACTGTTCTTATATTACTAGGAAGGGTAACAGTTCCAGTCTGCGCACTCAGGTGCAGAATCTACTCTACAATCAGATCTCTATGCACTCCTCTCTAGAGTTTGTTCTCTCTGAGGTCTAACTAAGAAAACTCAATATATCCGAACAACCCAGCCAATGCTTCCTTGTACAAAAATTCTCATATATATAGATGTAGCTGAAGGTCACATATTACAATACCTATGGGCCAACGCCCATAGTATCCTTAAACCCCAAAACTCCATGGTTATCCTATAGACCATGCTTAGCTTTAACTTCGTTGTCCCTTCAGCACCGCTTCTTCTGACTTCTCACGCTTCTCTGACAGGTGCAGTTCTGACTTCTACAGTGGCATGTCCTTTACACCATTATGCTTCTTTACTTATTTCTCCTGTAGTAGTCAGGTCGTCTCTTGGTCTTTAACGGCTTCAACCACCTCTTGCTGTCCTTAGTGCTTCTTCTTTACTAGGAAATAGGTTCTTTCCTGTCGACTGTACTTCACTCCATACCCTCTTCCCGGGATTTGTGGAGTCGCTTATCTTCAAAACTGGTCAAATTCAGGCTTCACCTAACTGTACTTTGATTTGAAAACTTCCCCTACTTGGGCTATGCCCAAGAAGCCCCTAACACTTGTGGCTCGTCCCTGAGGCACTTACACTAGACTTCTTTGGCTTCACATCACTTGGTGTACTCATCTTTGATGCAAATTCTTGGTATGTTGCGCTCATCTTCACAACAACCTCCTTAGTCTCTTGCTCATATTCTTTCACTGTATCGAGCAATATTGTGGAGATAGGTTCTTGCATTTGGTCCTTTACTATGTTCTATGTTGCTCGAAGCTCTTGCAGCTTCGCCTCTATCTCTTCAGAGAGTGCCAATGCCTCTTCTTGCATAGGTTGCAACTTCGCTGAAGTTTTTGCTTCCTTTGCTCTCAATGCCTTCAACTCTTTTTGAAGTACCTTTGTCTCTGCGAACTTCTGTATTCTTTTCCTTGGAGGCAAATCCTTCATAGTCGTGTTCATTGTGTCGAGGTCCTTCTACTTCGTTTCGACTTCATCCTGGATTTTATGTACGTCTCGATCTTCTTGCAGCATGGCCCATGACTTATTCACTTCTTCTAGCAAGTCTTGACACCTCGTAACTTATGTGGAGATTTTCTCAGTTGAAGTCTTCAGTTCTTCAACTCTTGCTTCCTTTACATCTGGTGGAGTGCCAGGTTGTTTCCTTGACTCTAAGTCAACAATCTTGTCTTTGTAACCAATCTCCATATCTTCCATTTTTTATTTGAGATTGTCTACTGCATCACCAATTTTAACAATGGTTGCTTCCACTTCAAGTTCTTCTTCAAAGTATGGGATCTTCGCGCAGACTTCTGTTACTTCCTTCTTCATCTTTTTCTTCTTATCATGAGCATTTTCTAGCTCATTGGTCTTCTCTTTGCATTCATTCATTCCCCAACTCTTTATAAATTTCTTCTAGCTTGATATGTTGGTTGTAAGAGATCATATCTTTTTCCTTGATTTCTTCTATAACTTGTAGATGTAGATCTTGCAGTCCTTCAATGGAAAACATTCCCACATTAATATCCAAGTGTGCGAGCTGCTTTGCACCTTTAGTGATTTCGTTAGATGGAAATATCACGTTTGTCGGCTCTATGCAGACTAACCGAGGTCACATTGTGAGTGTAGGAACTTTTCTTTTTCTTCGGCTTGACTACTCTCATCTGTCTTTGGATTCTAATTCTCTTACTAAATCTCTCTGGACTTGTTCTACTCTTTCCATCATGCTCTTCAATTCTGCGATGCTCTCTATCATGCTTGCTTGTAGTTTCTCTTGCTTACTATATTTTATTGCAAGTGTCTCTTCAATATGCTCGTGGACTTTGGATACGATGCATTCGTAGTCATCATCATGTAACTTCACATCAAGTGGGGTCTTACTTGCTTTCTGCTTCTTCCTTTTCGATCCTTCCGGCACAGCTATGTCAGGGTTCTTCCTTTTTTTCTTGCTGGAAAATCAACAGCTTGTTGTTATTCTTGTGCTTGATTTTTCTCTTCTCCTTGCTCTTGGGTGTCACTTTCATTGGTGCTTTCCTCAGATTTCATGACCAATGACTCCGGTGCATCAATTTTCCATTTGGGAAGCCAATCTTCAAGGATGAGGTCAATCTTATGTGCATCCAGCTGATATTGACCCTCATACCATTCTGGGTTTGCTGGTTCTCTAGGATGTATGAAGATAAAGTGAAGGCCCGCTTTAAATCACATCTTCTAGATGTATGTTGTCGTTATTTCCTTCAGAATGCACGAAGTACGCTCGATTACTTTGCATAACTACTCTTAAATGTGTGCAACTGCACATTATTTAGTCTTTGTCTATCTGGATTTGAATTGCTCCACATGTTCAGATATCTGGGTCCACGACAATCTCCAATGAACACCATACATTTTGTTGATACTTCAGCTCTTTCCATCCCACGAATGTGATCAGGACTATCAACCAGCTATAGTGAAACTGATAGCCGTTGTCTTGGGCATCTTCCACATCATCTAAGAATTCATTCAAATGGTAACTCGCCCAATTGAATTGTAATCCATCCTTATCCTTAGCAACTAAGGAGATCGCAACAGCTGACACTTCTGATAGTCTGCATTTCCTTAATATTTTTCCTTCGAGCAACTGAACCATGAACCACATGGAAACATCCTTAATCTGATTCGCTTGATAACCACGGGTTCCTTTTACCAAGCCAAATTCTCTCTTCATCCTCCTTGCGAGTTCTTTGTCTTTATTCTTGCCTACAAACTCTATTGCAGTGTCAGTGCCTCATTTGCTTAAGTGCGAAATCCTGTAGATAAGGTCAATGTTGATATCAATTTGTGGTCTAACCACAAGTATCCCTGGTGACAACATGACATCAATGTCCACACAATTGTTGTGAGCTCTAGATTTCTGTCAAAATGTGAAATTCATATTAAATTTAACAATCCTGAGGATTCCAATGGCATAATCTAGTATTGTGCTTGAATTGTCGTTTGCTTACTCGCTTCATCGTAATGTCTACACATGTATTGATCTGGCTAAAACTATGGGTACTTAGTTGAATCTAGCAAGTCATGGTCTGAAAACTTGCATTTGAGAATCTTGCCTAGAAAATTCTCTTTCTCTCTAACATGACTTGACATCGACGGTAGCGGGATATCATATTGCGGATTCTTCTTCAGTATGAACACTAGAGCATCATCCCTTCGCGGAGGGATGTACTTGGGTATTGACAGAATTGGCCTCTAACGAGGTTGCTCTGGCGGAAACTATTTCGAAATTTTTGTAGTCTTTGGCTTCTCTGGTTCTATATCTTTCTATTTATCCTTACGTTTCTGCTCTGTTGCATGCCGCGGTGAGGCTCTACAGGTCCCACATTTCTCTGGAGCTGTTTTCTTCACATGCGTCTTCAAATTCCTTATAGACCAGATTGATGGAATTCTCTTAATATATCCTATAGGATTTCTTGCTTAGACATAAACTGTTAGAATGCTCTGAACTCAACTGGTAAAAAAATAGAAATCACTTGTGGTAAAAATTAAAAGTCATGGTAAAACTAGTAACTATACGATCTTTATTATTTATAGCCACAACTTCACTAAGACACGCCCAAAAATGACTAATTTAACACTAAATTCTATGTCCTTTGGATAAATATTGCTTAGATCTTAGTCCTTTTCTTTCATTAAATGTGTCTTCAACGGAAAAGTATGCCTTAATGCGGAAAAATCCGGTTTCCCAAAAGTACTGTATAACGGCTAGTTTCCGAACAAAACTGTAATGACTAGTTTTCTCTAGCTTCATTGGCAGTTAGGTGAGCGGCGAGGCTCACTTCGCATTTCCCTTCTTCTGTTTGAACTTCGCAACACTACTGTCTTCCTTTGACTGAACTTCGCAACTCGACTTTTTATGTGTGATTTGCAGCACATCTTCAAATCTTGTAAACTTTGTATTCCAACAAAACTGTTGTGTGCAGACTCTCTTCCCTGTTTTAGTGTCCAATTTCAACTGCACTTGACACTTAAAAATTCTTGCGTTGTTTAACTTATTCCTATAGGAATAGGGCCATCCCTGTAAGGATTTAATCTACTCACATTGACAAGTCCTTGCAAGTTTTTTCCAAGTAATGTGGCTAACTGAGCTGCACCACCATTAGTAACATGTTTGATGATATATGGTCCTAACCAATACATTTTGAATTTTCTAGGAAATTTCATAAATTTGTTATCGTAAAGGAGGACAAGGTATCCTACCTGGAAGAATTCGTGCTTGATGTGTCTATCGTGCCATATTTTTTCTCTATCTTTCTGCACTTGTTGGTGAAATCCTGCAATGAAGCATTCTTCCTCCAATCCAATTAACTGTAGTAGTCTTTCATCCATTGTCTTTGCATCAGCCATATCTGTAAATGTTGCAATTCTCAAGATCGGTAATATGTATTCCATGGGCATGACAGCTTCCTGTCCATATACTAACGTGAAAGGGTTTATGGCCTGTCAACGGTTTACAAGTTGTCCTATATTCCCAAAATATTGCTAGCATTCTGAGATCCCAACCATCCATGTTTGTATTGCATACCTTGGTTAATGCATTCTCCAACACTTTATTAAAGGATTCTATAGTTCCATTAGCTTGTGGATGATATGGTGTACTCTTATGATGATGAATCTGAAATTATTATGTCAGGGCTTCAATAGTTTTATTCAGAAAATGGGTTCCCTGATCACTCATTAAAATCTTTGGACATCCAAACCTTGTCAAAATGTTCTAAAAAATGAACTGTGCGGCGGTAACTGCACTACAACCCTTCACTGGTTTTTCTTATGCCCATCTGGTTAGATAATCTGTAGCTGTAATAATGTATCTTGAGCCAGTTCTCTTCACTGGTGGGTTAATACGTCCCACAAAGTCAATAGCCCAATTATTAAAGGCTCGCAATGTTAATTGTGGCATCAATGGCATCTCATCTCTACGATATGGCTTCCCTGTTCTTTGGTATACATTGCAATTCATGTAATGTTCCTTTGAATCTTTATGTATAGTAGGCCACCATAGTCCTACTCTCAAAATATTTTGCGCAGTAGCTTTCCCTGCGTAATGTCCTCCAGATACTCCTGAATATGCTTCAATAAGTATGATGGTTCTCTCATGTTCCAGTACACATCTACGCAATACTTCATATGGTCCCAATTTGTATAGTTGTCCTGCAATTAGGGTAAAATCATTTGATCTTACCACTAACTATTTCTTCTGCTGTGTAGTAAGTTATGCGGGTGCTAACCATGTAGTTAGAAATTCTACAATGTATCTGAAGTACTCATCTGCTATGTGAATAAAAAACAACCATACATTTGGCAGATTATCGTCCAAATTACTAGGTTCTTCTCCTGACTCTATTATTGAAAGATGGTCAGGTCCTGCGTTCAATCTTCCTTGTTTCACTATGATCTCAAAATCATATTTCTGAAAAAGTAAGAGCCATCTGCATATTCTTCCCCCTAACACTGGCTTATTGACCAAGTACTTTAAAGCTGATTAGTTAGTGAACATGCAAAAGTGCGAACCTAGCAAATAGTGTCTGAATTTTTGCAATGCGTACACCATATCTAAGGGTGATTCCACGAAGGTGGTTCACCATTTTTGGCGGATGGAAGCTAATAAAATTGTTTTTTGAACCCTCGATAGAGGTATTTTCAAGCACTCGATCGAGGTTTTAAAAGCTCGATCGAGGTTTTTAAAAGCTCAATTGAGGGTTTTAAAATACCTCGATCGAGGGTTTTAAAATACCTCAATCGAGGGTTTTAAAACCCTCGATCGAGCTTTTGAAAAGCTCTCAAAACCTCGATCGGGCTTTTGAAAAGCATGCAAAAGCTCGATCTAGCTTTTGAAAAGCTTGCAAAAGCTCGATCGAGCTTTTGAAAAGCACGCAAAAGCTCGATCTACCTTTTGAAAAACATAAAATGGCTCATTTTAGACCCTCGATCGAGGGTTTTAAAATACCTCTATCAAGGTATTGTTAATCCCTCGATTGAGGTGTTGTTAAACCCTCGATCGAGGTATTTAGCTCGATCGAGGGCTTAAAAAATAGGCCGAGAGCCCTTTTCATTGCAGAATGAAAGTTTTTTCTGCCTTCCACGGAGTTAAACAATGTCATTAAATGCTCATTAATGAGTATACTTGATACCATTGGATTCGTCAACGAATCCTCTATCCAGATATATAAAATTTATGAATTTTTATCTTCATAGGTCTGTTGTTTTTAAATTTCTACTAAAACTTGCCCTAAGAAACCATGCCAACAACTTCGATTGAGCTCAAAGATAAATCCACAACATTCAAAATACACATCCAAAAAATTGGAAAAATACACAAGCCCCAGATAAACGCGTCCTCTTTAAAAGGCTATTTTTAGTTTTGCAAATTATGTAAAAAATCAAAATATTTCGTGCACGCACACACATGTGTGCAAAATGCGACTTAAATATTCATTGGTAAGTTTTGAAAAATAATAATAAATATAATTTTTCGAGAAAAATTAAAAGAAAAATATATAGGCCCCAGTGCACTCTGTCTAGATCATGTTCACATATTTAATTTTTTAAAATTATTACTTTACAATTAATTTATTGTGCACGCACACAAACTACTTCTTAATTGCTTTTCAAATTTTTAAGTACACAGATTTCATTAAATGAAAATTTGACACGATATATGGCATTGGTATATTTTGAAAAAAATATCATTGGAAAGCCAACATAATTATCTACATTTCGTTTTTCAACCGCATGTCAAAAATCATGTGGCAAGTATGAGTTTCGAGGGATTCAATTTAATACATGGGTAAAATTTATGTTTTTCACCGTCATATTTGGCCAAAAAGAGTTACTCATCTTCATGGAATCACCCCTAAGACTTCCCTCTCTGTTGTGGTGTAATTATTTTCTGCTAAATATAGCTTTCTATTTGAAAATGCAATAGAATGATCGATGCCTCCATCACCCGGTTGCGCTAGTACAATGCCAAGTGCTATAGATGAAGCACCTACATGTACATGAAATGGCTTGTTCCAGTTAGGAAAGACTAGAATAGGCGTTGTAACCATCTTCTATTTTAGTGTGTCCAATCCTTTTTGGCAATCTTCAGTCCAATTGTATTTCTCTTCCTTTTTCAATAGTTTCTCCATAGGCGCAGTTATCTGTGCATATCCTTTAATGAATTTTCTATAATACCCTGTGTGTCCTAATGTAGTGCGTAGATGCTTAATTGAATTAGGCGTTGCAAGGTTTACTATGATTGTTATCTTTGTTGGATCAACCATCAATCCTTGTTTACAGACTATGTGTCCCAATAAAATATCATAAGGAACACAAAAGACACACTTCTTCAAGTTCAAGCAAATATGATACTGTCTATACTTCACTAACATCATTCTTAAGTTCATATGATGGTTCTTCAGAAGACCGAATACTTTCCAATCATCAAAGTAAACTTCCAAGAATTTATGAATATAGTCCTTAAATGCAGCTACAACCACTCTTGAAAAAATAGCAGGTGCGTTCTTCAATCCAAAAGGCACAACAGTGTACTGAAATGATCCCCATTCAGGAGCAAATGTAATCTTGTGCCTGTCTTCTACAACAATTTTGATCTGATGGTAGCCCGAAAATCCATCAGTGAAAGAGTATGCTTCCTGTCCACCTACATTGTCTAGTACTTCATATGTAAATGGTGTAGGAAATAGGTCATGTACAGATGCATCATTCAGTTTCCTGAGATCCACACAAATTCTAATTTCACCTTTAGATTTCTTGTCTTCAATCACCATGGGAGTTATCCATTCCGACTCTTCTACTGGTTCAATGATTCATGCCTCGAGTATTTTATCAATTTTTTCTTTCACTCTTTCTTTATATATGGGGTTTAGTATATATGTTATTTGCTTGATAGGCTTCACATCTTTCTTGAGAGGTATTTTCATAACTCCCAAGTCACCTAAAATAACTTTCATTTCATAAAAAATGGTAGGGAACAACTCTTGATATTTGTGCTGTAGGGTTGCGATTTGTCCCACTGTTTCTTCTTCCCAGTAATCTCCAATAGAAGCAAACTTTGGTTCATCCTCCATGCCAATATTGATATTTTTAGTCTTAATGGGGTTACTCATATCTGGAATTTCTAAATCAGGTCCTTGCACATCGTGTTTTCCTTCATATTCTGGTATATTTACTTCGCGAGGATCTTCATTTTCATTTTCATCCAATGAAAAATTATAACACTCAAGGGCATGCTCCAACTGTATTTCCCAATTTGGTTGATTATACATAGGCAATGGGACATCATCAAATATTTTTGTTTTAATGATTTGCAAAGATTCATTAATACTCAGACAATCATCCTCAAAACTGAAAGTTAGCTGAAAATTCTTTATCATTATGTGCCAATTTGTTGTACCCTGTCGAATTTTTGTTTATGTATACCAATTTTTTTATACTAGATCCAATGTGTGTACAAACATATGGACCCATTATGTTTCTGGTATATGCTTCCATTATTTCAAGCAAGATTCTATGCGATCTCTAGGATCAGTCTTTCCACTGTATTTTGCTTGTATAATCTCATTTTTTTCAGCAAATCTAATTTCCATTAAGTTCTTACATTCTTTCCATGTGCTCACTTTGGCTTTATGAACAGCCCACCACCTAGCAGGTGTAGCTCGCAATGTTGTGAATAGAGCTAGTAACCTATGTTCATCTGAAACGGATGTTAGATATTCATGAAGGAATGCATGGATATTACCCAAACCATCATAAGTAGGAATTGCACTTACCTCCGTTCCAATCTAGCGGAGTGACTTTATTATCTTCACACATCTTCTAACTGATACTTCATGCATTCCGCTCTGCCAGTTTTCCAATCCTACGTCTAACTCTGATACACAAGAACTGTCAGATCTCCAACTTAATGTTCAATTCTCTATAGCATTAACGTAATCTGCTTGATTAAATTTCATCTTGTAGATGTTATCAAGTTCTTGAGCTCTGCTTTCTTCTCTTATTGGCTCAACATACCTTGTTCCTTATGAAGGATCCAAGGGAGCAATAAACCTGATATCCTTTCCTTCGAAGATCATTTGTTTTTTATTCAAGATGATAATTGCGAGGTCATCAATTTCCCAGTCAATCCATAATAATATAAGATAAGGATTATTGTCATTTGTGATCTCAATGACCTCAAAGTATGATTTACTTCACACTCCATCGATGTTAACAGGAACGCTTGACAATATCCCAAAAGGTATTATAACCTTCTGTTGGTTAGATAATCTCAACTGTATAGGATACCAAGATAAATTTGGTTTACCCATCTTCTCCCATGTTTCTTTTGTTAATACATTCACCTCTGAGCCTAAGTTGAGAATTGCTTGGTTCATTTCAAAATATCTGATCTGCGTGATTAGCCTCATTTCTCTTCCTATCCTTTTATGGTTCTTAATGTGATGGACTACTCTATGTCTGTTGTTCACTATCCTATGTTGTTCATAGTATCCCAATACATTTTGTAATTCTCCTAAGGCGTGCTCATGCCTAGTAGTTTTATGTAGTTCTATAAAAACTGTGCTACAAGACTTGTCTGCTATGGCGAAGCTCGTGACCCATCATACAAGGATGGAATACCTAGTACAGGCGTCTACTCACTTCGCAAAGGGATCCTTGCAGTCGAAGCTCCTGAGTCCCGAAATTCTTTTCTTTCTTCAATGGATACTTATTTTTCTTTGTTAGGGTCAAATACAGGTTTCTTCCCAATTGATTTTCTCACCCAAGCCCCATCAGTAGGCTTTGATCCATTTGTATGATTATTAGAAGTCGAAGCTTCGTTTGTTATATAATCTCTAGTCAAAGCTTCACTTCGTGTCACAACATGGACATTGCGATCTTCATTTCTTTTCTCAGCTGCGATCATTTGAATATTTTGGTTCTGTCCGTCTGGTCTTTTCTCTTGCATTTTTCCTAGCAAAATGGGACATGATTCAATGATATGGTCATAGGATTTACAATACTTACAAGTAGTGCATGGGTTTTGACAATCTCTTGGAAAATGTCCAATTTGTGTAGAGTTATAACAGACAATTTGACCTCTTCCTCTTCCTTTGCCAATGTTACGTCCTCTTCCTCTAAATCCACCACGTCCTCTGTATGTACCTTGACCATATTATGCATTCTCATTATTGTTCTGTGTTTCTCCTTGGACTCTGTAGACATCATGTTTTCTTTCTATCATAAGGTCATATTATCTACATTTGGTATCATCATGACCAATTGACTTACAAAATGTGTAGTATAGGTTCTTTGTGGTTTGTACATACCTCTAAAGTAGGTAACAGTTCTCTGGTCGATGTCCTCTGCATCGACAAATTTCACACCATGGTCCTTGAGGTTGATTTAATGGATTCGGTGCCCCACGTGACAATGTTCCTTGGAATTTCCTTTTTCTTTACATTTAGTGCACCAAACCTATTCTCTTATTTCTTTTGCTTTTTGTATATGTTGTAACTGTAATTTCAGGTTTGCTAGTTGTGTCTGTATCTGTACCATTCATGTGCTGGTTTCTCCTACGGGCGAAGCTTCTAGCTTCATCGCAATTTCCAATGCTTCTGTTTGTGAGGTAATCTTCTTTTGCATCAATGGCAATCTATTGTGGGGAAACAACATAGCGATAAACCATTCTTGGTGGTGTTGCAGTGCTATTTCAAATCTAACTTGATCTAACAAGGCTTTGAATTGCTGATCAAATTCCCACACAACCTCATTAGGTTTTTGTTTTATCTCTTTTAGCTCTGTATTGCATTGAGATTCTGATTTAGGCTTCTTAAATTCTCTAATCAGTGTAGTTCTGATATCAACTAGTGTTGTATTCTGTCCAACATAATATTTCATGAACCATGTTAAAGCTATGTCTTTGAATGCGGTGACTAGTTGAGCTTGCTTTATAGCATCATCTTGCACTTGTTTAATGTTCCAGACCACATCACAGAGAAACCAATGTTGCTCTGGATCTTCTAACCCAGTTCCTTTAAAAACATGTAGCTTTATGTCATCTTTCATTCTTCTTCTAGGAGGTGTAGGATTCTGAAATACTACAATACTTCCTGTAGAGTGAAATGGTTGAGGTATACCACCACTCGACCGATTCTGTGTGCTTGTTCCTACAGTACTACTGCTACTAGTGTTTTGCAAACTCGGACTATCTTTTTCAAGAGGTATAGGTTTATGCAGAGTGATAGGATGATAGCCAATATGTCTAGGTTCTGTCTCACTATCAGACTCAGCTTGGATGAATTTCTATCACTTCCTAACTTAGTTTCTAGGAATGTGCGAGGTGCAACTTCCTGTTATTCATGAATGTCAATAGGTCACAAGTGAAGTGTTATTAATCATTTACTTGTTCTTTATGGGTACTTGTAAGAATGGTCTATTATCCATGCATCAATTATGAGTTATTCATGAATGAGATAGTTGCACTAAATCTTCCTTATCCATGGTACTAGTTTTATATATATATATAAATATTTGAATAAAATATAACTCTGGACAATACACTTGTCTCATCATCCTCCTTGTGTCGTTATAAAAATTCCACATATACATTGCTGAAATTGAATCATAGATTTTGGAGTTTGTTGAATCTATTTTTTCAATCAATTGAATCCATGAGTTTTGGATAATGTTGAATACATTTTTACAATAAAAAATGCAATTTAAAACTCTCATTTTCAACAATGATTGTCAGTAGATTCCCTTGTAAATGCAAAATGTATAATTATTAGCTTACTATGTTTTAGCTTACTTTATTCGATATTTTGTGACTGATACGATCTTTTGTGTCCTCAGCTAGTGCCATGCCTTCGGGGAGTTTTCTTTGGCGAGGGTGAGCAACAACAGAAAGCAGCAGTAGAATATGTGGCAAAATTTCTTTTAATGGAGGAAACTTTGCGAACGAGCCAGTGCTTTTTAGGAAAACCGTATTTTGGAGGTGAAGAGATAGGATTAATTGATATTGCAGTGGGTAGTATGTGGCCCATTATCAAATCCATCCAGAAGGGTACCGATATAGATTTAGTAGATTCTGAGAAGATGCCACTGTTATGCGGATGGACGGACGGATTCTTGGAGGCCATTGGAATGAAAGAAGTATTTCCAGATCCAGCCAAGCTGCTGGAATTTGTATGCAATACAAGAGCTAGATTTACAACACCAACTGCTGCCAATTAGGGCAAGCCATTCTTCCATATAAAGTGAGAATATATCTTCGATAGAATACTCTATTTAGATGTATGCTATCCTCCACCTCGTTTTATTTTTATGTGGTGTCACCTTGAACGTTGTTAAGATTTTTCAATTGCTGGTGTTTAATGCTAGTAAGTATGTTCGCCAATCTAGCCACCGTGCCATTTACTTTGTTTCATGTACTTCATTTTGAATATTTCATTCTAAATGTTGCTCTCACTTATAAATATGTTCGAGGACGACAAAAAGAGTTCCGAAATTTAGCCATTCGATCTTAACTATAACAAAAGTCGACTCATTATTTTGGGGCCGGATATCATCTTTTTAAAGTCGCATTTCATATCAAAAGGCCAACTATTCATTAGAACTTGCTTTTCAATAATTAGTCTTAATTAACATTTTCAAAGCACATTCAAAGACTAAGACTAATACTCGTAAGAAGTCATATACTACATCATTTTTACCAATCCTTTATAGCATTGGTTAGGTGTTAAATCATGTTATAGTTTCAAAGAATGTTCTGGCTTTCATTAAGAATAATGTTTGTGTTCGTTTTAGGGAAGCGTTCATTGATCCTTCTTCGAGTATGGTATTTATTTCAACGATTATCATGGTAAGATTTGGTTGACAATTTTCTCTAACATAATATCATCATGGAGGGAAAGGTTGTGGAAGGGTGAATCAACCTTTCCTTGAACATAGTATCTTCATAAAAGGGGAGCATGATGAAGGAGCGACTAACTCTTCCTCAAGCATAATATTTTCATTGAGTAAGATCTTAAGGAAGGGTAGATTGATTCCTTCTTTGGATTAATATTCTCTTTCATGAGTTGTTTGAAGAAGGGTCAATTGACCATTTCTCAAGCATAGTATTCTCATTGTGAATGATCTCGAGGAAGGGTTGACTTACCATTCCTTCACCTTAGTACTCTTTCTATAGATTAATCTGCCCATCAAGAGGGAGACTAAGGAAGAGACAATTGATCCTTCCACTATATTGGTATTTTCGATGAGAGGGATCCATGGGAATCCTTAGCTAACTCCTGCTTTACATTAATGTTATCATCAAAGAAAACCCAAGTAAAGGTTTGTTGACCCTTCCTCCAATTTAGTATTCTTGTTGAGGAAAAGACCAAGGAACAATTAGTGAATCGGTCCTCTATCAATATTTTCTTCAACTAGGATCCCTAAGAAGGGTAGTTTGACTCTTTATCCAAATTAATCCTCTTGTCGAGTTTCATCAAGTAGGATCCCTGAGAAGCATAGGTTGACCATCTATCCAAATTAATATTCTTGTAAAGTGGGGCCTTGAAGAAGCATTGCTTAGCCCTTTCTTTAGCATAGCATTCTTATCAAGTAGGAGCATAGGTAAGTGTCGACTGACTCTTCATGTAGCTTAGTTTTCTCAATTAGAGAGATATCATGGAAGGCCTCATCAATATATCCTCCAAATTAATACTCTCATCTAGGTGTATTCTTGTGACGGTTTGACAATACTTCCTCTAATTGGTATTTTCATTTAGAAGGATGCTACGAAAGGGTCAATGCACCTTTTAGCTAGGGTAATATTAATTTTGAGTATGAAACTAGGGAGCTTAGTGATGATTCTTCCTCTGTATCTATCAACCTTTGTTTAAGCATACTATTCTCATCAAGTTGCACGGATCTGATAATCTTTCATCTAGATTTGTATTCTTGTTAACGTGGATCTCAAGGATGGGTCATATGATCATTATTCTATCTTGTTTCTCATCGAGGAGGAGATTGAATAAGGCTCAATAAATACTTCCTTTATAGTGGTATTTTTTTGTTACAATCCTACCTAAAACCCCTTAAATAGATAGATAGGTTGATATTTATTAAGGACATCTATATTAAATAAGACCCATGAAAAAGATATAGTGGAAACAAATAATTGTAAAAGGACTTACTAAAAGGTTTTTCCTACTAGAAAGTTCCTTCACTAAGAAGGTTTACTAGAATCTTCTGCTTATTAGAGGGCTGGTGCAAGATAATGCTGGCCACTCATGATGCGTTAGTGGCAATGGGCTTCTGGAAAAACAGAAATCTGAACATCAAAAAGCAATATTAGAGCTACCTACACAACTTTTTGGAATATGGCGTAAGAAGATGAAACATAAACAATCGGATTACCTTCCAGAATATATAAATATTTTTTATGGAAATTAAGTATAACTCCCAAAAAATGGGGTTCTCCTAAGGTTGGTATGTTATTTTTTTAAGAAAACATAATGCATGTGTTTGAGTTGGTCCCCTGGTTTGGTATGCAAATGGTGGAATTTTGTGAAAAAAATTATATACAGTCGTAGATAACAGGCCGTTCTAGTGCAGCTCTATTTTTCCATATTTATTTATGTTAATTTTATTTATTTTTTTAATTAAGGAAGTCATCCAAGCCCTAAAATGACTAGGTCGAGCGTTGGTCCCCGACATCATGGCCTTAACATAATCAATGAACTTTGTTTTTTCTTTAGTATGTAGGTCTTTGTGTGTACTTGTGCGGGTTATTTTCTGTTTTCAAAATAGGTGAGCCGAACAAAATTTATAGATGAAAGAAATAACCTACTTTTTGAGTAAGATTGACATTAGTGCAATTAAAATTAATTAAAAAATAGAAAAAAATAATAGATTTAATAAACAACTACATATTCGGAATCTACACAAATAGTTCTACAAGTGTGTGCAATTTCATTAGCAGTGGACAAATGTAGCATACACAAAATCATGCTTGAAATAGAATAAGTTATAGAATAAGATGTATTTTTTTATAACATAGTCCAAGCCACTTGGTTTGGTAACCCTAACCTAAAACCATAGAGACCAAGTCATCCACCACGTTGGTGGGAAAGGAATTTACCGCCAAAATTTAGAAATTTAAATGGCACGTGCAGGTTATTTTAAATGCGCGTACACGGTAATAGGGTGTATGTGCTATTTAGTAATTAGGTGGTGGACTATTGACTACAAGAAATGGTGACTATTGGGATTTGATATCCTATTCAATGAATACAATGGATTTACCAAATTCTAGCTAAATTGCATGACTATTGGCTTTTGGAAATGGAAACTATTGGGATTTGGTATCCTAATATACAACAAAAATCAAACAACACACCAATATGAATACATTGTATTGACCAAACCCTAGTTCAATTGCACATATGCATCCATACAAAATCATATTGAATGAATCAAAACATAGGCATAAGAGTGATTGTACTATATGAATTTATTAGTACTCACATACACCTACCTACTTAGAGGTACTAGGGTGTTTCCTACTTCCATTTCCTTGATATACATGACCTACCCATTATTAACATTGATATTTTTCTCTCTTCATACAAAGATTCTTATGTGCTAGATAAATATCTATTGAGTCCCTTTACCTTACCCTATATGCATGAATTAATTTTGATGTATAGTGCTTAAGTAGGGTTGGATATTGCCTCGTCTTCAATATTATAAATTTAATCATTAGTTTGACTCTACTAGACCCTTTGGCGAACCCTCCTACTCACTAGGTTTTGTCTCGGGATCCAACCTTGTGATTTGGCCCATAGTTAGTTGGAGTGCTTAATTTTGGTTCATCAACAACATAACTCTAGGAATGATTAAAAGGGGTCACTCTAGGTCAAACCTTGATTCCCCCTTCTTGATGATGATGATTATGATGATGATGATGATGATGATGTTGATGATGAAGATGATGACGAAGATGATGATGATGAGGATGAGGATGAGGATGAGGAAGACGGTGATGTTGTTGTTGATGATGATGCAGATGATGATGATGACGAGGATGATGACGATGATGAGGATTATGATGATGAGGGTGATGATTATGATGATGATGATGATGATGACGAAGATGATTATGATGATGATGAGGAGGAGGAGGATGAGGAGGATGAGGATGATGATGATGATCATATTTGTCATCATCATCATCATCTTCATCTTCGTACTCATCTTCATCATCATCCATCATATTCATCATCATCATCTTCATCATCATCAATGATAATGATGATGATGATGATGAAGATGATGACGAAGATGTTGATGATGATTATTATGGTGAAGAAGATGATGATGATGAGGATGATGATGAGGATGATGATGAGGATGCTGATGGTGATGACGATGATGATGACGAATATGATGATGATGATGAAGATGATTATGATTGTGATGATGACGCTGAAACGCAAGGGTCCTAAACAACCTAACCCACAATCCCACGTCATACTTGCAAGGGTCTCGCCTGGTGAAATGCCACCCAAGATTTGAAATGTAAACATGCTTAGAGGGTGAAAGAAGAGGATTCAGACCTAAATGAATGCTTCATAACTCAGGAGCTACAATATGGGGATGAAATGATTTGGGCCCTGGGCCCTAAATCATTTGGATATGGGTGGTTTTCACACCAACGATGGCCCATATCGCCTCAAACATGGATGAGTAAGGAAATGATACAAAAAAACCCTCTCTTAAGTCCAACTTTCAAAAAAAATTGTAAGGGGCCCTGGGATTTACCCTGGTGGGGTGTTGGAGTCACAATAGTGGGACACATGAGCCATAAGAAGGTTTTGTAATATGAAACAAGGACTTTAATCCGTAAATGACCCTCTCAACCTCAAGTTCCATGAACAAAACCTAAAATCCACAACGTGATCCCTCTATAAGGTGTCTTTGGAATCAAAGATGAATGCGAGTGTCATTACAATGTCTTGGGAATCATGTCCAACTATTAAACGAGAGCCTTTATCAATAATATTTTCTTCTTGGGCATATGGACGCCATTAATTGTCCAATGTAGATTATCCCTAACTTGCTTTATGCACTGTGGATGGTTCTTGGGCCCTTAACCATAGTCTTGGTAGAAAAAAAGAAGCCTCAAGCCCTTGGCCATGGTTTATTGAGGGAAATAACAATCTTAGACGCGAAACATATTTTGTTAAGATCGAATGCAGTGAATGCATCCTCAGACTACCATGCAATACCATGGATATGTTGGAAGGCCTTGAACATCGTAAAAGAATGAAAACATGTTCCTTGAGATCTTATTGAGGCATACTAAGCTCTATTGAAATACACTTGAGCCTTAATTGAAACTTCTTGACCTTAAGCATCGTCAATAACACATAGAAGCCATGACACTAGCCCTCTACAAAAATTATTTTGCATATGAATCGAATATGGCTGCCATTATGATGTCTTGGGCATCAAGGATTTATCTTGGCTCCTTAACCATGGCTAGTGGAGGGAAACAAGGGCCTCAACACTAACTCTTTCTTCTAGGGCACAAACACCATGAATGAGTCCTTGAACCACCGCATATGAAATATATAGGGTATTAGTCAACTTCAAGTGTGTTATGTGTTCCATGAATAGGTTAGTTGTGAATCAAAAATGGGTGTCAAGGTCTGACCAAGGTATAGGGACAACAAGAAGTTCCTCATGCCTTAAATGAAGCTTCTCATGCTCAAGCACCATGAACAACACCTACAACTCAAGAGGCTTCTTAGGATACGATGTTGAATGCATCTTCAAACCACCACACATGACCCATGTGGGGTATCTCTAGCAAATGCAGAGGGATAAATATACCATGATTAGGCTACATCGCATTCCTTAAGCATGATTATGTCTTCGACCCACTCGAAGAATGTTTCTCAAGGCCATGGATAGTGTTGCTAAGTATGTTATTGGGATACATTCAACATGAGTACATTTCAGGAATTGGGAATGGGTCTATAGTCCTAAACATGCTTAGGTGGAACAAATGGCTTCAACCATAAAGTAACATTTTCAAGCTCAAGTGCCATGGTTTGGAGAGGAAGACACTTCATCCTCGGGGCTTAAACATAGTCTCTTAGGTTCAATAGCCATCAACAACATGTGCAAATAAAGGTATGGACCCTCTCCAAGGGGTCTTTACAATCAAAGTTTGATATGGATTCCATTATCATCATCTTCATCATCATCATCATCATCATCATCATCATCATCATCATCATCATCATTATGCCATCATCATCATCATCGTGATCATCATCATCATCTTCGTCATCATCATCATCATCATCATCATCATCATCATTATGCCATCATCATCATCATCGTGATCATCATCATCATCTTCATCATCATCATCCTCATCATCCTCATCATCATCATCATCAACAACATCTTCGTCATCATATTCATCGTCATCATCATCATCGTCATCTTCATCATCATACTCATCTTCATCATCATCCATCATCATCATCATCATCCATCATCATCATCATGAAGATCATGATGATAATCACGAATATGATCATCTTCATCATCATCATCATCATCATCATCATCATCATCATCATGAAGATCATGATGATAATGACGAATATGATCATGATCATATTCGTCATCATCATCATCATCATATTCGTCATCATCATCATCGCCATCCTCCTCCTCCTCCTCCTCCTCCTCATCATCATCATCATCCTCATCATCCTCATAAACACCCTAAATCCTAAACAACCTAACCCACAATCCTTCAAGTCCAAATACCTAAGACCTTATGCCCTAAGTCCTAAACCCTTAAATCCCTAGAATCCTTAACCCCCCTCTCTTTAGCCATTCATTTATCCACTTTTATAGTATAGTCCAATGTTTGCAAATATTTTCAAAGTGGGGGAAGGTTTAGCATTAAATGGTGTAAAATTTGGTTGATAAATGGTGTAAACATTATGCAGGGGCGCGTACGTGCTAATGACGTGTACACGCTACAAACACGCATACGCGTGTTTGCCTCTAGTTAAAAAAATAGAGTTTTCTGTTCTCGGGAATGCTACCAAAAGACATGGGATTTTCTATCTTTTGGACAAAAAATCACTCTTGGAATCTAACAAACATCTTCAGTGGTCTTGGAATCTAGTGGATACATTCAAGCTACCAATTTCCATTGCAAGTGGAGATCATTTCTATAAGTATGGTGAATTGTAAATAATTCATTTCATTCACAAGATCTGAGATTCTCCCATGCCTTTTTGTTTTTATCATATGCCTACAACAATATCCATGCATAAACAACAATGAATTTGACAAGAAGAATTCCCAAGTTCACATCTAAAAAAACTCATATTCACTAGACAAGATGAAGTATGCAATGTAAACCAATGATTATTACCATGAATATATTTTGATTTCACACAAGGATGGTATGGATGAGGTTCTCTCTTGAGCCTCTTCAATTTGAATAAAATCCTAAGAATAAATCATGGGAGAGCGTCCATATCGATTAGTTCATGAAATTTTGTCCATGCTCTCATCTTCATGCTATGTTTATTTGATGTAGAAAAACTATTAAACTATTCCCAAGGCATCTCTTGCATAAACTTTTTTTCATTTGAAAAAAATACAAATAAATGGTTTAATAAACCTCCATCTTTTACACATTGTACACCATAGCAAAACCTATAGCATAAACTATCAAACTACTCCTCCCCCACACATTCCCATCTATGATGAGGTTCTCTCTTGAGCCTCTTCAATTTGAATAAAATCCCAAGAAGCAATCATGGGAGAGGGTCCATATTGATTAGTTCATGAAATTTTGTCCATGCTCTCATATTCATGCTATGTTTATCATAATGTTTCTTTAATATCGTGCCTTTGAGCTTGACTACTTGCCTCTACCTCATTGAATTCTCCTTCCTTGGGGGAATTTGCAACCTCCTCATTGTGTAATTAGTAAAATTATTCTCTTTACCTTATTTGATGGAGAAAAAATATCAAACTATTGTTAAGGCATCTCTTCAATTTTCACACAAGGATGGTATGGATGAGGTTCTCTCTTGAGACTCTTCAATCTGAATAAAATCCTAAGAAGAATTCATGGGAGAGGGTCCATATTTATTAGTTCATGAAATTTTGTCCATGCTCTCATCTTCATGCTATGTTTATCATAATGTTTCTTTAATATCGTGTCTTTGAGCTTGACTACTTGTCTCTACCTCATTGAATTCTCCTTCCTTGGGGGAATTTGCAACCTCCTCATTGTGTAATTAGTAAACTTATTCTCTTTACCTTATTTGATGTAGAAAAACTATCAAACTATTCCCAAGGCATCTCTAACCATCTCTGTTGTAGGTTGTTGCTACAAATTTTTTTTTGAATTCATGGTTAGGCAAGACACTAGTTTCTCCATTCTACACTTGACCAACCATCATCTAAATTGATTGGAATTGTAAGGGATAATGATGTTTATTAGAACACAAATAAACCAACATTATCTGTAGTTGTATGTGTTAATTTGTAAAGTAGTAAGTTATGTTGGAATGTGTCAAGTTCATTGTATAATGGAACTGATATCTTATTTGTTGTTTCTTTTACAGGGGTAGGCCTCATAAATTTATTAAAGAGACTTTTGAAGATGGGAAACTCACGTAACAGAACAAAAAAATATAGAAGGAATCTTCCCATTGAAAAGGTCAATGAATTAAGAGAAAAAGCCGAGTTGGCAATGGAAAGAGTGAGACATGGTCCTGTCATTGCCCCGGATCCCGCCAGTGATCCTAACACAGTTGTTGACATGAAAACCTCTTGTTCAGAACCACAGGTAAAGTGGTCGTGTCCAATGGACCCAACTCAAATTTGAACATCAACACAATCTCCAACCAATAATCCATCAAAGATTCATGCTGAAGTTCTTCACAACAAAGGAATATTGGGAGATGTTGCATGTGTAGAGATGGACATACAAGCAATGCTTAATTTGCAATCTCCCCAAGAAGGCCACAACCATGTCGAGCACACTCCCATTATGGCCCAATGTGTGAACGAAGCACCACAACAAACAAGCTATGGTATTCATGTCTCATGCCCACCTTCCCTACCTCGACTGTCCAGTGCAAGAATAAGAACTCCTAGATGTATTCATGTGGATGAAAGTGCTCTATCGGGCCTTGAAGGTAAGTTTCCAAAATGCACTATCGAATGGCAATGCAACAAAATTGTCAAGGAATATTTTGAATCCAAAGGTGATGCAGGTAAATGTCAAGTATTGCTTTGTTTGTTAAAGTCACATTGTTTAGCTATTGTGAGGAGAATTTTTGGCATAAAGATGATTAAAAGTTCATAGGCTAGCAGTCATATTGTTAGAAATCTCCAATATGCATTTAATGCAATTGGCAAGATGTCTCGTACAAAATATCTATGTGGGGCTCGTCGTGTGTTATAGGAATTAGTTGTAAGCAAGTCCACAAGGCAACGTCGCCTTCTATCACACACTTCTCACATACTTAAATCAAATAGAAAAACTATTAAAAAGTACTCTGTTATAAGAGAAAATCTTGACACTCCGAGTGGAAATGATTGTTGGGATTTTGTTTGTAGGTTTCCTTGTGGAGATAGGAATCTAATTGATGCTATTAAGAAGTTAGTACAAAATTTTTGGCATGATCATACCAGACCTTCATCAAACCAAAGAGACGTGCTCAAGCTGAGAAAAGGTTCTACTGAACATGAACCCGATGTTAAACACTTCCTTGACACCACACAGATTGAACTCTATGAAAGATTCAGGAATGAGCACACACAATTGAACCTGGGCCAAAGGTCCTTTGAGAAATGCAAACCATGGTACGTTCGTATATGCATTGATCGGAACACATGTTGTTGTAGATACCACATAGAATATGAATATTATTATGACACATATAAACATATATTTTGTGATTTGCATACTAACATTGTATAGGGCTGCAATGAATCCATACTACCATCGAATGCATCAAGAGACTTTATCCACAACATCATGTGTCTAAGGCTCGAAGGACAAAAATATTATGAAAAATCGTGTCTATATGGGACATGTTCTAGGTGGAGTGGGTTTTCTCTTTTGAACCGTTGCATTCATGAAAGCAAGGAGCACAAATTTGGTAAGATGGGTGTGGAGGTGCAAAGCTTCAAGTACGTAACCTATCAATTAGACAGTGCCAGGGAAAGTAAAACGATTGAATTACTGAAGTCACAGGTACAAATGAATATTACATATTTTTCATATTACATGTTAAATTTATGACATATACATTTTTCCCAAGGCCACATTGTAATATTTCCCTTGTTTTCATTGTAACATGAACGGGTATGTGACTTCTTGACGGAGTTCTACAAGAAAACAGAGTAGTATGTTCAACATGTGCATGTAGCACGATGGCAAGATGAGCAGTACAGAAAATGAAGGGACACATTTCCTATTGGAACCATAATGTCAATTGTGGATTTTGCAAAATATTACACCCTTCAGCCACAAAATGAAATCCAGAGTCAATACTACCATTCCGACCAAGTCAGCATCATGGTAGATATTATGTATAGGCATTGGCCAGAGAGCAGCAATGACATGAGGATAATACTGAAGGAGACAAACTTTTACATAAGTGATGATAAAACCCATGATCTGCATTATGTGCAACATTGTTTCGAATTTTCTATGATCAGTTGAAGGAGAGAGATATACGGATGGATCAGCATTAGATAGCGTTGGATGGTTGTGCGGGCTAGTTAAAAAATGCCTGAGTATTCCAATGGATGAGTATTTTGCATAAGACTTATAATGTGCTGCATATTTGGAACTATTTTGAGACTGGGAAGGACAAAGGCGAACATGATAGGGCTAGTGCATGCATCAAGACCGCACTACGAAGGGAAGAGATGAGGTTTAACACAAACCCTCATATCCGAGATGCATAATCCATAGTTAAATGGTGCTCTGCAACAATGTCAGACCGAGCAAGAGATAAACAAACATCATCAGTGACATTACGTGTGGTAAGAAATTTTTGGCAAGTGGTTGAAATAGATCGATCGTGTTCCTATAGTTGTGGCACAGTACAAGGAACACATTGATTTCATTCAGTTCAAAGATCAAACAACCCCTTATTTAAAATATGCACATGAAAACTAGCTTGCTTTTGCAGCCCTTGCAGCAGTGGCAAATGGGATGAATGAGAATGCATGGATTTGGTTGATGAATGGGATCATGTGTCACTTGTAGTAGACCAACGTGCATTTGTTGAAACAACCCAGTTAGAGGAGGTTCAGTCAATGATTTCGACAGACTATCACCATATATCATATCTTGTACAACCAGGACACATATACGCAGTTGTTTCCTTGAAAGGCAATGAATGGGGCATGGATTATTGGTTGGCACGGTGCATCCAAGGTAAGCAAACCCTCTACCAATCATTAATCAACGATGAAGGAAATGAATTTCCTATTGGCTCGATGGTGGTTAAGGGGGAATATCTTATAGTAGATGGGAAAGAAAGGAATACTAGTAGGAATGTATTCATGTATTATAGACTAGGTTCAGTGGTGTATCACTTCACAAACTTGGTCGTTAGCACAAAAATCCATCTACTGACAATGTCAAGCAAGAGCTCAACCAAGGTATGCTCCTACCTGCCTCATTCAGAGCACAAGAGATTGATGGAGACAATTATCAATAGAGAGGTTCCAGATGGATTTATTGAATGAGGTCATTCAACTTTACATAAGAGAAAGAATTGCATCAAAGAATTTTATGTTCTACACTAAGGTATGTGTAGTTTTATGTTATTTTGTTGGTACACACAATTTTTTTTATACATACATACATACATGTTAACAACTTGAGTTCTCTATTATCTTAACATTTCTAATTTCAAATCCACCATCCATCCCTAAGAGCCTGCTAAGTCATCCTAACATATAACTCCTAGGGTTTCCTCAACAACTCTATAATCTCTAGGACATCTAGGAATTCCTCATTGGCTTCAACAACAAGCTTATGTTAATCAATGTCTCCCCACTAGCATGATTATCTTTATTAGGGTTTAAAAACCCTACCCATTTCACGTCACACAAGTACACCACTAGAGAAATCAACTTATAGAATCCAAGTCTACATGTCCATCTTGGTATTTCAATCCTAAAACCCTCGGTCTTATACTCTAGCATCAAACCCTAATATGCATTTGGTTGGTGATAAGAATGAGATGCTTTATGTTGGGATTGAAATATTTCAATATTTAGGCCTCTAACACCTCTACAACGTCTTCCACTACCATGATCACATATTTCAATGATGTCAATGGCTTGTGATAATGAGATACAAAGGTTGCAGTCATCTCCAAGACCTTAAATTTGTGTTGAAAATAAATATAAATATTTCTTTTTCTTGGAACGTTGGGGTACATGCAAGAGCACATGAACACGTTAATATGAGATATATAATGCAAACCCTAGCCATGTCACATCACACAAGTACACTACAATATAACACTATTTCTAGCATCCAAGGCTACATGTCCATCCTGGTATTTCAATCCTCAAACCCTAGGTCTTTTACTCTAGCATCGCACAAGAGAAATCTCTACAAGAACATCCAACATGTCTATCTTTCCCCTATCTTCTCCACTGTTTATATCTTCGTGATCCATAAATCTAACTCCTAGGGTTTACTCATTAACCCTATAATCTCCATGATAGATAAGAATTCCTCATTGGATTCAATAAAAAGCTTATGTCAATCAAGCTCTCGCCACTAGCATGATTCTCTTTCTTAGGGTTTACAAATAGTAGCCATGTCACATTACATAAGTACATGGCAAGACAACTCTCATTGATAGCACCCAAAATCATGTTAGGCATTAGCTCTACTCTGCATGTCTTCTATTAGGGAAATGACCTTAGTGTTAGAACAAGATGCTCAATTTTTTACCTTATTTGTCACTTTCTCAAAATTACTTGAAATTTCCCTTTGTGAGGCCTTTTACTTGGGATTCCCAATTATCTCACATACTCTTAGACCCTCAACCATGGGCACACAAAAAAATATCAACTCTACTCTCCGTCTATGGATACCACACACATCTAATGTGGTCCATCTGACTTACCCACAATGAATGTATACGTTAGAATATTTTAGCATGCCCTTAGAAAATATTTTATACACTTAAATATGGTAGGAGGAAACACATAAATCCAAAGCCTCTGAAACCTCAAAGAGTAGAGTTTCACCTAGTCACAATCACTTTTGTGCTTTAGTGGATTTGCATGGAGCCTCACAAAAATATCCTAGTTCGTATATTATATTTAGTTGCATTGAAAACTTATCATGCATAAACCAAATATGAAAACTCACTTTTATAACAATTATAGCAATAGTACAACAACCCTTAACTTATTCAATGATGATGTCAAATCACTCAATGAAATTATCTTTTACTTATGATAAATTAGCAATACATATATAACTATAAATTGTAATTCAAAAACATGCATGAGAGCCTTATCGCAAGGCTAGTACAAATTCACTAGCTCTCCAAAACACTAGCTAGGGAAAATAGTGAAAGCCCTTGCTGAACAAAGGAGATATAACATGCATGAATCACTAAAACAAGTTGTCCAAAGCAATACATCTGCTTCTCTTCTTCTTATTTAAAAAATGCACCTAGGGTTTCATCACAAAACCCTAATCATAAACCTCCAAGGGATGTAATCCTATAATCTCAGAAGGATCAATCTCAAGCCAAGTTGTCCTCCCTAGACTTCATATATCCTCCTAGGGGTGTTTTCATGAACCATAGTGAATTCCTCCATGAAGCTAATTACAAATAAAAGAGTGTGATATTGATGGTATGAGAAGGAATAACTCTTTATTCTATATATCATTTCAATTGGAGGTATCCTCTAGTGTTGACATCCAAAATCATATTAGGTGTTAGCTCCACTCTCCATGTGTTCTACTAGGGAAATGGCCTTAGTGTTAGAACAAGATATTAGTAACCTTAGTGATCACAGGTCTTCACAAATGTGAAAGAGAGGTGATCCAAATTCGCTCAATGGGGCCATTTCTAATCTGAAGGCTCTCGGGCGTGCGTGGCCACCGTGGATGCATCCACAATGGAAATACGAACTTGTGGGAGCCGACGGAGTCCAATTTCGCTCGCCAATTTGGGTTCCGTGGCCTCGGAGAAAATCCTCAAAGTGTCAATGAATGACCCTAGGTTTCCCGACTAAAATTCCCATAGCACCCAAACCATGGATCTGATCGCAAATCCAGTGATTTCAATGGATCCGGGGCATCACGTTTCAGCTAAGGGACCCCCCACACTGTGCCTCGAAGTCCCAAAAACGGTCCCAACGTCCCATCTCCGGAGCTAGGGTTTTGCTTAGTGAGGCCATTCCAAATTCACTCAAGTGGTGAATTTCTCGTCCAAAGGATCCCAGGCATACATGGACACCGTGGACTCATCCAAAATGGCCATGTTCACCTGTGGGAGCTGACGGAATCCAAGTCCACTCAACGGTTTGGGTTTCGTGGCCCCAGAGAAAATCCTCAAACTGTCCCTGAATGGCCCCAGGGTGGCCGATAAAAATTTCCGTAGCACCCAAACCATGGATCTGATTGCAAATCCATCAATTCCAATGGATTCAGGACGTTTGGTTTCAACTAGGACCCCCCCACACCATGCCTCGAAGACTTGGAAATGGTGCTAATGTGCCATCACCGGAGCTAGGGTTTTGCTTAGTGAGGGCCATTCCAATTTCACTCAAGGGGGTCATTTCTCGTCCGAAGGCTCCCGAGCATGCGTGGCCACCGCGGACGCATCCACAATGGACACGTGCACCTGTGGGAGTCGACAGAATCCAAGTAGTCTCGGAGGTTAGGGTTTAGTGGACCTGGAGAAAATCCTCAAAGTGTCCATGAATGGCCTTGGGGTGCCAGACGAAAATGCCCGTAACACCCAAACCGTGGCTCCGATCGTGAATCTGTCTATTTCGATGGAACCGGGGGTGTCAGGTTTAAGTTAGGGGTCCCTCCACACCATGCCTTGAAGACTCAGAAATGGTTCCAATGTGCCATCTCCGGATCTAGGGTTTTGCTCAGTGAGGCCCATTCCAATTTCGCTCAAGGGGGTCATTTCTCATCTGAAGGCTCTCAGGCATGCATGGCCACTATGGAAATGTCCACAATGGCCACTTGCACTCGCGGGAGTAGATGGAATCCAAGTCTGCTCGTCGTTTGGGGTTCCGTGGCCTTGGAGCAAATCCTCAAAGTGTCCCTGAATGGCCCCGGGGTGCCCGACAAAAATTCTCGTAGCACCCAAACCATGGCTCCGATCGCGAATCCTTCGATTTCAATGGATCTGGGGCATCGGTTTTCAGCTAGGGGACCCCCCACACAATGCCTAGAAGTCTCAAAAATGGTGCTAATGTTCCTTCATCGGAGCTAGGGTTTTACACAGTGAGGGCCATTCCAAATTCGCTCAATGGAGCCATTTCTCGTCCGAAGGCTCTCAGGCATGCGTTGCCACTGTGTATGCATCCATAATTTCCATGTACAAATTTGGTAAGATTCGTGTGGAGGTGCAAAGCTTCAAGTACGTAACCTATCAATTAGACAGTGCCAGGGAAAGTAAAACGATTGAATTACTGAAGTCACAGGTACAAATGAATATTACATATTTTTCATATTACATGTTAAATTTATGACATATACATTTTTCCCAAGGCCACATTGTAATATTTCCCTTGTTTTCATTGTAACATGAACGGGTATGTGACTTCTTGACGGAGTTCTATAAGAAAACAGAGTAGTATGTTCAACATGTGCATGTAGCGCGATGCCAAGATGAGCAGTACAGAAAATGAAGGGACACATTTCCTATTGGAACCATAGTGTCAATTGTGGATTTTGCAAAATATTACACCCTTCAGCCACAAAATGAAATCCAGAGTCAATACTACCATTCCGACCAAGTCAGCATCATGGTACATATTATGTATAGGCATTGGCCAGAGAGCAGCAATGACATGAGGATAATACTGAAGGAGACAAACTTTTACATAAGTGATGATAGAACCCATGATCTGCATTATGTGCAACATTGTTTCGAATTTTCTATGATCAGTTGAAGGAGAGAGATATACAGATGGATCAGCATTAGATAGGGTTGGATGGTTGTGCGGGCTAGTTAAAAAATGCCTGAGTATTCCAATGGATGAGTATTTTGCATAAGACTTATAATGTGCTGCATATTTGGAACTATTTTGAGACTGGGAAGGACAAAGGCGAACATGATGGGGCTGGTGCATGCATCAAGACTGCACTACGAAGGGAAGAGATGAGGTTTAACACAAACCCTCATATCCGAGATGCATAATCCATAGTTAAATGGTGCTCTGCAACAATGTCAGACCGAGCAAGAGATAAACAAACATCATCAGTGACATTACGTGTGGTAAGAAATTTTTGGCAAGTGGTTGAAATAGATCGATCGTGTTCCTATAGTTGCGGCACAGTACAAGGAACACATTGATTTCATTCAGTTCAAAGATCAAACAACCCCTTATTTAAAATATGCACATGAAAACTATCTTGCTTTTCCAGCCCTTGCAGCAGTGGCAAATGGGATGAATGAGAATGCATGGATTTGGTTGATGAATGGGATCATGTGTCACTTGTAGTAGACCAACGTGCAGTTGTTGAAACAACCCAGTTAGAGGAGGTTCAGTCAATGATTTCGACAGACTATCACCATATATCATATCTTGTACAACCAGGACACATATACGCAGTTGTTTCCTTGAAAGGCAATGAATGGGGCATGGATTATTGGTTGGCACGGTGCATCCAAGGTAAGCAAACCCTCTACCAATCATTAATCAACGATGAAGGAAATGAATTTCCTATTGGCTCGATGGTGGTTAAGGGGGAATATATTACAGTAGATGGGAAAGAAAGGAAGACTAGTAGGCATGTATTCATGGATTATAGACTAGGTTCAGTGGTGTATCACTTCACAAACTTGGTCGTTAGCACAAAAATCCATCTACTGACAATGTCAAGCAAGAGCTCAACCAAGGTATGCTCCTACCTGCCTCATTCAGAGCACAAGAGATTGATGGAGACAATTAGCAATAGAGAGGTTCCAGATGGATTTATTGAATGAGGTCATTCAACTTTACATAAGAGAAAGAATTGCATCAAAGAATTTTATGTTCTACACTAAGGTATGTGTAGTTTTATGTTATTTTGTTGGTACACACAATTTTTTTTATACATACATACATACATGTTAACAACTTGAGTTCTCTATTATCTTAACATTTCTAATTTCAAATCCACCATCCATCCCTAAGAGCCTGCTAAGTCATCCTAACATATAACTCCTACGGTTTCCTCAACAACTCTATAATCTCTAGGACATCTAGGAATTCCTCATTGGCTTCAACAACAAGCTTATGTTAATCAATGTCTCCCCACTAGCATGATTATCTTTATTAGGGTTTAAAAACCCTACCCATGTCACGTCACACAAGTACACCACTAGAGAAATCAACTTATAGAATCCAAGTCTACATGTCCATCTTGGTATTTCAATCCTAAAACCCTAGGTCTTATACTCTAGCATCAAACCCTAATATGCATTTGGTTGGTGATAAGAATGAGATGCTTTATGTTGGGATTGAAATATTTCAATATTTAGGCCTCTAACACCTCTACAACTTCTTCCACTACCATGATCTCATATTTCAATGATGTCAATGGCTTGTGATAATGAGATACAAAGGTTGCAGTCATCTCCAAGACCTTAAATTTGTGTTGAAAATAAATATAAATATTTCCTTTTCTTGGAACGTTGGGGTACATGCAAGAGCACATGAACACGTTAATCTGAGATATCTAATGCAAACCCTAGCCATGTCACATCACACAAGTACACTACAATATAACACTATTTCTAGCATCCAAGGCTACATGTCCATCCTAGTATTTCAATCCTCAAACCCTAGGTCTTTTACTCTAGCATCGCACAAGAGAAATCTCTACAAGAACATCCAACATGTCTATCTTTCCCTTATCTTCTCCACTATTTATATCTTCGTGATCCATAAAATCTAACTCCTAGGGTTTATTCATTAACCCTATAATCTCCATGATAGATAAGAATTCCTCATTGGATTCAATAAAAAGCTTATGTCAATCAAGCTCTCGCCACTAGCATGATTCTCTTTCTTAGGGTTTACAAATAGTAGCCATGTCACATTACATAAGTACATGGCAAGACAACTCTCATTGATAGCACCCAAAATCATGTTAGGCATTAGCTCCACTCTGCATGTCTTCTATTAGGGAAATGAACTTAGTGTTAGAACAAGATGCTCAATTTTTTACCTTATTTGTCACTTTCTCAAAATTACTTGAAATTTCCCTTTGTGAGGCCTTTTACTTGGGATTCCCAATTATCTCACATACTCTTAGACCCTCAACCATGGGCACACAAAAAAATCTCAACTCTACTCTCCGTCTATGGATATCACACACATCTAATGTGGTCCATCTGACTTACCCACAATGAATGTATACGTTAGAATATTTTAGCATGCCCTTAGAAAATATTTTATACACTTAAATATGGTAGGAGGAAACACATAAATCCAAAGCCTCTGAAACCTCAAAGAGTAGAGTTTCACCTAGTCACAATCACTTTTGTGCTTTAGTGGATTTGCATGGAGCCTCACAAAAATATCCTAGTTCATATATTATATTTAGTTGCATTGAAAACTTATCATGCATAAGCCAAATCTGAAAACTCACTTTTATAACAATTATAGCAATAGTACAACAACCCTTAACTTATTCAATGATGATGTCAAATCACTCAATGAAATTATCTTTTACTTATGATAAATTAGCAATACATATATAACTATAAATTGTAATTCAAAAACATGCATGAGAGCCTTATCGCAAGGCTAGTACAAATTCACTAGCTCTCCAAAACACTAGCTAGGGAAAATAGTGAAAGCCCTAGCTGAACAAGGGAGATATAACATGCATGAATCACTAAAACAAGTTGTCCAATGCAATACATCTGCTTCTCTTCTTCTTATTTAAAAAATGCACCTAGGGTTTCATGACAAAACCCTAATCATAAACCTCCAAGGGATGTAATCCTATAATCTCAGAAGGATCAATCTCAAGCCAAGTTGTCCTCCCTAGACTTCATATATCCTCCTAGGGGTGTTTTCATGAACCATAGTGAATTCCTCCATGAAGCTAATTACAAATAAAAGAGTGTGATATTGATGGTATGAGAAGGAATAACTCTTTATTCTATATATCATTTCAATTGGAGGTATCCTCTAGTGTTGACATCCAAAATCATATTAGGTGTTAGCTCCACTCTCCATGTGTTCTACTAGGGAAATGGCCTTAGTGTTAGAACAAGATATTAGTAACCTTAGTGATCACAGGTCTTCACAAATGTGAAAGAGAGGTGATCCAAATTCGCTCAATGGGGCCATTTCTAATCTGAAGGCTCTCGGGCGTGCGTGGCCACCGTGGATGCATCCACCATGGAAATACAAACTTGTGGGAGCCGACGGAATCCAATTTCGCTCGCCAATTTGGGTTCCGTGGCCCCGGAGCAAATCCTCAAAGTGTCAATGAATGACCCTAGGTTTCCCGACTAAAATTCCCATAGCACCCAAACCATGGATCTGATCGCAAATCCGGTGAGTTCAATGGATCCGAGGCATCACGTTTCAGCTAAGGGACCCCCCACACTGTGCCTCGAAGTCCCAAAAACGGTCCCAATGTCCCATCTCCGGAGCTAGGGTTTTGCTTAGTGAGGCCATTCCAAATTCACTCAAGTGGTGAATTTCTCGTCCAAAGGATCCTATGCATACATGGACATCATGGACTCATCCAAAATGGCCACGTTCACCTGTGGGAGCTGACGGAATCCAAGTCCACTCAACGGTTTGGGTTTCGTGGCCCCAGAGAAAATCCTCAAACTGTCCCTGAATGGCCCCAGGGTGGCCGATAAAAATTTATGTAGCACCCAAACCGTGGATCTGATTGCAAATCCATCAATTCCAATGGATTCAGGACGTTTGGTTTCAACTAGGACCCCCCCACACCATGCCTCGAAGACTTGGAAATGGTGCTAATGTGCCATCACCGGAGCTAGGGTTTTGCTTAGTGAGGGCCATTCCAATTTCGCTCAAGGGGGTCATTTCTCGTCCGAAGGCTCCCGAGCATGCATGGCCACCGCGGATGCATCCACAATGGACACGTGCACCTGTGGGAGTCGACAGAATCCAAGTAGGCTCGGAGGTTAGGGTTTAGTGGACCTGGAGAAAATCCTCAAAGTGTCCATGAATGGCCTTGGGGTGCAAGACGAAAATGCCCATAACACCCAAACCGTGGCTCCGATCGCGAATCCGTCTATTTCGATGGAACCGGGGTGTCAGGTTTAAGTTAGGGGTCCCTCCACACCATGCCTTGAAGACTCAGAAATGGTTCCAATGTGCCATCTCCGGATCTAGGGTTTTGCTCAGTGAGGCCCATTCCAATTTCGCTCAAGGGGGTCATTTTTCGTCTGAAGGCTCTCGGGCATGCATGTCCACTGTGGAAATGTCCACAATGGCCACTTGCACTCGTGGGAGTAGATGGAATCCAAGTCTGCTCGTCGTTTGGGGTTCCGTGGCCTTGGAGCAAATCCTCAAAGTGTCCCTGAATGGCCCTGGGGTGCCCGAAAAAAATTCTCGTAGCACCCAAACCATGGCTCCGATCGCGAATCCTTCGATTTCAATGGATCTGGATTACCGGGTTTCAGCTAGGGGACCCCCCACACCATGCCTAGAAGTCTAAAAAATGGTGCTAATGTTCCTTCATCGGAGCTAGGGTTTTACACAGTGAGGGCCATTCCAAATTCGCTCAATGGAGCCATTTCTCGTCCGAAGGCTCTCAGGCATGCGTTGCCACTGTGGATGCATCCATAATTTCCATGTACACCTGTGGGAGCTGATGGAATCCAAGTCCGCTCGATGGTTTGGGTTCCCTGTCCCTGGAGCAAATCCTCAAATTGTCTCTGAATGGCCCCAGGGTGCCCGATGAAAATGCCCATTGCACCCAAACCGTGGCTCTGGTAGTGAATTTGTCGATTCAGATGGATTCGAGGCATCAGGTTTTAAATAGGGGACCCCGTGCCTCGAAGTCCCGAAAATGGTGCCAATGTGCCATCTCCGAAGCTAGGGTTTTGCTCAATGAGGGCCATTCCAAATTCGCTCAAGGGGGGCATTTATGATCCGAAGGCTCCCAGGCATCCATGACCATTGTGGACGTGTCCATAATGGAAATATGCACCTGTGGGAGCCGACAAAATCCAAGTGCACTCAACAGTTTGGGTTCCGTGGCCCTGGAGAAAATCCTCAAAGTGTCCCTGAATGGCCTCGGGGTGCTTGACGAAAATGCCTGTTGCACCCAAACCATAGCTCTGGTAGTGAATCCGTTGATTCTGATGGATCTGGGATGCTGGGTTTCAACTAGGGGACCCCCCACACGATGCCTCGAAGACTCAGAAATGGTGCCAATGTGCTATCTCCGGAGCTAAGGTTTTGTTCAGTGAGGGCCATTCCAAATTCGCTCAAGTGGGCCATTTCTCATCCGAAGGCTCGCGGGCATGGTGTGGGGGGGACCCTAGCTGAAACCTAGCACCCCAGATCCATTAGAATTGATGGATTCATGATGGGAGTCACGGTTTGGGTGCAACGGGCATTTTTGTTAGGCAACCCGGGATAATTCAGGGACACTTTAAGGATTTGCTCTGAGGCCACAGAACCCAAACCAACGAGCGGACTTGGATTTCATCAGCTCCCACAGGTGCACGTGGCCGTTGTTGATGTGTTCGCGCTGGCCACGCATGCCTAGGATCCTTCGGATGATAAATGAACTGCTTGAACGAAATTGGAATGGCCCTCATTGTGCAAAACCTAGGTCCGAAGATGGCACATTGGCACCATTTTTGGGACTTCAAGGCATGGTGTAGGGGGTTCCCTAGCTGAAAACTGGCATCCCAGATCCATTAGAATCGATGGATTTGTGATCGGATCCAAGATTTGGGTGGTACACACATTTTTGTCAGGCACCCTGGGGCCATTCAGGGACACTTTGAGTTTCTGCTTTGGGACAACAGAACCCAAGCTGGCGAGCGGACTTGGATTCTGTCGCCTCCTGCATGTGCATGTGTCTATTGTGGATGTGTCCATAGTGGCGACGCACACCTGGGAGCCTTCGAACGAGAAATAACCCCCTTGAGCGAAATTGGAATGGCCCTCACTGAGCAAAACCCTAGCTCCGGAGATGGCACATTGGCACTGTTTCTGAGTCTTCTAGGCATAGTTTGGTGGGGGCGGTAAATGAAACCCGGTGTCCTAGATCCATTGAAATCGATGTATTCACGATTGGAGACACGGTTTGGGTGCTACAAGGATTTTCATCGGGAACCCAGGGGCCATTCAGGAACACTTTGAGGATTTGCTCAGCGGCCACGGAACCCAAACCGGCCAGCCGAATTGGATTCTGTCGGCTCCCACAGGTCCACGTTGCCATTGTTGATGTGTCCACAGTGGCCACACATGCCCAGGAGCCTTCGAACGAGAAATGACCCCCTTGGAATGGCCCTCACTGAGCAAAACCCTAGATCTGGAGATGGCACATTGGCACCGTTTCTGAGTCTTCGAGGCATGGTGTAGGGGGTCCCCTAGCTAAAACCTGGCATCCCAGATCCATCAAAATTGGTGGATTCATGATCAGAGCCATGGTTTGGGTGCTACGGGAATTTTTGTCGAGCACCCCGGGGCCATTTAGGGACACCTTGAGGATTTTCTACGTGGCCTCTGAACCCAAACCGGCTAGCCGAATTGGATTCCGTTGGCTCCCACAAGTGCACATGTACATTATGGATGCATCCATGGTGGCCACCTATGCCAGGGAGCCTTCGGGAGAGAAATGGCCCCCTTGAGCGAATTTGGAATGGCCCTCACTGAGCAAAACCCTAACTACGAACATGGCACATTGGCACCGTTTTCGGGACTTTGAGTCATGGTGTATGGGGTCACCTAGCTGGAACCCGGTGCCCCAGATCCATCGAAATCAATAGACTCATGATCGGAGCGACGGTTTGGGTGCTACAGGCATTTTCGTCAGGCACCCCGGGGCCATTTAGGGACACTTTAAGGATTTGCTCCAGGGCCATGGAACCCAAACCGCGAGCGAACTTGGATTATGTCGGCTCCCATAGGTGCACGTTGCCATTATGGACGTGTCCATTGAATCCATGCATGCCCGAGATCCTTCGAACGAGAAATGACCTCCTTGAGCGAAATTGGAATGGCCCTCACTGAGCAAAACCCTAGCTCCGAAGATTGCACACTTGCACCATTTCTGATTCTTTGAGGCATGGTGTGGGAGGTCATATAGCTGAAACCCAGTGCCCCGGATCCATCAAAATTGACGGATTCGCGATCGGAGACAGGGTTTGGGTGATACGGGCATTTTTGTCCAGCACCTCGAAGCCATTTAGGGACACTTTGAGGATTTGCTCCGAAGCCACGGAACGCAAACCGATGAGAGAAATTGTATTCTGTCGGCTGCCATAGGTGAACGTGGCCATTGTGGATGTTTCCATAGTGGCCACACATGCCTGGGAGCCTTCGGATGAGAAATGACCCCCTTGAGCGAAATTGGAATGGCCCTCACTGAGCAAAATTCTATCTTTGGAGATGGCACATTGGAAATGTTTTCGAGTCTTCGGGGCACGGTGTGGGGGTCCCGTAGTTGAAACCCAGTGCCTCGACTCCATCGAAATCAATGGATTCACAATCAGAGCCCCAGTTTGGGTGCTATGGGCATTTTTGTCGGGAACCCCAGGGCCATTCACAAACACTTTGAGGATTTGCTTTGGGGCCACGGAACTGAAACCGTCGAATGGACTTGGATTCCGTCGGATCCCGCAGGTGAATGTGGCCATTCTGGACGTTTCCACGGTGTCCATGCACTCCGGGAGCCTTCAGACGAGAAATGACCCTCTTGAGGGAAACTGGAATGGCCCTCATTGAGCAAAACCCTAACTCGAGAGATGGCACATTGGCACCATTTCTGAGTCTTCGAGGCATGTTGTTGGGGGTCCCCTAGCTAAAAATTGGTGTCCGAGATCCATTGAAATTGACATATTCCCAATCGGATCCACGTTTTTGGTGCTACAAGAATTTTCATTGGGAACCTCGGGGCCATTTAGGGACACTTTGTGGATTTGCTCCGGGGCCACAGAACCCAAACCGGCGAGCGGACTTGGTTTCTGTTGGATCCTATAGGTGCAAGTGGCCATTGTGGACATGTCCACAGTGGCCATGCATTCCTGGGAGCCTTTAGATGAGAAATGCCCTCGTTGAGCGAATTTGGAATGGCCCTCACTCAGCAAAACCCTAGCTCCGGAGATGGCACATTGGCACCATTTGTGGGCGTTGGAGGCATTGTGTTGGGGGTCCCCTAGCTGAACTTGGTGTCTCGGATCCATCGGAATCGACGAATTCGCTACCGGAGCCACGATTTGGGTGTTACGGGCATTTTCGTTAGGCACCCCGGGAACATTCAGAGACACTTTGAGGATTTGCTCTGGGGCCACAGAACCCAGACCAGTGAGCCGACTTGGATTCTGTCGGCTCCCACAGGTGCAAGTGGCCATTGTGGATAATATATATTCTAAATCACCTCAAATCGTAATATGTTGTAAATATTATATTAAATAATATTTTAAAATTTATTAAAAGATATCTATTATTTATATTTAAATTTATCAAGCTTTTGAGTTTCATGATAGTGGTGCCATTATGGAGAGGGTGAAGAGGTAGTGTTACTTGTAGGGAGATTAGGACATATTGGAGGAAGTATCTAAAGGGTAAAGAGGGTTTAGTGCTAGGGTTTGGGTGAGGGTTAGGGTTAGAGTTATAAAAGGAAATTGAATTAGGTCATTTCTCTAATGTACATTTTATATTAATGGTATGGCTTGGTCTAAGGTGGTGCTCTCAAATAGCTATTTCATTATGAAATATTTATGAAGACATGAATTAAATTTAAGCTAAGTGTTTCTTTAGAATCCTAAATTTAGTCAAAGATTAGTAAAAACCTCTATTTATTGTTGTATACTTTGTCTATAATCCTATCACAATTGGAACCACCTATTTATTAAGTTTGATTCATAACCTAGAGGATAAAAAATGTCTTTTCAAAGCCTAACACAATGCATCCCATGTAATGTGTCATGGTGAACATCACTAGTGGATTTTTCCTCATTGAATTTATTGTAGATATTTGTAGTGTGGGACTGGCATAGGCTTGGACAAGTCCCTCCAAGTGGTTATCTATAGGAATCAAGCATCAATCTTCAACCATAAATGAGCATGTTTTAAAATAAATTGCTAGGATACATATCTAAGAGTCTAGAAGATCTCTATGCATTTGTCCACCAAATTTGGTCAAGCAGATTATGGCATCTAGTTAGAATATATTAATGGAAACCCTAGGTTGATGAAACGATGCTTTGATAAGGGAACTAAATCTAAAAAGTAAACCTTATGCTAAATATATTCAAGTAGGGTAAATTCCAGAGAGATTGAGTTGCTAAGAGAAAAAGTTGTTGGAGGAAAATGGCACATTGTAGAGGAGGTTTAGAAGATGATGAAACACAAGAGATGATTTTGGGTGGGAGAGCAATATCCAAAAACCAAAAATCTAGATAGATTTGGGTGAGCATTGAGCATGGGGAACCAAATCTATGAATATTTGTATTGTTAAATATAATTTTGTTGGGTGAAGCCAATAACCAACTTAATCGACATAATATAAGAGCTTTTTGGGTTGGGGACATACCTCCAGGTACCCAAAGCATGAAAAACGTTTGGGTGGGCACAAAACCAAGAGAGCAAAAAATGTTGAAGAGGACATGTGGGGTGGGAGGTAGACCTCCAAAACCTCAAGCATTGACATGAGTGAGGTAGTTCTAAAGCAACTTCTCTCATACCAAATGAGATAAGTGGTAGGTAGGTCTCTAGGTCTCTAAAGCAGCTTCTCTCATACCAAATGAGGTAGGTGTAAAGCAACTTATTTTGTGGAGTGGTCTTGCATTTTGAAGTTTCCTTGGTCATTGTGTTCTAGTTGCATTGTTGGTTTTGGCTATTTGTTCCCAATGTTAGGAGTTTTACATTTTTTTTCTTTAACTTGTGTGTAGAGCTCTAGGCATCAATGGTTGTTGGGTGTATCTCTAATATTAGAAAAACAAGATCGTAGAGCAATAACAATAAACATAAATGCAAATATAATCACACACACATTACAAGAGAGACACAGATATATCATGGTTCACCCCAACTTGGGCTACGTCCACACTGAATTTTCCAGTCCTTATTATTATTACCGTCCAACAAGGTGAAGGGATACAACCTGTAGCACAGCCGTTGCACTTCCTCTTCATCATATCACAGTATCTCTCTTAATATCATAGATATTTACAATGCATAAAACCTAATACATCTTCCCTAGCCGTATTACAATGTCTTTCTTTTATAAGGGAGATACAATGGGAAAATACCATGGGTTATCCAAAACCATGGGCCCGTAAAACAACCCCAACCATCCCACCTAGAACCCCATGGGGGGGCGATTCCCCCCCACACCCCCCCCACACCCCCCCACACCCCCCCACACCCCCCCTGCTAGGGTGAGTGTACAGTCCACCTACATATCATATAAAACTGGGGTACAAACATGGTTGAATAATAATATCTCTGGATCTGGAGATCAGGCTCCACAACCAACAATATCCCACTTGGAGACTGATCACAACAACTCCACTGCTGTTGTACTTGCTGGACCTTGGACTTGCAAACTTTCTCCTCTTCACCTTCATGCTAGAAGGCCAACTGAAACCAAGTAGGAACTCAATTTCTCTCTGGTCACTACCTTTGTAAACATGTCTGCGAGATTCTGGCTAGTATGTATCTTTTCCAGCTTCAGCAGTTCATCTTCCAGAACAGAGCGTATGAAATGGTACTTAAGCTGTATATGTTTAGTCCTGGAATGGAATGCTGAGTTCTTTGCAAGATGAATGGAACTCTGGATGTCACTATACAACCTACTATCCTTCTGCATCTTACCCAATTCCTCCATAAACCTCTGCAACCAAATCATTTCTTTACTAGCCTCTGTAACAGCAACATACTATGCTTCCGTTGTTGAAAGTGCAACAACCTTCTACAGTTTCGAAATCCAACTTACAACTGTTCCACCTATAGTAAACACATACCCTGTGGTGCTCCTCCTACTATCCTTATCACCTGCCATATCTGCATCAACATATCCCTGTAGAACAATGTCTGAACCTCTAAAACATAATGCCTAAGTAGTGGTACCTCTCAAATACCTGAGAATCCACTGTACTTCCTTTGAATGTTCTTTACCTAGATTGTTCATATATCTGCTCACAACTCCCATTGCTTGTGCAATATCTAGTCTTGTGCACACCATGGCATACATCAAGCTGCCAACTGCTGATTGATAGGGAATCTTGGACATGTAATCTGTCTCTTATTGTGTCTTGGGACACATTTCTTTACTTAGATTGAAATGGCTGGCCAAAGTGTACTAACTGGTTTTGCATTCTGCATTATGAACCTCTCTAACACCTTTTGTATGTACTCACTCTGACACAATTCCAATTTGCGATTTTTCCTGTCTCTCGTTATTCTCATACCAAGGATTTGCTTTGCAGCACCCAAATCCTTCATCACAAATGAATTAGCTAGCTTCCTTTTGAGTACATTTATATCCTGCATGTTAGACCTTGCAACAAGCATGTCATCCACATACAATAGCAAGATAATATATGTTCCATTATCTAGCTTCTTGAAATAAACACAGTGGTCAGAATGACATCTACTATAACCTTGTTCTGTCATAAACCTGTCAAATTTTAAATACCACTGCCTTGGAGCTTTCTTCAAGCCATACAAGCTCTTTTTCAACCTACATACCAAGTTATCCTTACCTTTGACCTCATACCCTTGTGGCTGCTGCATATATATCTCTTCCTCCAAATCCCCATGGAGAAAGGCTATTTTTACATCTAACTTTTCAAGATGCAAATCTTCTACCACCACTAGACTTAAGATAGTCCTAATTGAAGTCATCTTAACAACAGGAGAAAATATTTCATCAAAATCAATACCTTTCTTTTGTGCAAACCCCTTTACAACAAGTCTCGCCTTGTACCACTTCTTACCTCCTTCTTCTTCCTTCAACCTGTAAATCCATTTGTTCTGCAATGCTCTTTTACTAGCAGGCAACTGAACCAGATCCCAAGTCTGGTTTCCTAACAATGAGTCCATCTCCTCATTCATGCCTTGCTCCCACTTCTTTCTACTTTCCACCTACATTGCTTCTTCATAACATTCTGGTTCACCAACATCAGTCATCAACAAATAATACATTGAAGGAGAGTATTGTTTAGGGAGTCTACTTAACCTAGTAGATCATTTTGTAGTTGCAGGAGTTTCAGGTACTTACTGTTGTTCTTGATTTTCTGGCACCCTTGGAACTTCATTTTCTTGAATTTCATCAAGTACTGTGTACTTTGTGGTTTCCTTTTTCTGTTTCTTTCCCTGCAACTGATCTTTATACATGACCTTTTCATTGAATATGACATCTCTACTTCTAATGATTTTGTTATTTTCATAATCCCATAAGTGATAACCAAATTCATCAACCCCATATCCAATAAAGGTACATTTCTTGGATTTAGCTTCAAGCTTTGTTCTATTTTCTTTATCAATATGGACAAATGCTTCACAACCAAACGTTCTCAGAAATGAGTAGTTTACCTTTTTATCTGTCCATGCCTCCTTTGGAATACCACCATCCAAAGCACTTGAAGGTCCTCTGTTTATTAAATAAATAGCAGTATTTATAGCATTCACCCAAAACTGTAAGGGAAACCCTGCATGCAATCTCATACACATTGCACGCTCCATGATCGTTCTGTTCATCCTTTCTGACACACCATTTTCCTGTGGTGTTCATGGTACTATCTTCTCTCGACGAATCCCATGGTATGAACAATAACTATCAAACTCCTTGCCGCAGTACTCACCTCCATTATTAGATCTGAGACACTTCAACCTTTTTTTTGTCTCATTCTCAACCAAAGCTTTCCACTTATTAAAATTAGCAAACACATTGGATTTCTGTCTAATGCAATAAACCCAAGTTTTCCTAGTTGCATCATCAATAAATGTAACATAATAATGAGAGCCACCAAGAGATTGTACCTAAGCCAGTCCCCATACATTTGTATGCACTAGCTCTAACTTTTCATTCTTCTTCTGTTTCCCAACCCTGAGAAATCTGACTCTCTTGTATTTTCCATAAACACAGTTCTCACAGAATTCCAAACTTACCTGCTTCAAATCTAGCAACAACTTCCTTGAGTGGAGAATCTGCATCCCCTTCTCACTCATGTGGCCAAGCCTATGATGCCACAATGTTGTATTTGTTCCTGTGGAAGCTAAAGAGATAGAATGGCCAGTATTATGAGCACATAAATACAATGTACCTATCCTATCTCCTTTTTCTATCACCAATTATCCTTTAGTGATCTTCCACCACTTTTCTCCAAATGTAGATAGATAGCCGCCATCTCCCAACTGCCCTGTTGAGATCAGATTTCTTTTCATAGCATGAATATGCCTAACATATTTCAACAGCCAGTCAATTCCATTCTTAACTTTTATCCATACCTTACCCATTCCAACAATTTTACATGGCCCATCATCACCCAATAAAACATGTCCAAAATCGCCAGAAACATACTCATGAAAGTATTTCCTATGGGGTGTAGCATGACATGAAGCTCCTGAATCTACTACCCAATGATCACTAGTATTATCTAATGCAAGAATCAAAGCATCTTGTAACACATCACCTGCTACATTTGCTTCCTGGGTAGTTTCCTTCTCTGCATCTCCTTTCTTCTTTAGAGATCTGCAATCTTTCTTCAGATGCCCTTTCTTTCCACAATTCCAGCACTCTATCTTTCCTAGTCTAGACTTGGATCTGCCCATTTTAGACTTGCCACGATTACCTTGTCTCTTTCCTCTCTCCTTTTGTCTTCCCTTGCTCTCCATGGTCAATGCATTACCTGATGTCTCATCTGTGCTTTTTCTTCGCATTTCCTCGCTAAGAATAACACCAATAACATCATCAAGTTTCAAGGTGTTTGAACCAGAGACAAAGTTACTTACAACCATGACCAAGCTATTCCAGCTTTCTGACAATGAACACAAGATTAGAAGAGCCCTAACCTCATCATCAAAGTTAACACTTACAGAACTTAGTTGATTTGTAACCATATTAAACTCATTTAAATGATCAGTAATAGATCCACCTTCAGACATCTTCATATTAAATAAATGCTTCATTATAAATACCTTGTTGGAGGATGAGGGTTTTTCATACAGCTTACCCAATGCGCTCATCAAACCCTCTGTTGTCGTTTCTTTTGAGACATTGAAAGCCACCGACGAAGCCAGGATCAACCGTATTGTTCCCAGAGCCTTTCTGTCAAGAACCTCCCATTCGTCGTTCTTCATAGCCACCGGCTGCTTTGCTCTTCCTCCCAATGGTAGGAATAGATCCTTCTAGTATAGATAGTCCTCCATTTGCATCTTCCATAATTGGAAGTTTTGGCTGTTAAACTTCTCGACCTTAAACTTTCCTTCTTCCGCCATTGCTCCCACTCGAACCAGAAACCCTAGCTTCCTGCGGGTTTATCTGCCAAATAGACCTTCAGCTCTGATACCAATTGTTAGAAAAATAGGATCGCAAAGCAATAAAAATAAACAAAAATGCAAATATAATCACACACACATTACACGAGAGACACAGATATATCATGGTTCACCCCAACTTCGGCTACGTCCACATTGAATTTTCCAGTCCTTATTATTATTACCATCCAGCAAGGTGAAGGGATACAACCTATAGCATAGCCGCTACACTTCCCCTTCACTATCTCACAGTCTCTCTCCTGATCTAAGAGATCTTTACAATGCATAAAACCTAATACATCTTCCCTATCCGTATTACAATGTCTTTCTTTTATAAGGGAGATAGAATGGGAAAATACCACGGGTTGTCCAAAACCATGGGCCTGTAAAACAACCCCAAAACCATCCCCCCTGGACCCCCGTGGGGGGGCGATGCCCCCCCACACCTTCCCGCTGGGGTGAGTGTACAGTCCACCTACATATCATATAAAACTGGGGTACAAACACGGTTGAATAATAATATCTCTAGATCTGGAGATTAGGCTCCACAACCAACACCTAGTGGTTCTATTCACATTTCCTTACAAAGGGATTGGCCACAATGAATGCAATATGTTATCTTTCGGTGGTTTTGCTTTGGTCACCTTGGTGGTTTTCACTCAGTGATCCCTGTGTTTGAATTTCTTCCTATATTTTAAGAGGATTAGGCATCAATTGTTGGTGGTTGCATCCTCACTAATTTTTTTCTCATTTCCTTTCGATTTTGGTTCTTTACATTGTGGGGTCACTTGTGTTTTCGAGGACTACATTGGTGGTTTTGGAGGACTTGTTCCATGGCCATTGTGTTGTTTTTGTTGTCGATTGTTGTTCACATTGTTCTCTTTCCTGTAAATCAGTGCATGGAAGGGCCCTCATGTGTTTTTTCTGATAACTTTATGGTTCATGTTGCTTGTGTTGTGGGTGGTTGTGAAACATGCAAGTAAGGGAGTCAATAGAGAGTGTTTAGTGCTTCATTTTTATCTCAAGGTTCCTTGTTATGTAAGGATTAATAAACCAATTTATACTACAATTTATCTAAAGTGAATTTCTTTAGAATTATTGGACACCAAAATGACCATTAAATGAAGGCATGCAAGGTGACAATGGCAATAATGGCAATCTTAACAACTCCAAATTTCACACTAGCTTCATCACAACCATAATGGAAATCTCATCATTGTGATCAGAAGCATTTTTTCTTTCCATCTAGGTGTCATAATTCTTATTGGTTGCTGGCAGTTGTTTCTACAAACCTAGTGAAGAGTTGTGAAAGGAAAACCTTATACCCGTACTAACTATTACTAGGACATATTGTGGGTGGATTGAAGTTGTATGTCTTTCATTTTGAACAATTCTTTGAGGACCTCTTCTCTTCTTTATATCGCAAATGTTGTTAAACTACATCAATTCAATTTTCATTACTCATTTGATTCTTTGGTACTAGTCAGTTAGTTCGACAGTGTCTATGATGTAAAAGTTTTGCTTCTTGTTTCTCTTTCACACATATTTAAAAAGTTATTGAACTTATTTCAATCATGTGACACATATTTAAAGAGTTATTGACCCTCTAGTAATCACGTGAGCAATATGGAAATGTTTTTGGTTCGCTATGGGCTGTCATAAGCTTCTTTATTATCTATTATTTCATATTTCAAAATTGTTGTTATTTAATTCTTTGTTTCGACCATTGTTGTTTCTATGCTCATTTATGAAAACATTTGGAAGATGTTGATGTTAATGCAGACTCACATGTACATGTTATCAGCTTTGGTTATCTATAGTTTGAGTTTACTTTTAATGCAAACTCACATGTACATCCATGTGCTTGATGTGTGAAAAAGTGTAAGATGCAAGACCCATTCAAATACAAGGGACTCATATTGAGGTCACTTGGTGTCTAGAAATAACATCTATATGTATGTGAAAACTTTTCCATAACATTGTTATTGAAGACAAAATCATGTATGCAAAAACGTAATCAAAGACAAAGTCATATAGACAAGTGCAGATCCATCTATTAATATGCAAAAATGATCCAATCATGTACACTTTTTGGAAAAATGGAACATCGTTCCCAACGTCTATATAATGGCAACTCGTGCCCTATACAAAATATGGCAACTCATGCCCTATACAAAATATGGCAACTCATGCCCAAGTGACACATCATGGCTAGTGTAGTACATAGGAGGGTCTATCAATCCTCCTGCCCACCCCCGGAGCTCCAAGGTGCATCTCCAAAATCGATCTTCCTCTTATTCGTGCTAGAGGAATTTGGGTCCTTCTGGTGACTTGGGCCATGTCCCCATGTTCCCTGAAATGACAACAATAATATGTCAACTTTTCATGGCAATTATACAAGTATAAAACATAATTTAAAAATAAAAATATTTTTCAAATCTTAAATAACTCACCGCATGCGAGACTGTAAGTCGTGAGGAGGTATCTCTCCTCCATGCTCCAATTCTCTCAACAATGACACCCTGCAACATTTAGAACAATCAGATAAATAATGAAATTAGATGCATATAGTAATTTTCGTTAAAATTGAACAAGATTTTCATAAACTAGTCAATCTCATCGTGAACACAACCGGCTGGTCTTCGAGGCTGGCGGATGGAGTAGTTGGCTGGAAAACCTGCTCCAATGCTATGGTGAATGGTATAGGGGAAGATGTAGCCACATCGACGGTGGCTACACCATTGGGGGGCACATTGGAAGAAGGAGAGGTGGAAGAAGGAGGCATGGACTGGCGTGGGCGAAGTTGAGATGCATGTCTAGGGCGATAAACTCCAACTGGTTGTAGTATGGATGGGGCCACCATGGAAGGGGAAGCGTGTGTGGTGGGGGAATGTGGGGGGGACGAGGTCTATGTTGCGGTGGAGGGATGGGTTAATGCAGATGGGTGGTGTATCATGGTCGACTGGGGGAGGGTGGAAACATGGGGAACTATACATGAGGTGGTGGAAAGGTTGGGATGGGGTTATGCGATGCAGGATATGAAACGGAAGGGGGAGTTGGATGGAAGTGTGGTGTTGGATAGGAGGTGGGGGATGGATGGAAGGGGGTGGGGAGGGATGCATGGAAGGGGTCCTGTATTCCAGGGGATACAACTAGCATATATGGTGGCTAAAAGGCTGGGGAGGGAGGAATAATGACACTGGAAGGCTGAGGTGCTCGCACCTACATACACATTTATAACCTCATAGTTTAATATAGAAAAATATATACATAGACAAGTCATCATATTTGAAATTAAATTTATACTTTAATACACATGATACCTGCACACATGGATATATGTTGATCTCCCATGGCAATGGCTGGTTGCTAGAGCCTGTGGACACCTGTGCGAACACTACAATTTTTAGATTGAATTTATAAAAATAGTATTAACAATATTAAACACAATGCCAATGAGAATGACAATGATAGTACTTAAAAACATGACTGCAATTAATTTAGATTCAAGTTAGATGATAGTGGTTTGATGGGATTTGGATATTATATAAAGTTTTTATTGTATTGGTGCAGTCCATTTGTTCAAGGCTTGGTAAAGAACAAGGTTGTGGGGATCGTGTCCTTTGACCCACAATGGATTGGGCCCATGATAGGAACAAATGACCCATTCCGTGGTCATTCATTGAAGATAATATGGCAAAGAAGATTGACAATTTATGCTTGAAGTGTTTGATGGCCAAAGTTGTCATTGATGACAACACGTTAATGACAAAGGTCAAAGTGATTGCATGGCAAAGACTTGACTAGACAAATGGTAAACATGACAAGCTTTGATGACTTGAAAAGTGGCAAGCAAGCATGACAAGTGTAGAAGAATTGAAAAAGTGAAGACATGAGAAAGGATTGATGACAAGGACTTGATAATGACATTGATGACAATACATTAATGACAAAGACATGGAAGAGTTAAGAACATGGAGCATACACATTATGGAAAGCACAATGGAGATGGTGACATAGCTTGAGGAATGGCAAAGGTGACAAGTATGAAAAATATGGCAAGCATGACAATTGTTTATGACAAGCATGGAAGAAGGACATGGAAAGCTAAGGACAAGACAAAGACAAGTGACAAGTAAGCAATCTTGATGACTTGTCAAGCATGGTGTTTGATGACATGGAACATGACAAGGAGGACATGATTGATGAAAAGAAGGATTGATAACTTGGTGACATGGAGGAAGATGAATTGGAAAACATAAGCTTAGAGGACATATAAAATATGATGAGGTGGAAAAGGAAGATGTGCGGGCATTTGGAAGGCCCCTTGCGGGAATTTCAAAGCCCCATTGTGGGCATAATCAAAAGGACCCTGCGGGCATTCTTTGAAGCACCCACTGCAGGAATTTCTAGTGTATTGTGGGCATATTGATAAGGGCCTACGGGAATTTACATGAGACCATTGCGTGCATAATCCAATACCAATACGGGCATGTGTTTATGTCCCTTGTGGGCATCAAAGTGGAGCCCACTGTGGGCATTTTTAAGAGTACATTGCAGGCATCTTAAGGGAATATGTGTGTCTCACATTTAATATTCTGAAAGGATAGAAGGTGACATGGCCTGAAATTAAAATTATTATTAACTCCCTGATTGATGGATGGCCATAATTAAATAAATCATATTTGATTTCTTTAATCATCTTAATGATAAAATTAAAATAAAGAGGACATGTCGGCCTCCTAATATATGGTGATGAAGAGTATAAATAGAAGAAAAGTTTCATTTTTAAGAAAGAAATGTGTGAATATTTTGGGAGATTAAGGAGAGCTATGATTTTGGGGGTTAGGATGTCTGAGGAAGGTTTGATGAAGTAGCAACAACAGTAGGAGCAGTGGTGCAGCAGTAAACTAATTTTTATCTCTAATATTTTGGGCTTCACTAAGGCAGCAGTAGTGGTATAATAATGACATCATGACCATGGGCAAATGAAGATATGTTTGGGGACAGAATGAGGACATGCTATTAAACAGAATGAAGATGATTAGCTTATGGACAAATTGTTGATGGACAGAATGATGACAATGTCACCTACAACAAATTGATGATGGAAATTTCTCTCATCATTGGTCAAGTATTATTGGCTTATGATTGAGGATGTCAATGAAATTAGGTGGTTTCATATAGTATGTATGTTCCTTAGGGATCTGGGGATGACGTTAAAGGGAATACCATACCTTTGGCCCTAAAGAAACCCTTAAGGCATTCAAATCCATGAATAATCCCTCAAAGCACCATCCATGAATTTGTAGGGGTATCCATGGCACTATGTATCTAGGTGATGTAGCCTTAGGGCCTTCGACATGGTCAATGAACCATGCCTTTAGCCCTAAAATTATTTTTTAGGCATCCAAATAAATGAGCAATTCCTCAAAGCACCACCCATGGATTCAGAGGGTTATTCATGGCACTATTTTCTTGGCCTTATGGAGTTGGGGCTATTATAGATCAAATCTACACTTCTCCGTTCATGATCACCTTGAGTTGTCGATCACACAAAAGGACAACTTGGATTGAGGAGCATGATAACCTCAGATGAGACTTTGACCTGACTCACCTTCCTACAAGCTGACAAAACCCTAAAAAATATCATATTTTGGCATCATCGCTACTCTTCTTAAGAAAACCTATGCATATTCCCTACTCTATAAGCTATATAGTAGCGCACACCTCCTGGTATGTGCTATTCTACTTCAGTAAACTAGCGCACATCATTAAAAAAGTGGCAAATGCTAGTTGTTAAACACTGTACTTGCATGTTGGGCGCTACTCCACTGTGAAATAGTAGAGCACATCTTAAAATATGATCAAAAAAATATTAATTTGATGAATTGTGATTAGTTGCAGTCGGTTTCCCAACTTCCCCTTCAACCACCTCTCGACCTGAACTGCCTACCTTGTCCTGTAAATACAAGGAGGATTGAAGAGAGGGGTTAGATAGAGAGCCATAGAGAGACTCTTCTTATATGAGAAGCTTGTATTGAAGGTGGTTATGTTGGAGAAACTTTGAAGTCAGAGAGGATCAGGAGCCTAGGATCAGGTTGCATGAGCATGCTGCAAAGTCAGGTATACTTTGTATTATTCATATGTTTTTGACAATAAGAGGTTGAAACATATTTCTCGTCCCAAATAAAATGCTTAATGGACTATGTATTTGTTTGGATCAATGTTGGTTAATGCTTGATGTTTGAATTACTCTTCAATTCCATCATTATTATATTGGCCAAGATACGCTGAGAAAGGTCTTTGTGTTGTAGGTTTATCCGACGGGAGATTGAGTAGAGGATCGAGTGCAAAGGTTGGACAAAAGCTAGGATCCAACTTCGTTCACAAGGTATGTCTTCAAGGTCTCTAATCTATTTCCCTTTATAAACGCTTATGTAATGCAATCAGTATGTTTACCTGTCACCCCCTTAAGTTGATAGTGTCTATTTCCTCGCTATAGGGTAGTATTTCCCGCCAATAGACTCGCGACTCTACCTAGTTTGTATACTTAGGATTTTTTAGTGGTGTGCTGTTTGCCCCTTAGTCTTAGTGGCCACTAGGTTTTTACTTAGTTTTATTTTTTATATATAATTGTGGAGGACCAACAGCTTCGTAGGTCCCGAAGGTTGTAAAACCTTCTACCACTTAGAGTGAAACCACTACAGCAACCAAGACGATAGAGGATAGACTTTAGTAGACCTTTTGAAACTATTGGTGAAATAGAATTTCCTGAGGAACCCCAACCCGGGACTCCAAATCAACAAGCTTTTAATATAGTTGAGATTAAGGATCTCACTTCTGGTGAGTTTAATACTCCTTTTAATCCTCCTCTAACTGGACTTAACAATCCACTTCTGGTACCTGTTGTTTTCCAACAACTTGATTATAGTGCATGTCTTTTCACACCTGAGCATTTTATGACTAACCCAGGAGGCGAGCAGGGAGTTCCACAGACTCCCACAATAGGTATGAATACAAATACTATAAATCCTCCCCCACTGCTACACCGAGTTTGGCACAAACAATTTATGTTCCAACTCCATCCTTCAGCTTTAATACCAGTACATTAGGCATGCCGAGCTCAACAGCTGTGGAATCCACCTCTACTCCTACTTTTGGACCTAGTAGTACAATGAATCGTGGTCCACCTCTTGCAACTCAACAGTCATACCATATTCCCAGTACTTGGATTTCCACACCCACCGTAGGTATGAATGCTTCTGCAGCCATCCCTGTCATGACTACCATGACTAGACCGTCCACATCGACTACTACTGGTTTTAATACCTTTGTAGATTACAATATGAATCAAAGTAATATACCTGCTGGAAACACCCCTTTTTCATTGTTTTCTGGAGGAAGGGTAACATCCTTAATCAACAATATGGTGGGGCTAACACCCAGCCACTGTGGAAGAATATACAGAGCACCAACCCACTTTCGTTTGGGTGGGGGAATTTCAATAACAGTTTCGCACAATAGCAGATGGCAGGGGGCAACCCCTACCAGCAGATGGTTGGGGGAAATCCCTACCAGCAGATGGCTGGGGGCAACCCCTACCAGCAGATGGATGGGGGAAACCCCTACCAACAATTTACGGGTCAAACTATGGGTGGTTCCCCCTTTATGACCCCAACTTATCAAATGCCATCTTATAGACCTCGTTTACCATTTCTGGAAACTCTGAATTTTCCAGACCTTTCCAAGTTGACGAATGATCTGGTGTACCATAACGCTACATGGCCACCAGGTCCTACAAAGTTACCTTCAGACATTCCAAAATGCGAAGGCAAAACGGGTGAAGACCTTGGTGATCATGTCACCACTTTCCATTTATGGTGTTCTTCAAACTCATTGAACGAAGTTTTTGTTAGGTTGATACTTTTCCAAAGAACCTTAACCGGCGCCGTGGATAAATGGTACATTGAGTTACTCGCAGCTACATTTTTTAATTTTCAGGATCTCACGACCGTTTTTCTGAACCACTTCTAGCTTCCTGTTCGGTACGATGATGGAACATATCTTTTGTCTATATTTAGACAAAATAAAGCCACTCACCTATCTGATCACATTCAAGAGTGGCGAAGATGGAAGAGGCTCATTAAAGCCAATATACCTCCCGAATTTCTTCTCGAGTGGTATCTGAAATTACTCCTTCCTTACATTTCTAAGGAAGTAGCCACTTCTGGAGTGTCCTCTGAAGAAGAAGCCATTTTACGGACCCAGCAATTAGATCTTGTCTATGCACAATCTGGGCTATTTTATGAGATTATACAGGACGCACCACGATCAAACACTGATCTTGGTAGACCTAAACCTGGACCACATACTGACGACATAGTGGGTTCAGTAGATTCTGTAGCTTTCAAAGCATTGACCAAACAGGTTCATGCCTTATCCATCAAACAATCGATTGTAGATGTAACTTCCGTCACAACCTCTCCTTCTAATTTTGAATTTGTGAACTAGGTTCAAAACAATCAAAAGGGCCCTCGACATCCCAACAACAAAAAGAAGGGCAAGAAAGGAGAGGGGAACCAGCAAAATCCCAAAAACAAAGAGAATGCCAAGGAGGGTAACAAAGAAAAGAAGAAGGTTAAGTTCCCTTGTAAGCTTTGCAAGAAGGATCACCTCACTCACCAATGCCCTCTACTTGAAGAAGCCCAGAAGCTGCTTCAAGAAAAGAAACCTGTCATACTTAAACATCCATTTCCTAAGAAGCAGGGTTCAGCTTGTAGAACCTCCAAAGCTGGGGGCAGTACTCATGCTTCAGTTGATCAAACTTTCATTAATATGGTTAGCATGGATTCACTTTTGCAAATGCGAGCAAGAAATTATACCCCGAATGTGTAGAACAAGGATAAAGAGATTCCTGAATCTTTTGTTCCTCTCCACATTCCAGTGGATTCGTTGCCCAAGATCCTAAAAGGTGTCTTGAAATGGGCCTCGCACAATCCCAATGCTCGGGCTACTTCCAACTACAATGTGGTTGAAGATCTAGCCCAGACCCCTTGTGCTATGTCCACCTTAGAAGTTTTGCAAAGTTGTTTGTTACAATGAAATGCACTTCTAGAAGCGATCGGAAGTATGGAATCATCCAACATGACTACGCGCTTTGATATGTCTGATATAAAATATCAGTTGCCATACCATGTTGCCCTATAGATAGAAGTGGTTTAGGGTCCTGTGACCATCAGACAGGCTATCGTAGATGAGGACATGTCAACATGTGTGATATCCATTTCTTGCTGGAAAGCTTTAGGCTCTCCCGAGCTAGCCCCCTCTAACACACTGCTTACTGCCTTCAATGGCGGGACTTTCTGTCCACATGGAGTTCTACCATCGTTTGAAATTACACTTCCTAGTAAGACAATTGCTGTAGAGATTGAAGTTCTGGATGCCCCGCTTGATTACAATATGTTATTAGGAAGGAGATGGACATATTCCATGCAAGCCATTGCATCGGAAGTTTTTCGAGTTCTTATGTTCCCTCACGAAGGCAAGATCGTCACGGTTGATCAACTTTCATTCTCTTGGAAAAACAACCAGACTTCATCGGATACCACTATTCCTTTAGTTGATCAATCTGCCCCAGTAAGCGAGAGTTTAGGAGAAGGGCTTTACGGGTCGTTAATAGGCACTTTCGACCTACCCTCTCTTGTTCTTTACACGTGTTATGATGTAGGTACTTCTACTGAAACTTTCACGGTTGGTCTTAGGATTGATCTATGGATCCTTCCTACTGTATCAGAACCTTCAATGCCTTTAACCATTGCAGAGATAGTATACATGGAAGCACAACATGCTGCAATGGAGCATATCGTGACTCCACCAGTCTCTGCTGAGTTGGATATGGACTATGCTTCTGCATGGTCATTGAATTCTACCCACTCTTTCGACTGTTTAGATACGGTCTTACCGTCTAATGAAGCCATTTTGGAAGCCATGATGGGCCTGGACCAGCCATGGGAACATATGCATCATAGGTCTTACCTGCTTCGAAACTTAGATAGGATAGAGAGAGGAGAATTCTCTATGAGACCCGGTGGATTTGTTGATTTGTCATCTTTTCCTTCTACTTCGGGAGCTGTTTACGCCGAAGGGAATATGGCTAATATATTGAGATCAATCCGGATTAACATTTCCACCAAACCCGGGGTCATGGAGAACATTTTTATTGGTGCAGGTTGTTCTCCAGAAGAGATTGCTCTGTATACCAAGCTTTTTAAAGAATTTCACAACATTTTTTCCTGGTCTTATGAGGAGATGCCAGGTATCGATCCAGCCATCGTTGAGCATGTCATCACTACATACCCTAATGCAAAACCTGTGAGACAGAATCTCCATCTTGTGAATCCTCAAAAAGCAGCCGCCATTAAGGTGGAAGTTGAAAAATTGCTTAGAGATGGATTTATAAAAAGCAAGGTACCATTTGAGTTTGTATTGAATTCTGGGACTTGAATAAAGCTTGTCCAAAAGATAACTATCCCACACCATTTATCGACCAGATCATAGATGCATGTGCGGGACACGAGATGTTTTCTTCAATGGATGGGTTTTCAAGATATAATCAAATCCAAATAAAACTTGAAGATCAACACAAAACAACTTTCATTTGCATGTGGGGAACCTTTGCGTACCGGAAGATGCCAGTTGGATTAAATAATTCTAGAGCTACATTTCAGCGAGCTATGAATTTCGCTTTTCACGATATCAAACACATAGTTGAACCTTACTTGGATGACTTCCCGGCGCGATCTCGAAAGAGACGGGATCATCCAACTCATTTGAGACTTGTGTTTACAAGATGTAGACAATATAAGATTTGTTTGAATCCTAATAAGTGCGTATTCTGCGTCGAATCAGGACGTTTACTGGGTTTTATTGTATCCAGTCGTGGTATAATGGTTGACCCGTTAAAAGTTGAGGCGATTGTAATCTTCCTCCTCCTCGTACCTTGCGACAACTTCAAAGTCTGCAAGGCATGTCTAACTTCTTGCGATGCTTTATCATAAACTATGCTAAGATCACAAAAGGTTTTATGAGACTGCTTAAATAAGATACCTACTTCGTGTGGGATGAGGCTGCTCAAGCATCATTTGAAGCCTTGAAAAAGGCACTACTTTCAGCCCCCTTGTTAAGCCCACCTGATTATGCAAAAGATTTTCTTTTATATTTAGTGGCATCTATTTTCAAAATTGGCATAGTACTAGTTTAGGAGGATGACAAGCTCCAAGAGCATGTCATTTACTATCTCTCGCGCGCATTGATAGCTCTCGAGATTAAATATTTGCATGTTGAGAAGTTAGCACTAGCTGCGGTCTATGCGGTACAGAGGATTTGTCACTACATCATTTTACGAAGAACTGCTGTGATAGCAGAATTCAATCCTTTTTAATATGTTCTCACTCGATGAATCATCAGTGGGACGTACAATAAATGGATTGTAATCTTACAAGAGTTTGATTTGGTCTTTCAATTGGCCAAGTCAAAGAAATCACTAGTGTTCGCTGAGTTAATATCATAGTTTCCGAGTGACTTAGAGCATATCGAGGAATAATCATCATTCCCAGATGAACATATCTTCCTTATTTCCTCCTCTGACCCATGGTACGAAGATATCTTAGTATATCTCCATATTTTGAGGTGTCCTACCACTTTTTCTAGAGAAGAACGATGCAAGCTGAAAAGTCATGTGAAAAACTATCTCATCGTCTCTGATACTTTGTATAGACATGGGATAGATTCCATCTTATGACGTTGTTTGACTTTGGAAGAAGCATAGTCAGTATTGAATGATGCCCACACTGGAGCTTGTGGGGGTCATCTTTCTGGGTTGGCAACAACCCAGAAAATACTGCGTGCCGGGTATTTTTGGCCCACAATCTTTAAAGATTGTGTGGAAGCTGTGAAACGCTGCCATCCGTGTCAGTTTTTCACCAAGAAAATGAGAGCACATCCAGCTCCTCTTCATCCTGTGATTACAGCAGGTCCCTTCACAAAATGGGGGGTTGATTATATGACTTGCAATCCAGTTTCGGCTGGAGGACATCATTATATCATCGTTGCTGTCAACTACTTCACCAAGTGGGCCGAGGAAATTCCTACTGTCAAGGCAGATGGAGAAACTGCCACTTATTTCGTATTTAATCAGATTATTGCAAGGTTCGGCATACCTAAAGAGATTGTGACTGATCATGGCAGTCATTTCCAGAATAGAATGATGACCAATTTGTATACAATGTTAGGTTTTCGGCAACAACATCCGTCTTCATATTATCCACAGAAGAATGGACAAGTCGAAGAAGTTAACAATATCTTAAAGGTAATACTGCAAAGTACTGTTAATTCCTATCGAAATAACTAGCACATCATGCTATACCCTGCTCTTTGGGATTACCGAGAAAATGTAAAGATTACTACCAAGTTCTCTCCCTTCCAACTTGTGCATGGGATAGAAGTAGTCATTCCGATTGAATGCAAGATTCCTTCATTAAAAATGGTTGTTCAATTACTATCGGATACTTCAGCACTAGAAGAACGTTTTTTGCATTTAGAGCATCTAGATGAATAGCGCTGCGACGCGCTCACAACAAACGAGTCAAAGGATAATATGACAAGTCTATCAGACCTAGGGTGTTCCTTGAAGGAGATCTTGTTTTACTTTGGGATCAGGACACAGAGCCTTTAGGACCTGGCAAGTTCAAATCCATGTGGCTCAGGCCTTACATAATTTCCAAAGTACTAAAGAAGGGTGCTTACGAGCTAGTAGACTACGAGGGTAATAAGCTGCCTGAGCCTAGAAATGGGCTCTACTTGAAGAAGTACTACACTTAGGCAGTTGTGCTTTTTCTTGTAACATAGCTATATATTTTGTAGAGCTACTATTTGCTTTTGTTTGCTTAGTTAACCTTATGTGTGTCTTCATTTCATGTATCAGATGTCGACTGAACATTCCTTAGGATTTGCTGATGGCACTAGTCGCCACACCCGACAGTTGGCTTCAGCAGCTTGGGTCATTTAATCACTAGCTGGCCAACTGGTCTCTTCGGGGGGGGGGGGGGGGGGGGGTTGTTTGGGTCCCACTACGAACAATATGGGTGAACACAGCGCAGTTATAGAACTTCTCCAAGATGCTCTTATTCATGGCATTTCACATTTGGAGGTAAGACTTGACTCACAACTAGTTGTATTTCAGTTAATAGGTGTTTACCAAATTAGATATCCTGTGTTGCTACGACAGTTTTTGCGAGTTAGATTATTGGAAAGACAGTTTGATTCTATTATATATCAACACATTCCAAGAAATTTAAATGCATTAGCTGATTCATTTGCAAATTATGTTTTAGATTGGCATTTGTATCATACACTTCCATAAACAGCATGTCACACATAAAGTTCAAACACATACACATGTAAATAACTGATACTGTATATATATCCGATACTGTATCAAAAAATATATGAGTTTTGGATCACAAGTCTATTACAAGTCATGTGATAAAGTACAAAACTGGGCTCGGTGGACTCAAAAATATACATAAAGTATCCATCTCGTATGGAGAAGGAGGGGCCTCATCATCATCTACTGCATCCCAATAACATATGACCAACCTAGCTATCTTCGGCAGCATCCTAAGCCATGCTAAGGGCACCCAAACTACATCTTCCTGCATATCAATAGGTATCTGATCCACGCGGCATGCAGGAACATCATGAGTCAACCGACTCACTTTCTGCTGTATGGGCCCCAACATAGCATCAGCTACACCAACATTTGCTAGCCTCACGAAGATAGTAGTATGTCCCTCAGGACGAACAGGTCCAATATCTGCATTTCACACTTGTTTAGTACATCAAAACTCATCATAAAAATAAAATACTCGAAAATTTGAAAAAATTAAATAATTCTCAAAATAAAAACATACCAATATCTCCCCAGGCACCACTTAGAGGAAGCACCAGCTCTGGATCATGGCGGAAGTCCAATCCAGCATACAGAAACTGCTCGAATGCCGGCACCTGTCTCTCCCACCACCCCTAGAAATCATCAGTATGATAACAAAAGTGACTTTCACCACCACCCTGGCGGAGAAATATGTCACCCAAATGGCCCAATCTTGGCTCATGAGGGTTAGCTGGAGGTAGAGGCATCCCCAATCTAAGATCAGGTACCCTATCGAAGAAGAAGGTACATAGAATACTGCCATATCCAAAGTTCTTCATACTCCCGGATTTACAACCCGTGATTTGAAGCTTCATGTTTGCCAATAAACTAGTGCACCAATCATACACATGACCTTGCAAGCATCTAACACCAATATGCATGGAATGCCTTGAAGCTAAATGTTGTGTGGCACTCCCCACCATGTGGTTCAACATACTTACAATCACCCTCAAAGGGAGGCTTTCAATGGTAGAAATTAGGATTTGACTTCCTGATTTCTCAACCCCTGCCACACAGTATGGATTTAAATATTCTTGCACCGATGTTGCACCCACATTGCGAGAAGATCCATTCAAACTTACCGCATCTCCCCTTCTAGAGAGTCCAGTAATGAAGTAGATGTCATCAACAGTAAGGTCCAAGGTTTGTCCTTGGATATCAAATGCATTGGCATCTACATCCCAGTATTGAACGAGTCTTTGAAGCAGTCGATTGAGTGCCCTCATGTTCACAGTTCGGTAAAACTTTAACAAACCACATCTTCGAAGGGTGTGGAGAGTGGCCGGGTCTTGCATTGCCACCCTATCCATCTCCTCATGTTCTCTCTCCCTCTAAACAAGTACCATTGTGCCACACAAAAGTCAAATTTTAGCATCTCAACACTTTTTCTTCATGTTAAGGGGTGTGCGCTACTGTATAAGCCACACAGTCACACATGGGCGCTACTGTGTAGAAGCAGAGTAGTGCATACCTCCCAGTATGCCCTACTATACCTACTGCAGAGTAGCACACACGCTTCTCACGATGTGAACATGGCCTTAAAATTGATTTTTAGCTAAAAAATTGACAAATAAACAATGGAAATGCAAGTTAGGATGATTTAAACTTACTTGGTGGAGGCAAAATGTTGATTGGTTTCTTGAGTTGATCGCCACGGAGGATTGAAATCCAAGGGTTTGCTCCCAATTTTCTTTCCCTACGAAACCAAAATGAAATTTGAGTTTTAATTTTGAAATTACATATATGAGTTTGTTTTAAAATTTTTACCCACTTTGGTAAAATCTCTATAGTTTCTAATTCTACCAATTTGTTCTATTAAATCAATTAATAGCTACATATGGTATTAAGGTAATTTCACTGAATGGTTCTCATTTTTTCACTAAAATTTTGTAGGATCAATCCTTTAAGACTAATTTTCTTGATGATAGACCTTCTCAACTAGCTCATAGTTAAAATTTACATATCATTTAAGATTTTTTGTCGCGATTACTAACATATTTGTTGAAGTCCTAGTTTTGGTAGATCATGAATCGTGATCCTAGAAGCTATCATTTAAGTCATTTTAAGCTCTTGTTTGGACTATTTAAACCTAAACAAGATCACCAAGCAAACTTGTCCTCTTCAATCTCGTTAAAGTAATTGAAGGCTCATCCACTCAGGTATAGAATTACCCCTTTTCCGAGCCTTGGTGGATAAATTACAGAAAAGGTATACTCTAGGTATACTTTTGTATGCGCTAGAAGAGTTCTTCTTCCATTGTTTTATACTTTTTCGGGAGAGGAGACTATCTTTACGAAAAAGGACCTTTCAGAGCCTTTCTTTAGTGTTTTCAATCTCTCTAAACATGAAAACACCAAGAGAGCATTCACCTACTTGAGCTCGATGTGAAATCCATGAGATGGTAAATAGAGAACTGTTTAAGTTTTTCAATTCTATAAACAAGAAAACACCGCCGAGCACAGACCAATCCGGGCTCGATATAAAATCCACAGATAGGTGTAAAGAAGATTGTTTAAGTTTTTCAGACTCTATAAAAAGGAAAACACCGACGAGCATTAACCTACTTGGGCTTGATATTAAAATCCATGAGTATGTGTATGGAGTTATTGTTTAAGTTTTTCAGACTCCTTAAAATTGAAAACACCGACGAGTAGGAACAGATCTCGGCTAGATATTAAAATCCAGAGATCAGTAAAATAGAGTAATCTTCTATCTCTTCTTCGAACTCTGTAAACAATGAAGAAGGTCTCGAGTCTTCCTCCCATGGGCTCATTAAACTTTTTACATGGTTGGATCTATTGAGTTTTCATTCTTTCTTGGACTCATTAAAACAACAAGAAAGGTATTATTTTATCTAAAAAGAATAAGGGATGAGAACGATGTATCATATCTTCAGTGTCAAAGGCAGTTCAGTCAGTTATGTCCTTGAACACAGTACCTACTTGAATCTATCATGTCGGTTGGGTTTAGTCTTTGACCTTAGGGTGAACCTGATCTCCGAGTTGTTTACTCCCTCGGTTGGTTATTCTTCCAACCACATGGAGGGTCTTCTAATGTCTCGTACATTACAGGGTTATATCATTTTCCCCATTTTGTTGAAAACTGCCTAAGTCACTTTGTGTCATGCTCATTGTTCAAGGATATAGCCTGTGTCGGCCATTCTGTAGTTTACCTTAACCTCATGTTTCGTCCATCCTAGTGTCATTCTTGTTATGTTGGAACATTTAAAAACCCATTAAATACTTAGGATATATTTTACTAGTCATCTAGATTAATTTCCTAAGTTTTGACTAGCTAAATAGGGCCAGTTTTGTCTTTTAGTGGACCACTTGCTATCCTAAGTCACAAAAACGAATTTGGACATATTTTGGATAATATTTCCTTGGATTCTATCTGATTTTATTCTATTCCTGAATTAGAAAGACACTTTCCTGATTTAGACAGCTTTATCCTGTTTTTTTCTACTTTCTAGTGGATAAGGAAAAGCTAGTTGACTTGGAAACTCATACCACTTGACCAATTCGACCTCCACATCATATTTTATCTTTTAAACCCACCATTAAATTCCATTTAGCTCACTCATGAGCTTCCATACCATACTTTCCAAATTCGTGAGCCTCTAACACAGTTTTGGAAGCTACTTTTGCAACCTAGGGGTTTTTATGTTTTTAGTAAGCCTTCCTTTTTGTGCTTTACAACTTTCCGTTAAGGCATTCTATTTTCTCTCTTGAGATGTATTATATATTGTATTCACATTGAGGAATAGTACATGAGATTATATTTCCATCAATTGAGTTTCTTCTCTTATGTTTTGTCTCAATATTTCTTCTTCTTATTCTTGCATATCTTTGAATAATTCTTGTGAGGACTTCTTTGCCTCAAGATTCTTGGCTATTATAATTCTTTCATGGTATTCAACCTATATAGAATTCTCACATGGTGTCAGAGCCTTTGGATTTATTAATTAAATTAGTCTTCCATTATAATTTTTAGAGAGTTGTTTTGCAGGTACTGAAGATCAAATGGAAGAAATTTTCTGTTGAAGAATTCAGATTTTTATATCTCTCATCACTGTTCTCTGATATGTCTTCTGATTCGAATCATCAGCTAGTTGTTGCAGCTCATACACACTTAGAACCTCTCCTTGGGTTGATATTTGGTGTGTTATTGAATTCTATGGAGGAAAAATTACAGTTTGGAGTGACTGGTTTCACTCTCTCTCTCTCTCTTGCTTCTATTTCACTGCATGATTTTTGGCACTGATTGCACAGAAGATGGAGGACGTCATCAAGTCTCATTTGAATCTGATCTCAAGAAACTCAGTCTAGTGAGCACATTCCACTTCTTTCCAAGAAGAATATTCCTCCAGACATTTGACCAAGTTCTCACCTACTTGAAGTTTCGAGAGCATTATTATGGTGTATTCCATTATCTTGAGGGGAGGTTTTATTCCCAAGTGGTTTTCCTTCTTTCCTCACCTACATGGATTAATAATTTTTTGTATTGGGGTGACCATAAGCCTTGTTGCTTGGGCCCTATATTTCTGATATTTCACCTCATAAAGTTAGGCTTAAGGGGGGGTGTTGGAACATTTAAAAACCCATTAAATACTTAGGATATATTTTACTAGTCATCTAGATTAATTTCCTAAGTTTTGACTAGCTAAATGTTATAACTCCATATTTCATAGTGTCACATCTTCACCACAAAAAGAGTTGACGACACTTCCCCTACTGCTTAAAACACCCAGAAGAGAAAAATGATGAGTGGTCCTTGAAGGCAAACCTACCCTGTCAAGAATCAAACTAGCTGATACTTCATTTACCCTTACTACCGTGCCTTTCTCCATCTTAGGAGCGTGGTAATCCATACTACCGCGCTATGCTCTTTCTCTGCCATGCGGTACTACCGTGTTATGCTCTGTTCTAGAGGCGTGGTACACCTTTTTTAGCCTTTTTGCCATGGCTTGTGGGATTTTGATTTTCGATAGATTTTTGAGGATTGGTGTCCCTGATTCGATCCTAACTCACTTTCTGTGATTAGTAGGCCTGATCCACTAAACTCTCCCAAGATCCACCCTTCTCTCTTGTTGGTTAACCCTACCACACACTATAAGAGAAAGGCATTCCATGAGCAAAAGGGAGGACTCTTGGAGACATCAAACTTATGATCTTGAAGCTTTGTGGAGATATCTAGACGAGGAAGCACTTGGAGCTGGAAGTTGGCTTGGATATCAAGCAACCATTGTAAGTGGCTTCAAGTTGATAATAGAACATAACTTGTCTTGTTTCCCAAATCACATGTATTGATTTTGTTTCAATGATATGATTTGTATCTATTGTAGATTTAGATCCTAACTCATATTTCAAGTTGCTAAGGAATTTTATATGCTTGTATCTTGGTTTCATTTTGACAGGTTCATTCGCGAGGACTTGGAAATTGGAGCAACTATAAAGACAAGCGATTGGATTGAAGGTCAGTTAGATTTCTTCTACTTCTCCTAGCACTTTAATCTTGAGATGTCTGTTTAGATCTAGGAATTCAAGGTAGCATTTGTTTAGTTTTGTCTTAATTTAGAGTCAGTTAAAGTCTACTTTAATCTAAGAGAATTTTTACTTATCCGTAGGGAAAAATTCTACCAACAAGAATGGCGACTCCACTGGTTTGAACCCCATTTGATTGATTGAGTTCAATTTCACCCATTTTTTAATTGTGATTTTTTCTTTCTCTTCAAACCAGTATTGAATTTTGGTCTCTTTGACCTATATTCACCCCTCCTCTCTGTATTTTTCCTCCCTGTGTGATCAGTGAGTCCTCTGGGTTTACAACAACCCTGAAAAATTCATCTTTCTTTTCAAAAGTTTTGCTTTTCCATAATTTGCAATAGTACCGCGCCCTCAGCATTAACCACAGTGCGGTAGTACCGCATATCCTGCATTCTTACCAGAGTGGTAGTGTAACAGTACCGCTCTCTAGTCTTATTCTGCCACGCGGTAGTGTCCGCATACTGTCAATTTTTTCTTCCTTGCTTGGTTTCCTGAGTCATTTTTCATTTTTCTCTGCCTTGGTGTTTTCTGTTTCCTGTTATCATCCTGTTCATTACACAGTCTTTGCAGTGTGTTTATTTCTTTTGTGAGCTTGATTATTTTGTGAGTTAGTGGCATTATTTGCACATTGGGTCACCCCTTCAGTTCGATTGCATTGGCTTTATCTTATCATCACAACCAGACCATTACTACTCTTCTCTTTTACTGGATCGTGTAGCTTTAATAGTCGCATTGTTTCCATTATTATCATTAAAAGCTATATTAAAAAATTATCATTGGAGAACATTTGTGTTGTTTGGATTGAAATGGTCTAGCAGTATTATTATGCATTTGGAAGTGAACCATTGAAATTTAGGACATAAATTCTCATTTTTTGAAGCATCTTAGTTGTAAGATCAGTGAATTGGAAAGAAGTGTTTATTTCAGTTTGGCTCTATTTACAAAAAGAAAACAATTTTTTTTTTGTTTTGGTTTTTAATTGCTTGTGAAAGTTTCATGCATTTATGATTGAAGAACTCTCTCTCTTCCATAGCTAGTTTTCATCGAATACAAGGCTTACTTCGATTCATTCTCACTTGCATGGTTTGGGTCGTCACAACACCACCAAGTTTCACGTCCATTTACCCGATTGAGTAATACAACCACTAAAATTAATCTCCCTAACTAAACCAACATTAACCTCACTTGAGGAAATCAAAAGAATTTGGTAGTTAGGTAGGACACCGGGGATAGGCATCAAAATAATTCCCCCTTGTCATTTTCATCTGAGACAGTTGTTGTCCTCTAGGGAACTAAAATCCTCTAGTATTTATTGACATGGTCACAGCCAGTTTATGGAGGGGACTCCTAACTGTTTTTAACTTTCAGGGGTTAAACTACCACGATATTGAGAACCGGACGGACTCTGTGGAATGCCACACTCCACTTAGCCCTAATTCAACATCGATCATTGTCTTCCTTGTAATTCATAGTAATGCAAGGGTGATAAGGCAGAAGCGCCGAAAACCTTTTCCAACGTGTCATGAACGAGGTAGCTTAATGACTTTTCTACTAGAGCTCTTTTACCTAGGATCCTTTCAGTAGAGGGATATCCTTCTCACATTGGTCTCTCACGTTGTATTGTTCAACTTGGATTTCATCACCTTGTGAAGGATACAGCTTGTTGAGGTCTCTAGCTCTTAGTTAGGAGTTTGCTTGTTATCTCACCTTTAAAGAGGGTCATTTTTCTTTTTAGAGACTGCTTGTTGGCATTATGGCCATTATTTTTCTCAACTTGCTTACTGACACACCGGTCTCAGTATAGATTTTAGAGCTTGCTTTTTTGGCCTGCGATCCTTTCTTTTTCTAGCTCCTCTTCTGCACACTCGGCTGCATTAGAGTTTTTGAGTACTTTGTTATGAAACTGCCCCCGGATTTCATTTTCCTGCCATCATGTCAGAACCACCACGAAGATCACGACGAGTACAGGGAAAAAGCACTCCACCACCGCCGCCATGGACCTCCAGTCCACCTGCATCACGCATTCCCGCTCCTCCTGGCTGCGGTGCTGGTCGAGGGAACATTCCACCACCGATACATACTGCATCTTTAGTTATGTCTGTAACCGTTACTCATAGCACAGTCTCAGAATCTCTTGCAGCTTCTGCAACCACTAGCATATCTGAGATTCCCACTGTCACTTCACCCACTGTTATTCCAGATATATTTGCCATAGTGGACAACATTACAACGGTTGAATCTAGTACAACCCAAAATACTAGACCAGAGGTCATCCTCCTACCTGATGTCAACACCTCCCTTCCACCAGAAACTTTTCACGATGACACAGATGCATCTGTTGGCACCACCGAAGGGTCCGACCAGGATATACCTGGCTTGATTTCAGTCCTGGGCGGGTACGTCAAAATTATTGAATATACTCGACTTCCTGACACACCTTTTGAACCTGAATATGGCTTTATCACTTCCCAGGCGGAGCTTCTACCTGTTATCACCACGCCATCCAACGTTCACAGGAAACCAATTCTTCGAGCAGCGTACCTTGTACCATATCTCTCCCCAACCTCCCTCCAGGACATGAGATCATGACCTCCATTCAGTCTAGTATGGTTAGTCTAGCAAATTCCCCGTTAGTGTTGGAATAGTTTAAACGCGACATAGAGCAAATGCTCTCGACAGCTTCTAGATATCCCCTTTTTACCCATCCTCCCGACTATCAGGATCCCAACCTCCCATCTAGCACAGAGTTTCATCACTCCTATGTAGATGGCTCTGGACCTTCAGACGTTACTATACCTAGGTTCTCGCCGGACCCCAAAAACCCTTTCCAGGACATGAACTCGGACCGAGTCTTCGATGGTCCTCCTATCATTGAACACACTATGGACGATATCCCCGATACCCCTCAGTTAAATTCCCCACATTTGTTTCCATCACCCATGTTTAGCGCACATTCTATGAGGGATAACCCAGTTTTTTCTTCGTCCTCACCTGTCAGATATGGAAGACCCCCTCCACAAATTGGCACTTTTGGCACCGTTGGCCAATCGACACTATCGTATTTGGCTAGCGGCGGAAGAACACCAAGTCATACTACTAGATCTTCTGTTTTGACCGGAGGATCACCTTCGGCCACTATCTACACTATCTCAGGAGGTGGACAACCGACTGCCGTGGTCCCCAACTCCAACAACCAAACTCCTCCTGGTGGGCCATCAACCCAACCAGCTGGAGGACAATCCTTTGTTGGGAACCCCGTTCCTAGTCAACAACCTCCTCCTATAGGGCCATCCAACCCATCTACTGGAGGAAAACCCATTGGCTTCATCCAGCAACCCTCCCAACCAGCAACATTTGCTCAGTATGGTATGTACAACACACCTGGCAGCTGACAACCTTATACTGGTTTTCCAACCGGGCCTCATCCTCAACATCCCCCGTCAGGTACGCTTCCTTCTTGGGAACCTCAAATCCCACAGAGTGGGGGGTACTCACTATTTGGAAACTGGAACCTAGCTGGGGGGCAATCTCAGATTCCCCCCAACTTGAACTCCGGCTTCCCTTATCCTTCATCTGCTACAACTCCATGGAACCCATCCCTTCAATTTCCACACGTTCCTCAAGGAGGAATGAACCTTCCATGGACACCACTGTCGCAGCCACCCCCCAACCCTGCTATGGGAAACCCTCCACTTACTCAATATAGTGGTAACATTCCTGGGACACAAAAAATCCAAGGAACTTTTCCCCAACCAGGAGTAGAAACCATTCCTGGGTTTCAGCAACCCCAAGGTACCATACCTACCATCCCCACTCAGCAAAACATCCACCAACCGGTTACCAACACTCAACCGGTTAACCACATGGCTTACTACCCACAGAACTTCCAGTAGTACCCCCCGGGAAACACATATGGGTATAACACGCAACAGTATGCTATGCAGGGCCCCCCAGGTTTCTCTTCACCATATGGTTATTACTCATACCCGCAGACTAATCATCAACTTCCCTTTTTGGCCACGCTAGACTTACCTAATTTTTTGAGGCTCATTAACGATCCAATATGGCATGAACCTCACTGGCCACCCATTCCAACCAAACTTCCATCGGACATTCCTAAATTCGATGCTAAGCCCGAAGAAGACCCCAAGAATCACGTAATGACCTTCCATCTTTGGTGTTCATCCAACTCCTTGATGGACGATTCCATTCGACTATGGCTCTTCTAGCGTACGCTTACCAGCACGGCAACAAAATGGTACATCGAGCTGCCACAACACTCTTTCCACGATTTCAACACCTTGGCTATGCAGTTTCTGACCCATTTCCAGCTCCCCATCTGGTATGAGACTGGAACAGAACTGTTAACCTCACTGCGTCAAACGACTTCTACACACATTTTGGATCACATCCATGAGTGGCGTCGACGCCGTAGGCTAATCAAGGAACCCATTCTAGATCAACTACTTGCTGATTGGTTCACGAAATCCTTTTTTCCTCCCATATCCAGCGATATCGCTGTGTGCAGGCCGATCACATAAGAACAAGCCATCTCGGCAGCTCAGTACATGGATTTGGTATACACCCAATCCGACACTTTACACAAACTTCTTCTCCATGTTGCCCACGTTACCACTAATCAAATGAAACCTACCACTAAACCCCCCATTGATGGTATTGTCGGTTCAGTCAAGGCCCATCCTACTACCAACTCGACGGGACAACAAGCTTCTGCTTCCCCCGCTCTACCTCAGGCTGCTTCAAAAGATGCTACATCTCCTACTATCTCCTCCGAAGTGAACGCAGTTCAATCTACGTCACAACAATACGGAGGAAAGAAGAAAAACAATCATGGTAAATCCAAGAATAACCAACAAGAGAACCCCAAGCCACAACCCACCCACAACGACCAAAAACCACGTCGAAAGGCTAAGTTTCCCTGCCTAATCTGTCAAGATGATCACTACACACGTGACTGTCCCTACAAGGATGAGGTCAACAAATTCGTTAAAGGATCCTCTTGCCCGGCAGTGTTAACTGACCCTTTCCCTCAACAGCAACAGCAGATGGTTGCCCAAGAAACCCCACAGGGGGGCAACTCGAGCAACCCAACTCGCGGAGAGACGTCCACAAATTGCGAAATCTTGATGACGAGTAATGAGGAGATTCATATAACTACTCGTTCCAAGACATATGAGAACCCTCCAAGTTCAAACAAACAATCAGAGACAACCAAAGGCAAATCTCCTGTTGAAGATCCGACCTCTATCCCCCCCCCTACCGACCATCTCCATATCGAGAGACCGCTTATGGACACAGTGCTATGCCCACCCAAGGGCACCATACGAAAGGCGACATTTAATCCCAATGCACGAGCTTCCCAAAATTACAACATTGTTGAGGATTTAGCTAGAGCACCTTGCGCCATGTCGACTCTCGAGGTTCTTCAACACTGCCCCACGTAGCGTAGAACCTTACTTTCAGCACTGGGGGAAATGGACCTAGATACTTCAAACTCTATTATGTTTAACTTGGAGCACGCCAAACCTCGGCTTTCTCATCAGTTAGCCTTCCAGGTTCATACAAAAATCCATGGAAATAACATCCATCGCACTGTTTTAGATGAAGGTGCCTCCATGTTGATCATGTCTTTGAATTGCTGGAGAGCCTTAGGCTCACCCGAAGTCACAACCTCTCCCACTACTCTCAGGGAATTTGATGGACACGGTTTTCAACCTTATGGACTCATTCCCTCAATTGGTGTTGAACTAGGGGGCAAAACAGTATCCGTACGCATTGAAGTCGTGGATGCACCATTAGATTACAATCTTCTACTTGGTTGAAACTGGTTTTACGCCATGACCACCATAGCATCTACCGTCTTCCGGATTGTGCAATTTCCTCATGAAGGGAAAATTGTCACCATTGATCAACTTGATTATTGTATCCCAGACTCTCATCCAAACTCCGCCAACAATATCCGAAAGGTGTCCCCGCTACAATATCCGTTTGAATCCACATAAGTGCATCTTTTGCGTGGAAGCCGGAAAACTTTTGGGATTCATAATCTCCAAAAGCGGGATACGCTTAGATCCTGCAAAGGTAGAAGCTATCTTAGCCCTGCCTTCCCCCACAAACATTCCAGAACTTCAAAGTTTGCAAGGGCATGCAAACTTTCTACGCCGTTTCATCTGTAATATTTCCGAGATAACAAAAGGCTATATGAGGCTTCTCAAGAAGAACACTCCCTTCATCTGGGACGACGAAGCCCAATGTTCCTTTGAAAATCTAAAGGAAGCCTTAACTAAAGATCCTATGATCCAACCCCCCGATTACACACGGGATTACATTCTTTATATCGCAGCTTCGACTTCCACCATCGGTATGGTGCTAGTCCAGGAAGACCACAACGGCATAGAATATGCGGTATACTATCTTAGTAAGAGTCTTCTCGACTCTGAAACTCATTATTCACATGTTGAAAAACTGGCTATGGCAACAGTTTTCGCTGTCCAGAGATTCCATCATTACATTCTACTCCGTCGGACCACTGTTATAGCCGATTTTAATCCAATGTATTATATCCTCACACATCAAGTGCTTGCGGGCAAATATTCTCGTTGGATCGTCATCCTTCAAGAGTTTGACTTGGAATTTGTCAAATCCAAGTCCAAGAAGTCTTTGGTCTTTGCTGAGTTGATTTGTATTTTGCCCTGTGCTACCGAGCAATCTGAGCCCATCGATTCTCTTCCTGATGAATCGTTGTTCCTCATTAGCACGTTTGATCCGTGGTACATAGATATTTTATTATATTTACAAACCCAATGCTTCTGCCCCGACCTCACTCGCGATGAACGTCGATGCATCCGACACCACGCCAAGTACTACCTCATAGTCAACGATACTCTTTATCGACGTGGTGTCGACACCGTTCTTCGACGTTGTTTGACCCTAGATGAGGCGGAACGCGTTCTTAATGACTGCCACGCTGGAGCATGTGGTGTTCATCTCTCTGGGATGGCTACGACCCAGAAAATACTGCGAGCAGGATATTTCTGGCCCTCGATTTTCAAAGACTACATTGAAACAGTCAAGAAATGTCCACCATGTCAATTCTTTCATACTAAAACCCGCTCGCACCCTACTCCACTCCATCCTGTTATTGTCGTCGCCCCCTTTTACAAATGGGGCATAGATTTCATGCACTATAAACCCACTTTAGCCGGGGGGCATAGCTATGTCATAGTAGTTGTCGACTATTTCACAAAATGGGCTGAAGCGATGCCTACTTATGCTGAGGACGGAAAAACAACAACACAATTCATATTCAATCACATTATAGCTAGATTTGGTGTCCCACAATCCATTATGACCGATCATGGCTCCCACTTCAGAAACCATATGATTGAGGAACTAAGTGCCAAGTTAGGTTTTCGCCATGAAAACTCAACCCCATACTACCCACAAGCTAATGGTCAAGTTGAAGCCATTAACAAAATTCTGAAAAGAATGATTCAGCGTATTGTGGGTACTCATAAATCCAACTAGCACTCAGCTCTATTTTTAGCACTATGGGCATACCGAACCTCAGTAAAAAGTTCTAGTGGGTTTACACCATTCCAACTGGTGTATGGCCTAGAATCCATTTTACCGATTGAATGTGAAATTCCATCACTTAAGATAGCCATAGAGCTACTTCCCCACACCACTTCCGAAGAGGAACGATTTCTATACCTAGCCAAGCTATAACTTGTCTTGTTTCCCAAATCACATGTATTGATTTTGTTTCAATGATATGATTTGTATCTATTGTAGATTTAGATCCTAACTCATATTTCAAGTTGCTAGGGAATTGTATATGCTTGTATCTTGGTTTCATTTTGACAGGTTCATTCGCGAGGACATGGAAATTGGAGCAACTATAAAGACAAGCGATTGGATTGAAGGTCAGTTAGATTTCTTCTACTTCTTCTAGCACTTTAATATTGAGATGTATGTTTAGATATAGGAATTCAAGGTAGCATTTGTTTAGTTTTGTCTCAATTTAGAGTCAGTTAAAGTCTACTTTAATCTAAGAGAATTTTTACTTATCCATAGGGAAAAATTCTACCAACACTAAATAGGGCCAGTTTTGTTTTTTAGTGGACCACTTGCTATCCTAAGTCACAAAAATGAATTTGGACATATTCTGGATAAGATTTCCTTGGATTCTGTTTGATTTTATTCTATTCCTGAATTAGAAAGACACTTTCCTGATTTAGACAGCTTTATCCTGTTTTTTCTACTTTCTAGTGGATAAGGAAAAGCTAGTTGACTTGGAAACTCTTACCACTTGACCAATTCGACCTCCACATCATATTTTATCTTTTAAAGCCACCATTACATTCCATTTATCTCACTCATGAGCTGCCATACCATACTTTCCAAATTCATGAGCCTCTAGCACAGTTTTGGAAACTGCTTTTGCCACCTAGGGTTTTTTATGTTTTTAGTAAGCCTTATTTTTTGTGCTTTACAACTTGCCTTTTAGGAATTCTATTTTCTCTCTTGAGATGTATCATATATTGTATTCAAATTGAGGAATAATATATGAGATTATATTTCCATCAATTGAGTTTATTCTCTTCTGTTCTGTCTCAATATTTCTTCTTCTTATTCTTGCATATCTTTCAATAATTATTGTGAGGACTTTTCAAGATTCTTGGCTATTATAATTATTTCATGGTATTCAACCTATATAGAATTCTCACACCTCCCATGGGCTCATTAAGCTTTTTACATGGTTGGATCTATTGAGTTTTCATTCTTTATTGGACTCATTAAAACAACAAGAAATGTATTCTTTTATATTAAAAGAATAAGGGATGAGAAAGATGTATCATATCTTCAGTGTCAAAGGCAGTTCAGTCAGTTATATCCTTGAACACAACACCTACTTGAATCTATCATGTCGGTTGGGTTTAGTATTTTACCTTAGGGTGAACCTAATCTCCGAGTTGGTTAATCCCCCAGTTGGTTATTCTTCCAACCATATGGAGGGTCTGCTAATGTCTACTACATTACAGGCTCCCCATTTTGTTGAAAACTACCTAAGTCACTTTGTGTCGTGCTCATTGTTCAAGGATATAGCCTGTGTCGGCCATTCTAGAGTTTACCTTGACCTCATGTGTTGGCCATCCTAGTGTCAGTGTTATTACATATATTACTCCATATCATCTCATACCAGTTGAGTGTCCCTCGTGTTGTATGATGGAGGATTCCTAAAGGCCTCCCTTCCAATGGACTTCTTCCCATCGACATAAACTCATTTTGCTCTGGGAATGAAGTTTAGATTTTCGGTTAGTACCTTGGAGATTGCAATCACTAGTGCCAATTTTCCTCACAGTTGAATTATGAGAATACATCAATGTCTCTTATTCAACAGGATCCTCAAGCGTTCGACTCCAACTCCACTTATTAACACTTGTCGGATCGTACTAGGTACTTTGGGCCCCATTATAATTATCGGTGGAAGCCCTCGTGTTTGTTAATGGTATACATCAATGACCGGTAATCAAACGATATTCCCCATGTTCGAATTTCAACTCATTTATTCACAAGGTTAGGGTTTGTACCTTGGGTTGTTTTGGATGAAGACCTTGGGATGTTGATGACATTACTTCATTATGTTATCACCCAAGTTCTGCAAGACTGAGCCTCACTTATATTCGGCTCTCCCTGAGACATAGATCTAGTTTGTTGTTATGGCTATGATCTCTTAGTTTGACATGGATCCACGCTTGTATTTCCAGTGGCCATGCTATATATACATCTCCTCGTTATGTATCAGAGATCATGTTGTATCACACTGCACATCTATATGATGTCAAGAATGTAATTGCTCGCTAACCTTGATCTTTGTTTCAGGTGTTTCTGTGACTTGGTCCTATGGTTTCTTGCTCCTCCTCTGGTTTTGGATTATAATGTATTTCGTCCATCATTTCCCTCTGACCTCACACATTAGGGGGCATCTATTATAGGTCAAATCTGCACTTCTCCGTCTGTGATCACCTTGAGCTGTTGATCACACAAAAGGACAACTTGGATTGAAGAGCATGATAACCTCAGATGAGACTTTGACCTGAATCACCTTCCTGCAAGCTGACAAAACCCTAAAAAATATCATATTTTGGCATGGGTGCTACTCTTCTTAAGCAAACCAGTGCATATTCCCTACTCTGTAAGCTATATAGTAGCACACACCTTCTAGTATGTGCTACTCTACTTCAGTAAACTAGCGCACAACATTAAAAAAGTGGCAAACGCTAGTTGTTAAACACTGTAGTTGCATGTTGGGCACAACTTCACTATGAAATAGTCGCGCACATCTTAAAATATTATAAAAAAATATTAATTTGATGAATTGGGATTAGTTGCAGTCATTTTCTCAACTTCCCTAACTTCCCCTTCAACTACCTCTCGACCTGAACTGCCTACCTTGTCCTATAAATACAAGGAGGATTGAAGAGAGGGGTTAGACAAGAGAGCCATAGAGAGACTCTTCTTATATGAGAAGCTTGTATTGAAGGTGGTTATGCTGGAGAAACTTTGAAGTCAGAGAGGAGCAGGAGCCTAGGATCAGGTTGCATGAGCATGCTGCAAAGTTAGGTATACTTTGTGTTATTCATATGTTTTTGACAATAAAAGGTTGAAACATCTTTCTCTTCCCAAATCAAATGCTTACTGGACTATGTATTTGTTTGGATCAATGTTGGTTAATTCTTGATGTTTGAATTACTTTTCAATTCCATCATTATTATATTGGCCAAGATACGCTAAGAAAGGTCTTTGTGTTGCAGGTTTATCGGACGGGAGATCAAGCAGAGGATCGAGCGCAAAGGTTGGACAAAATCTAGGATGAAACTTCGTTCACAAGGTATGTCCTCAAGGTCTCTAATCTATTTCCCTTTATAAACGCTTCTGTAATGCAATCAGTATGTTTACCTGTCACCCCCTTAAGTTGATAGTGTCTGTTTGCTCACTATAGGGTAGTATTTCCCGCCAACAGGGGACTTTGACATGATCAATAGAGGAGAATTGAACATGTGCACTCTTGGATGCATCTTTGGAGGGGGGGGGGAGAGGGAGAGACTTGTAAATGGATAAAGGAAATGAGGTCAAGGGATGGTGAAGTGATAGGTCAAGGGGGAGGGAGAGAGTGAGTGAGTAAAAGGAAAAGAGGGAGAGACTTATACATGGAGATAAAGATAGAGAGGACAAGGTGGGGAAGAGTGATAGGTCAAGGGGGAGAGAGAGTGAGTGAGTTAGAGGTGGAGAGAGAGAGAGAGAGAGAGATATGTAAAGAGGGTGAGAGAGAGAGACTTAAGGAGGCAGGGATATGGAGATATTTGAGGGAGAGATAGATAGATAGAGGAATAGAGTGAGATGAAGGTTGGGGGAGATATAGAAGGTGAGAGGGAGTGAGAGGTAAAGTGAGAGAGTGAGAGAGAGAGGAGAAAAGTGAGAGAGTGAGAGAAGAAGAGCATTGACATCCTCGATCATAAGCATAAGTAGCATCATAAATGAAAGAAGTTGAAAATGGAGAAGCAAAGGATGCCTAAAGTGAACATGAACACATGTCTAGTTTTATTAGGTTTTCATGTTTTATAAGGTTTCATTTTTGTTTGGTTGGATTATATGAATTTATATATCTCAGATAATTTAGACAATATGATAAACACAACTGTAAAATCCGATGATAATATGATAAAAATGTTTTGTGAGAATTATTCATTTTAGTTTTAGTTTTAAACGATGATAATATAAAAAATGGTTACTCAATGCTAATTAATTTGTAATTACTGAACACACATTACTCATAATTGGATCTAATTATTCAAAGTAAAGAATTTACATGTGTGTATGGTGCCACAATCTCCTTTGCTGTTGCCATGGCTCGGTCTAGGTCAAAGGAACCGATGTCCTCCCACCTGGAGGATGGAGACTCGGCTTTGAATAACTGTACATTAAAACAAATAAAGTCAACAATGTGTACTTCAAAGTTAAATATATTAAAAAATATGATATCAAATAAAATACAATAAATACTTGAACATTAAATAAAGCAATGGCTAACCTAGTCCATGTAGCTCTCTGTGCCATGTTGTTGCATAGGACTATGGCAACAATGACCACAATGAGAACAACAATGTTCCATTGTTCCAGTCGAACTAGATGGCCCCATCTGGGTTCCACCTATACCTGGCATGTCTCAGCCACCACCCATAGACTGTGCAGTTATGTGTGTCGCATCGATGTCCTCCCGGCTCTGTGAAGACATAGCCACAAATGTGGTATGTCTAAGCAAATGATGTGTGGCACATCTAACTAAGTCATAGATCTCATCTAGGCCGCTACCAAACCTAGGTGGCTAAGGAGGGGGGTTTGGCTATCTCCTGGGTGCAGGAGGTCCTCTGAGTGGGTTGTGGCGGACCTGAGGTCGATCTTGGGAAGAGCCAAGACTGACACCCTAAAACTCAATGATGCCAAATAATTGACATGGTAGCGCAGCTCAAACTCAACTCAAAATTTCCTAAGAAAATACTGTGGGACCTCCAAATTTTTTGATGGGGGCCTGTCAAACACCATAAACCATCTCTTTCTCCAGTTATCTCTTCATGGCTGGTAAATACACCAGTCCATGCAAACCCATCTCTTCCTCACATATGGAGGATGTCTTGTCATGGGAACTATGAATTTGCTGTACAACTGTGGTTTCGTGATGTTGAGGTCTTTAATTTGTTTTTTGGATATCCCAGTGGAATAGTGCTCCCTCATTTGAGCCCTGTATTGGCTTATATTTGCGATCTCACTGCGGGAAATGTTGATGGATTCAATGATGTTTTGCAATAATGAAGCCAGAGAAACCCAAGAGGGTTCCTTGGTGCTCTTCAATTCTGCTTAATACCCTTAATTCGTTTAAATCTTGGTGTAATTGATCCTCGAGGTTTTCAGATGGTTCATCACCAGGTTCATTGTTCGTTCCAATGTTGATGTTATCCTTTGATGGTTCAATTTTGTTGGTTTCCTCTAATGGTTGTGGTGTGGTTGTAATTTTGTTAGGTGTATTTAATCTGCAATGACAATTTGTTGGTTTTTTAATTGATTGTAATTTTCTTTTAATTTAAAACTGTAATGGAAAACAAAAACAAAAATAAAAAAATACAACAAAAACATGATTCATTGAGCACCTAGCTAGAGGCAACATCTGAAATGTAGTCGAGGTTCGGATTGATGTCGGTTAGGAGGCTTTCGGTGATCCACAACGCGCTCGCGAGGTGTTTGTTTGGCCGCTCTACGTTCTCGGGTTTGTTAAAACAATAACAAACCCGTACTCTGTTTTTTTTTATAAAAAAACAGGCACGCGCACGCGTTAATAACATGTGCATCCATATGTTTGCTTATGCATTAATAACACGTGCGCCGATATGTTTGCATACGCGTTAATAATGCATGCATGCGTATGTTTGTGTATGCATTAATAACGCTGTGCGCGCACATTTTGTCCACGTCAACTCAACAACGTGGACGTTCGGCATTGCTGAAGCAAAGACACGTACGCGTGTTTGAATGCGCATGCGCGCCCTTGTTTTTTCTTCCCTCGCGCGCTTCTATTGCGGCCTTTTTGGGTACCAGCTTCGTGTGGGTACCCTAGAAAGATCCCTCACTAGAAACTACATAAATGAGTAGAAACAATGTAATAAGTTTCCTTTTGAAGTATATTGTAATTGGAGCTATGTTAATTTGGAGGTAGCCCCATCAAAGGGGAAAGTGAATGTTATTGTGATATTTAGTTATCTACAATTATCTATTGTTGTGGTAATTATGTCGTTTTCATTCTAAACATATTTCTTTATTCTATTATTTCTACTCTAAATTTCCTATTTTTCTAAGGTACATAACATTTGGTAGCAAAGCACTTTCCTACATCTATAAATAACATAGTGGTTTGTTATTCTGCAAGTAGATATATTATCAAGGAAGACTACACGAAAGAAATATAAAAGGCTTTGCCAAGTTGGATACCCTTATAACCGTTTCTAATACCCCTTTGAGTAGTGCCATGTTAGACAACACTTATATATGGAATTTTACTTCCATATACCCTTGGGTATAATGGAATTCCTCTAGGTGACCTAAAACCAGGTTTAGATAAATTGTTGAACAATCTTGCTGCTATAGTGGATTCAAGCACAAGACTCAGGAATATCACTCTCCAAAACATGGGTAGTCAAGTAGTACTACCAAGGTAACAATCGATCCTCCTTAGTCAGATCCCTGATAGATTGGGATGAGTACTACTATTGGACCCTACAAGTATATTAGAGGGTCATAGAAATTAGCATTCCCATGTCTTTACGACCCTATGTGCTCCGCCCTCTATGAACATTCCATGGAATTCCTACATAATTTGCATTATTAGGAATTTGGGAATGTGGTTCATGTTGTGATATTTGGGTGGGAGTATATCTTTGCCAGGAGTAGCAAGCAAAAAATCCTATGTGCTTATACTTGCACTGTTATTTCAAACTTGTATCAACAAACTCCGTGTGCTATGTCGATTGCATTGGTACCACTCTCCAAAAATATTTTCTACGAACCGACATCTTTATAGCCTTATTTCCAACCCATCTCAAAATTTTCATTTTGTTTAGCTAATCATATTAGTGGCACTCTTTCATAACCCATTTTGTGGAACCATTTCCCTTATGGATACCACTTAAGGAGCTGATCTTTCCCACAATTGTTCAAAACTAGAAACACCTTTATGATGAGGTGTATGGTAATTATATCCAATTATGACACATTAGTTGCAATGGAAACCTGGAAAAACATAAATCTGATCACTAAAAGTAAATATTAGACATACCTGCACAACATTTTAGGACACGGTGTGAAAAGATGAAATGTATACATTCCAGTTACCTTATGCAATATATAAGTTTTATTTATGTAAAATAAGTATAAGTCTGATAAAATAATTTTCTCCTAAGATTGGTAAGTTATTTTTTTTCTAAAACATAATGTATATGTTCACATTTAGGCATTGGGTTTGGTATGTAAACACTAAATGTTTTCTGAAAAAAATTTGCATAGTTGTAGTTAACATGAGGTTCTAATGTAACACTACTTTTTCATAATTTTTTATGTTGATTTTATATATTTTGAAAATAAGAAAGTCAATGAATATATGGAGTGAGAATGTTAGGCCCCACTATGAGGGTATTAACACAATTAATGAACTCTTTTTTTATTTTTCAATGTGTAGTCTTCATCTATACTTGTCCGAGTTCTTTTTCGTTTTCAAAATAGGTGAACCAATCAAAAGTTACAAAAAGAGTAAGAGACTTTTTTTTTTAAATTGACAATTGACCAAACAAAAATGAATGAAAATATAAAATAATGTTTCCTTCCACAAAAAATATATATATTTGAAATATGCATGAAGAGCTTTATAAGTGTGCGCAATTTCAGTAGCAATAAACATGTAGAGAATATGTAGATTCAAGGTTAAAAAATAGGGAATTGAAAAAATGGACGTGTTTTGTTAGTTACAGGCCCAACCTACAAGTTTGACAACCTGAACCTAAAACCAAAATAGAAAATTCATCCACCACATAGGTGGAAATTTTTTTCCATGCAATTTGTTTTAAATTACAAAATGCGCACGCATTAAAAATGTGTGTGCATTTTTTTAAAAATAACATGTGCATTAATAACTCACATGCATTACTTTCCCATCTCTTTTAACCCCATCGTGCTCTCTCTCTCTCTCTCTAAATCCACTTCTCTCTCCCATTGTACATAACCCCCCTCCTCTCTAACTCCTTTTTTTTCTCTCTCTCTCTCTCTCTCTAAATCCACCTCTCTCTCCCATTGTACGTAACCCCCCTCTTCTCTAACTCCTTTTTTCTCTCTCTCTCTCTCTCCCTCTGTATATATCCCATATCCTCTCCCCTTGATAGCGAACCCCATCCTCCTCTGACAAAAAACTATCCCCCTTTTCTATATTTCTCTCTCCCCTCCTTCCCCCACCCCTAATTCCAACCCCTCTCGCTATGTCTCTCCCAACCCCCACCCTGACCCCCAATTCTTTCTCTATCCACTCCTACCCCCAACCCCCCTTCCCCCCCCCCCCCTCTCTCTTTCCTACCCCCTCTCTAACTACCCTCCTCCTCCCCAAACTCATAATACATCTCTCTCTCTCTCTCTCTCTCTCTCTCTCCTTCCCAAACACCTAACCCCCTCATTTTCCATCTCTCTCTCTTCCTCTCTCTCCCACAACCTCCCTCCTAACCTAACCCTTAAACCCCTATTCCATCCCTACCACTAACATCTCTCTCTATAACCTTTATTATCCCCCCCTCTCGATTCTCTCCCCTTATCATCCACATTTCCCTAAAACATATCCCTCTCTCTCTTTTGGCACAAAATGGAGACTAGGGTTACGTGCATGGAATAGAAAAAGGGCATCGTTGTAGTCTAGTTGATGCAGGAGCATCGGAGCCTAGGAAGAACAGTCAAAGTTGATCGACAGAAGGGAGCCGACCAGCGGGAGTGCCAATGACCACTGGTGCGGGAAGCAGGTTGACTTGTCGAAGTCAACAAGTCGAGCAGGAGGAGTCGGTATGCAATCGACTAGAGCAGCGCAATGGATGTTGTGTTGAGTCGAGAATCAATAGGTGAAGCGAGATTTCAGGTAGTCGACAAGTGGTCGAACTACGACATGACAGTTTGGTGGAGCCAAGCATGGAGGAAGGGGAGGACTGGAGAACCATAGGGGATAAGAAGCAAGCCGACAGGAAGGTCAAGATGTGACCGACTACTGTAGCAGGGTCGGAAGAGAAGAAAGTCAAAGGGAATATACCCAGTAGCCATTCGGCGTTTCTGAGGAAGTTAATACAGTTATTCCGAGTAGGTGAAGGACATGACAAGTGTTGTCATGGACAGAGGCTGTGCAGCATGGTTGGGAGTTGACAATTGTAGGTCTACAGGATTTGGAAGGATTGGCGGACAAGAGGATGCGTGTCTTGGGGATTGTAGTAATCTCAGGAACAACAACAGTAGGGTAGAAGATGGTGAAGGGGAATCAATTGAGGGATATTCATCTTCGATCTTTGATCAGCAGCATCAGAGGAGAGAGCCGAGAAAGTTGTGAAGAGTCACACAGGCCGAAGAGGAGAGAGTTGAGATCGAGCCATAGCTCAGTGTTCCACAGTGAACCAGGAGAGGGTGAGGTTGATACACAGGGAGAACATACCACAGTTACTTCTAAGTTGTAACGGCTGAGGCCGATTGTAGTTAGTTATTTGCTTTCAATTATTCCGCATCGTAACCGATTTCAGAGCAGTAATATAAGCCACTTCTGGCATCCTGTTTTACACCTTGTTTGTGTAAGCGTTGTGGTTTGTGTCATGTGCATTGTTAAGAAAGAAACTTATCTCAATAAGGTAACTTGCGTCAGTTGGTATCATAGCCTAGAAGAAAATCCGGTTGGGAAGACGACTATACCAACCTGACTTGTGTCAGTTGGTATCAGAGCCCGGAAGAATGTCCAGTTGGGAAGATGACTATACCAACCTGACTTGCATCAGTTGGTATCAAAGTGGAAGAATACTTAGAGTTTGAAGGACGTCAGTTGATATTGAGCTTGCGAGTGAGTTGGACAACTCCAACTACGGTTGGGTAGAGTTCTGCATGAATTGTTTAAGTCCAGTTGCGATTGGACGCGTGAGAGTTTTAGCTAAGGTTGAAAATGGCTCATAGAGGCATTAATGTTTGAGGATGAAGGGTGCATGGCATAGCAGCCGTCATAGTGGATCATGAGATGTTCGACGAATGCGACAGGACGATGCAGACTTTGACAAATGAAATCCACAGTGACGAGGGGAAGGATGACTGGTCGAGGTACAAAAACTGTCTCTGTGAAAGGCCAAAGTAGCAGGTACAAGAAGGAAGGTGTCGAAGACAACCGATATGTGGAAGGGACATCGATGAGGGAGAAAGTGCCATAGAACCGACGCGATGGTCGTGAGAACCGCAATTGAGGTGCGTACAGTCGAAGTGGTCCATCTGACAAAAATGGAGCTAACAGACCAGCCATAATCTGTTACAAGTGTCGAGGGATGGGACACAAGGCATATGAATGCCCGGAGAACCTACATGCTGCAGAGGATTCCAAGCCTAGATGTCGAAAGGAGGAGCAAGTCGACGAGCGGGAAGAAGCAGCATCTGACAGCAGTGGAGGTGAGAAAAGGAAGAACCAAAATCTGACGGTTCAGAGAACTTTGATACAGGAAGATCAATGTGACAAGACAAAGCTAGCACAATGGAAGGCAATTTTTTGAAGGAAGGTGCTGATCGGCGAATGGCGTTGCTTCTATCAACGTAAGGAATTGGTGTACTTGGGGTTTGTAATCTCGAGTAAAGGGTTGGTGATGGACCTAGAGAAGTTAAAGGCAATAGTAGATTGGTCGGAACCAACAAGTACGATGGGAGTAAGGAGTTTCCATGGACATTCCAGCTTCTATAGGAAGTTCATTCTGAGATTTAGTCGCATTTGTGCACCATTGATAGAGTGCATGCGAAAGAGAAAGTTCAAGTGGACGGACGATGCCCAGAGAGCTTTTGACGAGTTGGAGGAAAAGGTCATTGAGAGCCCAGTCTTGGAGGTCCCATACTTTGACAAAGTTTTCCAGGTCAATTGTGATGTGAGTGGAATGGCAATTGAAGCAGTGTTGAGCTAAGAGGGCTGACCAATTGCATTCTTTAGTGAAAAGTTGAATGGAGAAAAACAGAAGTATTTGGTCTACGACTAGGAATTTTATGCTATCATCCAAGCATTGAAGAAGTGGAGGCATTATCAGTTTCCCAAAGAATTTGTGTTGTACATAGATCACCAAGCACTGAGGTACTTGAACACTCAAACAAAGTTGGATTAGCGACACATGAAGTGGGTGGAACTACTTTAGAGGTATACACTCATGCTACGACATAGGTCGGGAAAGTCAAACAAAGTGGTTGACGCATTGAGCACGAGAGTTACACTATTGAACACGACGACAGTTCAGGCAATAGGGATAGAGTCGATAAAGATAGAGTATGAGACTGACGAAGATTTTGTGAAAGCATGGAAGGCTTGTCGTGAACCTTGGAGTATCAACAGGACTGCGTACTTGAGTTATTTAATTCAAGAAGGATATCTGTTTAGGGGAAGTCAATTGTGCATTCTTAGAGGATCAGTAAGAGAGAACCTAATTTGAGAATTTCATAATGGCGGATTAGCAGGGCACTTTGGCATCAATAAGACCAAAGCATTGGTCGACGATAATTATTTTTTTCCAGGGATGTCGACAAATGTCGAAAAGTGGGTTCGACAATGTCAAGTTTTCTAGTTGGCAAAAGGAAGTAGTCAGAACATGGTGTTGTATACACCATTACTAGTACCAGATAACCCTTGGGAGCATCTTAGCATGGATTTTGTGTTAGGATTGCCGAAGACTCAATAGGAAAGCGACTCAATATTTGTTGTAGTCAACAGGTTTTCGAAGATGGCACATTTCATTCCATGTAAGAAGAGAGTGACGCCATAGGGATTGCTATACTATTCTTCAAGGAGATAGTCAGATTGCATGGGTTGCCGAAGAGTATCATGTCATATCGGAATACCAAGTTTATGGGGAATTTCTGGAGAACCCTATGGAAAAATCTGGACACGAAGTTGCAATTTAGCTCGGTGTATCATTCACAGACAGACGGACAGACCGAGGTGGTGAACCAAAGTTTGGGAAACCTTGTGAGATGTCTAGCAGCCGACAGACCCAAGCAGTGGGAAAATGTATTGACATAGGTAGAGTTTGCATACAACAATTCTGTGAATCGGTCGATAGGGTTGATCCCATTCCAGATTGTATAGGGGAGAATCCCACACGGAGTGGTGGATTTGGTTGAGTTGCCGACAGAAACCAGGAAGAGCGCGAATGCAGAATCATTCACCGAACATATGCATGAAGTTCACGAAAATGTATGGAAGCGCATAGAAAGGATTAACACGGCGTACAAGTTGAGGGCCGACAGAAAGAAGAGGATACAGTCATTCAGAGAAGGAGACTTAGTCTATGCATATTTGCGGAAGGAAATATTTCCAACAGGAACATACAACAAGCTGAAGCTGAAGAAGATAGGACCATGCAGAATTCTGAAGAAGATTTCGGACAATGCTTATGTGTTGGAATTGTCGTAAGAATTAAACATTTCAGCCACATTCAATGTCTCAGATCTGTACAAATTTGAAGAAGGGTCGAGCAGTGAAAACAAAGAAGTGATAAGTATCGACTGGATAGATCAAATTCCAGATCGACACAAAGAAGAGATCATAGAAGTAATCAAAGAGAGCAAGGTTGGGAGAATGCGTAGCTCGCAGAAGAAGGAATACTTGGTACGATGGAAGGATGATGAGTTGCAAGAGGCGACATGTATTTTCGAAGAAGAGTTCAGGAGACTGATGGAGCAGTTGAATTCTTTTTCACCTAGGTAGTCTGATGCAGGAGCATCAGAGCCTAGGCAAAACAGTCGAAGTTGATCAACAGAAGGGAGCCGACCAACAGGAGTGTCGATGACCACTAGTGCGGGAAGTAGGTTGACTTTTTGAAGTCAACAAGTCGAGCAGGAGCAGTCGGTATGCGACCGACCGGAGCATCGCAATGGATGTTGTGTTGATTTAAGAATCAACAGGTGAAGCGAGATGTCGGGTAGTCAACACGTGGTAGAACTATGACATGACAGGTTTGGCGGAGCCAAGCGCGGAGGAAGGGGAGGACTGGCGAACCGTAGGGGATAAGAAGCAAGCCGATAGGAAGGTCGAGATGTGACCGACTACTCTAGCAGGGTCGGAAGAGCAGAGAGTCAAGGGGACTATACCCAGTAGTCATTCGGGGTTGCTGAGGAAGTTAATACAGTTATTGCGAGTAGGTGAAGGACATGATAGGTATCATCATGGACAAAGGCTGTGCAGTATGGTTGGGAGCTGATAGTTGCAGGTATGCAGGATTTGGAAGGATCGACGAACAAGAGAATGCGTGTCTCAGGGATTGCAGTAATATCGGGAACAACAACAGCAGGGTAGAAGACGGTGAAGAGGAATCAGTTGAGGGATCTTCATCTTCGATATTTGATCAACAGCATCAGAGGAGAGAGACGAGAAAGTTGTGGAGAGTCACACAGGCCGAAGAGGAGAGAGTTGAGGTTGAGCCATAGCTTAGCATTCCGTAGTGAACCAGGAGAGGGTGAGGTCGACACATAGGGAGAACACACCACAGTTACTTCTAAGTTGTAATGGTTGAGGCTGATTGTAGTTATTTATTTGCTTTTAGTTATTCTGCATTATAACTGATTTCAAAGAAGTAATATAAGCCACTTCTGGCATCTTGTTTTACACCTTGTTTGTGTAAGCGTTGTGGTTTGTGTCATGTGCATTGTTAAGCAAGAACCTTATCTCAGTAAGGCGACTTGCATCACTAGTGTGATGGAATGTTCAATCCCCTTAAGGGTGAAGGTCTCTTGCAAGGTACAACTAAGATTGACATAGAAAAAGGTTTACTTAACTATATGGTTGCAACATGGGGTTACAACAATAAACATAATAGTAAGATTCATCATTCTGTAGCGACAATAAAACACATTCATCATTCATTGATCATAATAAATGCCATTAAGAAACAAAATCTCATCACATAGAATATTGTGGAAACTGAATAGACACATGTTTAACAAAATTTAGGGGGGGTCCAAGAATTCCTTCCATTATAATATTAGTCTCACAATACAATAATACATTACAGCCACAGGCCTTACATTCACCGTGGAATTACGCACCATGAGACAAAACCCCAAAAACCAATTACAAAACCCAAAAACTAGAACAAGATAAGTCTGCTATTGATGGCTTATATATGCTCTCTCGAAACTGTCTCGTTGGCTCTGTCTCTTCCTCTTTTTTATTTCTCCTTCTGTCTTTTGATTCCTTTTATTTATGTGTGTTGGGTCCAAAACTAGTCCAAAACTATTACGGTGTTTACCTTTCTTCTGCAACTTCTGGTTCTTTCCATAACTTTTGGTCTTCTTTCACTACTCTTCTTCTTCTTCCACTACTTCTGCAACTTCTGTTATTCTTCTGCAACTTCTTTGGCTACTCCAAAACCAAGGAGACAATAGGATTCAACCACAAATTTTGACTCCACCTCCAATCAACTCTACTTTCTGACTGATTCTTGAACATCTTCAATTGTTAGTCCTTCAAATGAAGGAGCCAAATCTAGTACTTGTTTGAAATATTTATTCTGTAGTGTTGTAAACTCATCTAACTTGATCTACCATATGGTAATCAACTCATTGGTGCAATCTAGAAATTCCTAAGCTTTCTCCCTATTCGGGCTAGTGGGTTTATGTTGCTCTAACTCTTATACTTCTGCATTGGTAAGGTTGTCCAACTGCTATAGTTCATAGTATCTTTTCTACGTAGTAAACTTCAATTCACACACAACTAACTTGGATGCACATCCTTTATCGTGTATACTATCCATATCATTGTCGAGATTCTGTGATTATTTGTATTTTGATTCTTTTTCTTCTGGGTTTGTAATTGAGTGGGCCTCTTGGTGTAACTTTATGAATTTATTAATTAGTGCTACCACTGTTCATTGTTTCTTCTTCAAAATTCCTATGCAAGTTTTGGCTGTATAAGTGTTCTTGAGGTTTTCCAATATAGACCCAGGTTCTGCGCGGTTCAAGGAACCAAAAAAAAACCTTTTCAATAGCCCTTTCGGTAACAGCCTATGAACAAACGGAGGTCTCACCCGAGGCGAAGTAATGGGGGGTTGCGGAATCAGGTTTCCACAACCAGGTGATGAGCGCTTAATAGACTGGCGAGCAGCGCACTACAGGGCTCTCACTGCGAGCTTCGGACTGCGTGAAGTTCAACTTCTTCATGGCTAACACATAGACTATCACGCATTCAAGGACTGCGCAATGCGGGATGGTTCTTCAATGATAGGACAGCGCCACAGAGGACTGCGCTTCCTCTCGACATTTATGCCACCTCAATAGATCTTACTTAGTGTAAAAAGACGTGTTCAACAAGAATAATATACTACAACCCTTGTGAAATTATATACTATAACAAACAACGATGTAACTATGCACTTCCGGTGCTGCGCTCAGGGACTCGCACTATACAGACTTCATGGATTTGAGTGTTTACTTGATTGACTTATGCATTCAATAAAAATGGAAATACTTATGCATTTAACATTCATTCACAGGTGTGGACACTTAAGATATTATTTCCATCATTATCCTTATGGAGAATACATTAAAAAGAAGGAACACATGAACTCATAGATAAGATCTTAACCATTCATCATAAGCAAATACATAGATTCAAGCACATAATCAATCACATAACACATAATTTAACATGGTTCACCCCAGGATGGGAGCTACATCCACAAGAATTGTTGTTATATTATCTTTGGGAAGGGTACAATAGTTTCAGTATGCACACTCAGATGCAGACTCTCTTCTCTCTTCAGTAGGTATCTACGCACACAGCTGCAGAGCCTTTTACAATGGCATTCAACAATACAAAAACAAGTATTAATGATTTAGAAATTCACAATTAGAGATTAACCCTTTCCCTTACAAAATGTGCCCTTTTATAGATTGTTCCCGTAGGTCACGTCTTTACAATCAAGTGGGAAAAAACCCTAAGGTTACATAAAATTGGTGCGGTTACCCACCACCCTGCCTATCACCATCGACAGCTTGATCTGCTTGCTTCAGGCCACCTTGCTTGGCCGCTTGTGGCTCACACACTCTTTTGGCACCCGCATCCTTATCGAAACAGTTACAATGTATCATGGCATGTTGCTTTCCGTCCCTCTAGCCTTCCTGTTGTTGTCGACCTCATGGCTCAGATTCTAACTGTTTTCCGCCACTCTAATTTACAGGTCGCTTTCTTCTATCTCCACTCTGCTCCTTACTCGAACTTCCCTTCTACTCTTTACCCAAAAATAGTTGTTGCACTGGCACTGAGCACCAACATAACTGTGCAAACTAACTATGCAATCCGAACTGTGCACTCTGCAAAATTGTGCCATCTGACTTCGCAGCCCAAACTGCGTAGTTCCCAAAACTTGTATTTTATCAAAATTGTTCCTACTTGGGCCACGCCCAACAGGCCCCTAACACTTACTTGTGGCTCGTCCCGATCCACTTCCATCTGGTTGTTCCATCTATGCATCCTTTGAAGTACCTGATCGCGCAGTGAAGTTCTAAACAGTTGCACTAAGCTTTGCAATTATTTCCCTTGTCTCTTGCTCACATCCTTTTACCATGTCGAGCATTTCCTCTGAAGCAGGTTCCAAAAGTTGTGCCTTGACGTTATTCTCCATTTCCCGAAGATCTTGCAACCTTGTTTCAATTTCATCGGTTAAGGTTAGTGCCTATTCTTCGAGCAGCTGTAACTTGAGGAGGCTTCAGCTTGTTTTGCTCTTAAAGTTTCCAGTTCCTTCCTAAGTGCCTTTCCTTGTATAAAATTATGCATCTTTTGTCGTGCAGGCAATTCCTTCATAGCAGCATCCACGAAATTCAATTCTTGTTGCTTCTGCTGCATTTCATTGTGGATACTCTGCAATTTTGGTTCTTCTTGCAATATGGTCCAGATATTAGAAATGTCATCTAGCAGGTTTTAGCATCTTGCCACTTTTGCGCAGATACTTTTTGTAGAGGCCCTGATTTCCTATGATCTTGCTTCTTCTTCCTGATGTGTTGTATCAGCTGGTCATATAGTTCTTTTTCAGCTGAAGATAGCTTTCTACTTGAGAATGCAATGGGGTGATCAATGTCCCCTTCACCTGGTTGAGCAAGCACAATGCCCACCACTGTAGAAAGCATCAACGTGCACATGGAACTACTTATCCCAATCTGTAAAAACTAGGATCGGCGCAGTTACCATCGTCTCTTTCAGCGTGTCTAATCCCTTCGCACATTCTGCGTTCCATATGAACTGCGCTTCTTTCTTTAGTAGTTTCTTCATCAGTGTGGTTATCTATGCATAACCCTTAATGAATGTTCTATAGTATCATGTATGCCCCAGTGTCGTGCGAAGCTGCTTCATTGAGTTTGGTGAGGGTAAATTCACAATCATTGTGATCTTCCCAGGTGTTCGTGGGCAAAACTACCCTATAGCAAGGAAACTGATGCTATCAACTAGAATGGGGTGATAGGTAAGTGTATTAACTGTATTATAGAGATATTTATGAAATGAAATGAGTTATAGATCTTGAGAACATACCTTTTAACTGACGTTCGATCCTAGCTTTTATTTGATCTTGCGCTCAATCCCCAAGTCCACCTTCTGTTCAGTAAACCTGCAATACAAATACCTTTCTCGGCGTATCTTGGATAATATATGATGATTGAAAGAAACAAAAACAATTTTAAACATTCGATATTAATAAAAACAAATCCAAATTAATATATTATTTCAAAGAACACTTAATTTGGGACAAGAAAGACACTTCAACCTTTTATTGTCAAATGCAAATTGATGTTACAAATATGCCTGACTTTGTGACATGCTCCTAAAACTTGATTTTGGGCTCTTGCTCTTCTCTATCTTGGATATCTTCAGTATAAACTCCTCCAATGCAAGCTTCTCTTTTATATCTCTATGTCTCTAAGTTTCTCCATCTAACCCCTCTCCTTATTCTTCCCTGTATTTATAGGATCAGAGAAGTAGTTCAGGTTGAGAGATGGTTATGGAGGAAGTTTGGAAACTACCAGCAACTAACCCTCCTCGTGAAATTAATTATTTTTTAATCATCTTTTGAGATGTATGCTACTATTGTTCAGTGAAGTAGCATTTAGAGCGCAACTTTAGTGCTTGTCAACTAGCGCTCATCGATTTTTAAATGTTGAGCGCTACTATGCTAAGAAGGAGTAGTGCTTATAAGGCTTTGAGTGCTACTATTATACACTGGAGTAGCGTAGAGGCACTAGTCTATTTATGTAGAGTAGCGCTCATATCTCAGAATGATATTTTTAGGGTTTTTCAGTGTTGTCTAGAGGTGGAGTAAATCAAAGTGTCATCTAGAGTCAACATGCTCCTCCATCCAAGTTGTCCTTTTGTGTGATCAACAACTCAAGGTGATCACGGACGGAGAGGAGCAAGTTTGACCAATAACAGATGCCCCCTAATGTGTGAGGTCAAAGGGAAACGATGTCCGAAATACATTATAATCCAAAATCAGAAAAGGAGCAAAGAACCGTAGAAACAAGTCACAAGAGCACCTACAACAAAGATCAAGGTCAGCTAGCAATTACATCTTTGACATCATATAGATGTGCAGTGTGATACAACATGATCTCCGATACATAACAACGAGATGTATATATAGCATGGCGACTTGAAAGACAAGCGTGGATCCATGTCAAACTGAGAGATCATAGCCATAACAACAAAATGGATCTATGTCTCGTGGAGAGCCAAATATAAGTGAGGCTCAGTATTGTGCAACTTGGGTGATAAAAAAATGAGGTAATGTCATAAAAAATCCCAAGGTCTTCATCCAAAACAACTCTAGGTACAAACCCTAACCATGTGAATAGATGAGCTGACAGTCGAACATGGGGGGTATTGTTTGATTACCGGTCATTGATGTATACCGTTAACAAACGCGGGGACTTCCACCGATAATGATGATGGAGTCCAAGGTACCAAGTACGATATGCCAAGTGTGAATAGATGGACTTGGAGTCGAACACTTGGGAATCCTGTCGAAGAAGAGACATTGATGTATTCTCATCATTCAACAGCGAGGAAAATTTCCACTGGTGACTGCAATCTCCAAGGTACTAACCAAAAATCTGAACTTCATTCCCAGAGTAAAATGAATTGATGTCGATGGGAAGAAGTTCGTTGGAAGGGAGGCCTTAAGGCATCCTCCATCATTCAACCTGAGGGGCACTCAACTGGTAAGAGCTGATATGAAATAATATGTAACAAGACTGACACTAGGATGGCCGACACATGAGGTCAAGGTAAACTGCAGAATGGCCGACACAGGGTATATCCTTCAACATTGAGCACGACACAAAGTGAGTCAGGCATTTTCTGACATAATGGGGTAAATGATAAACCTGAAATGTAAGAGACATTATCAGACCTTCCATATGGTTGGAAGAATAACCAACCGGGGGAGTAAACAACTCGGAGGACTGGATCATCCCTGGACTTCGGTTCAAAAAGTACATGATAAGACTGGATCGTCCCTGGACTTCGGTTCAAAAGGTACATGATAGGACTGGATCGTCCCTGGAATTCGGTTCAAAAGGTACATGATAGGACTAGATCGTCCCTGGACCTTGGTTCAAAATGTACGTGACAAATCCTAGAATTGTTCTAGGTTACATCCAGCATGAAACAGGGTTGGCTCTGTAGATGTGATACATCCAGCATGAAACAGGGCTGGCTCTGTAGATGTGATACATCCAGCATGAAACAGGGCTGGCTCTGTAGATGTGATACATCCAGCATGAAACAGGGCTGGCTCTGTAGATGTGATACATCCAGCATGAAACACGGATGGCTCTGTAGATGTGATACATCCAACATGAAACAGCGCTGGCTCTGTAGATGTGATACATCCAGCATGAAACAGGGCTGGCTCTGTAGACGTGACACATCCAGTATGAAAGAGGACTGGCTCTGTGGCGGTAAATCCTAGATCTAATCTAGGTCACATCTAGTATGAAAAAGGACTGGCACTGTGGTTGGGATTAGATCGTCCCTAGACATGAGACTTGTCTTAAAGAGATAAGGATTGATCATCCTGGAACTTTATCTGGATTGTATCATCCATGGACCTATGTCCTAAAGAGAGCATGATTGATCATCCTGTAATATGATCGATGCTGATGATCGTGTGATGACAATGTTGATCGTGTGATGGCGATGCTGATGATCATGTGATGACGATGTTGATGATCGTGTGATTACGATGCTGATGATCGTATGATGACGATGTTGATGATCGTGTGATGATGATGCTAATGATCGTATGATGACGATGCTGATGATCATGTGATGACGATGCTGATGATCGACTGATGTCGATGTTCCAGTAACTAGTTGAGTTACTGATGATGATGAACTGAAGAAAGCTTCCGATGATATATAGATGTATCATGTATGATGTATGACTCATTGCTCCTGCGGATGTTGTTATAATATCCTTCTCGTTAAGGGGGAGTGTTGAATATTGTAACTTCTAAGAATATTATATTTCTATATTATTTATTCCGGAGATGTTCCATACCTCCGATGTGATTATACTATGAATCCGGAGATGTTTATTCCTCCGAATTGGTTGTGGTAACTAGGGTTATTAGACCCACCATGTGGGGGTCGGCCCAGTCAGTTATAATAGGGTATTTAACCTAATGGTTAAATACGAGCCTACATGTACTTGTGTAAAATACATGTCAATGTAGTGTATAAATAGAGGAGGTATGTTCCTCATTTGATACACACACACACACTTGAGAGAGGCACACTTGTGGAGGAGAGGTCTGCTATGGTGGAGGAGGAGATCATGTATTTGGTTTACATCTTTGTATATTGTTGGTCATCTATATTGAGGAAGCTTTACTGGGTTTTCTACCCCATGAGGGTTTCCCAGGATAAATCTGTGTCTCTTATGTTTATGCTATGCTTGTTGTTTCTTCAGTGATCCTGTATATGCTATTATTGTGAAATGGAATGTAATGCTGCTATTTTATGTCTTAGCATATTGAATTTTAACAACATGAGGACATGGATAGGTTGGCCATGCAAGATTCGTCCACTCTCCACACTCTCCAAAGATGCGGTTTGTTGAAGTTTTACGGAACCGTAAACATGAGGGCCTTAAACAAACTATTTCGAAGACTTATTCAGTACTGGGATGTGGATACCAATACTTTTGTCATCCGTGGGAAAACTTTGGAGCTTACAGTTGATGACATATATTTAATTACTGGTCTTTCACGGAGAGGAGATGTAATTAATCTGAAAGGGTCTTCTCGTGTGGGTGTAAGATCTGTGAAGAGTACGTGAATTCATATTGTATTGCTAGAGCTGAGAAATCGGGAAGCCAAGTCTTGATTTCAACCATTGAAGGCCTCCCCTTGAAAGTGATAGTGAGCATGATCAACCGAGTGGCAGGTAGTGCTTCACTACACTTAGCTTCCAGGCACTCTATGCATATTGGTGTACAATGCTTACACAGTCATGTCTATGATTGGTGTACTAGTTTACTGGCAAGCATGAAATCTCAATTGATAGGTTGCAAATCCGGCACAATGAAGAATTTTGGGTACGGTAGCATTTTGTGTACTTTCTTCTTTGAGAGGATGCCTGCTATCAGTTTGGGGATTCCTCTACCTCAGGTTAACCCCCGTGAGCCCAGACTAGGAAGTTGGGGTGACATATTCCTCCGCCAGGGTGGTGGGGAAAGTCACTACTGTTATCATACTGATGATTTTTAGGGGTGGTGGGAGAGGCAAGTGCTCGCTTTCGAGCAGTTTCCATATGTTGGATTGGATTTCCGTCATGATCCAGAACTGGTGCTTCCTCCAGGTGGATCCTGGGGAGATATTGGTATGTTTAAATTTTGAGAATTATTTAATTTTTTCAAACTTTTTCAAATATTTGATTTTTATGAATGAATTTTGAAGTGATAATCAAGTGTCATATGCAGATCTTGGGCCTATTCGTCTCGAGGGACATCCTACCATCTTTGTGAGGCTAGCTGATATTGCTGCAGCAGATGCTATGTTGGGGACCCTAGAGAGAAAAATGAGTCGGTTGACTGATGAAGTTCTTGCATGCCGTATGGATCAGATACCTATTGATATGCAGGAAGATGTTGTTGGGGTGCCTTCGTCATGGCTTAGGGTGCTACGGAAGATATCTAGGGTAGTCATATCCTATCGCAATGCAGTAGATGATGATGAGGTCCCTCCTTCTCCATAGGAGAGGGATACATTCTGTGTATATATTTTTGAGGCTACTAAGCCCAGTTTTTGTACTTTTATGACTTGACTTGATAGACTTGTGACCCAAAACTCATATATTTTTTGATACAGTATCGGCTATATACAGTATCGGTTATTTACATATCTATGTGTTTGAAATTTATGTGTGCAATGTTGTTTATGAAAGTGTATGATGCAAATTCCAGTCTAACACATAGTTTGCTAAAGAATCAGCTAATGCGTTTAAACTTCTTGGAATGTGTTCATATATAATAGAATCAAATTGTCTTTCCAATAGTCTAACTCGTAGAAATTGACGCAGCAAACCAGGATCTCTAATATGGTAGACACCTGTTAACTGAAATACAATTAATTGTGAGTCCAGTCTTACCTCCAAATGTGAAATGCCATGACTAAGAGCATCTCGGAGAAGCTCTATAACTGCACTGTATTCATCCATATTATTCGTGGTAGGACCCAAACAAACCCCCCTCGAAGAGACAAGTTGGCCAGCGGGTGAGTAAATGACCCAAGCTGCTGCAACCAACTAACAGGTGTGGCGACTAGCGCCATCAACAAATCCTAAGAAATGTTTGGTTGACATCTGGTACAGGAAACGAAAAACACACATAATATTAACTAACAAGCATAACAAAAACTAGCTTTACAAAAATATACAACTATGTTACAAGAAAAAGTACTTCAGCCTAAGCGTAGTACTTCTTCAGGTAGAGCCCATTTCTAGGCTCGGCCAACTTATTACCTTCGTAATCTATTAGTTCATAGGCACCTTTCTTCAATACTTTGGAAATTGTAAAAGGTCCAAGCCACCTGGATTTGAATTTTCCAGGTCCTAAGGGTTCTTTGTCTTGATCCCACAGTAGGACCAAGTCTCCTTCAATGAAAACCCTAGGTTTGACGGATTTGTCATACTGTCCTTTGACTCATTTTTTATGGACCTCGTTTGTTGTGAGCGCATCACGGCACTATTCATCTAGATGTTCTAAGTGTAACAAACGTTCTTCTAGTATTGAAGTGCCTGGTAGTAACTGAACTGCTAGTTTTAGCGAAGGAATCTCGCATTCAATCGGTACGACTGCTTCTATCCCATCCACGAGTTGGAAGGGAGAGAATCCGGTAGCAGTCTTAACGTTGGCTCGATAATCCCAAAGAGCCAGGTACAGCATGACGTGCCAGTTATTTCGACTGGCATTAACAGTTCTCTGCAATATAACCTTTAACGTTTTGTTCACTGCTTCGATTTGTCCATTCGCCTATGGATAGTATGAAGACAAATGTTCTTGTAGAAAAACAAGCATTGTATACAACTCGGTCATCATGCTATTTTGGAAATGACTGCCATGATCAGTCACTATCTCTTTAGGTATGCCAAACCATGCAATAATCTGATTAAACATGAAATAAGCGACAGTTTCTCCATCTGCCTTAACAGTAGGCATTGCCTTTGCCCACTTAGTAAAGTACTCAACGGCAATGATGATGTAATGATGTCCTCTAGCCGAAACTGGATTGCATGTCATGTAATCAATCCCCCATTTTGTGAAGGGACCTGCTATAATCACAGGATGAAGAGGAGCTAGGTGTGCTCTCATTTTCTTAGTGAAAAACTGAAACGGATGACAGTGTTTCACCGCTTCCACACAATATTTAAAGAGCGTGGGCCAAAAATATCCGGCACGCAGTATCTTCTAAGTTGTTGCCAACCCGGAAAGATGTCCCCCACAAGCTCCACCATGGGCATCATTTAATACTGCTTCGGCTTCTTCTCGAGTTAAGCAGCATCGTAAAATGGAATCTACCCCACATCGATATAAAGTATCTGAGATGATAAGGTAGTTCTTCACATGGATTTTGAGCTTGCGTCGCTCTTCTCGAGAAAAAGTAGTAGGACACCTCAAAGTCTGGAGATATACTAAGATATCCCCGTACCATGGGTCAGAGGAAACAATGAGGAAGATATGTTCATCTGGGAATGATGATTCTTCCTCAACGTATTCTAGGTCACTTGGAAATTGTGAGATTAACTCAACGAACACTAGTGATTTCTTCGACTTGGCTGATTGGAAGACCAAATCGAACTCCTATAGAATTACAATGCATTTATTATATTTCCCACTGATGATTTGTCAGGTGAGAACGTACTGGAAAGGATTGACTTCTGCTATCACAGTAGTAGTTCATAAAAGTATATAATGACGAAGCCTCTGTACCGCATAGACCGCGGCAAGTGCTAACTTCTCAATGTGTGAATATTTAACCTCAGGGGCTATCAATGCGCGAGAGAGATAGTAGACAACATGCTCTTGGAGCATATTGTCTTCCTAAACCAAAACTATACCAATTGTATTAAGAGACGCTGCCAGATATAAAAGAAAATAGTTTGAGTAGTCTGGTGGGCTCAACAAGGGTGCTGAAAGGAGTGCCTTTTTTAAGGCTTCAAAAGATGCTTGAGCAGCTTCATCCCACACGAAGTAGGAGTCTTGTTTGAGTAGCCTCATAAAACCTTTGGTAATTTTTCCATAGTTTAAGATGAATCGCCATAAGAAATTAGACATGCCTTGTAGACTTTGGAGTTGTCACAAGGTGCAAGGAGGAGGCAGATTTACGATTGCCTCTACTTTCAGTGGGTCAACTATTATGCCACGACTGGAGACAATGAAGCCTAGTAAATGTCCCGATTCGACACAGAACACACACTTATTAGGATTCAAACGAATCTTATATTGTCTGCATCTTGCAAACACCTGTCTAAGATAGCTAGATGATCCTGTCCCTTTCGAGATCGCGCCGGGAGATCATCCAGGTAAGGTTCTACTATGTGTTTGATATCATGAAAAGTGAAATTCATCGCATGTTGGAAGGTGGCTCCAGCATTATTCAAACCAAATGGCATCTTCCGGTAAGTGAAGGTCCCCCATGGGAAAATGAAAGTTTTTTTATGCTGGTCCTCGGGTTTGATTTCTATTTGATTGTATCTCGAAAAACCGTCCATGAAAGATAACATCTCATGTCCTGCACAAGCATCTATGATTTGATCAATAAACGGTGTAGGATAGTTATCTTTCGGACAAGCTTTTTTCAAGTCCCGGAGTCAGTACAAACTCTAATGGTACCTTGCTTCTTATTAACCGGAACGAGGTTTGAAATCCATTCCGTCATATCAATCGGATAGATGAAATTGGCTTTAAGCAACTTTTCAACCTCTGCCTTAATGGCGGTCGCTTTTCTCGGGTTCACGGGATGGAGCTTTTGTCTCACAGGTTTTGCGTTAGGGTATGTCGTAGTGACATGCTCTACGATGGCTGGGTCTATACCTGGCATCTCCTCATATGACCAGGAAAAAAAGTCACGAAATTATTTAAAAAGTTTTGTATACAGAGCGATCTCTTATGGAGAACAGTCTGCACCAATAAAAATGTTTTCCACAACCTCGGGTTTGGTGGAAATGTTGATCGGAATTGTTCTTGATATATTATTCATATTTCCTTCAGCATAAACAACTCTCGAAGTAGAAGGTAAAGATGACAAATCGACCAATCCAACGAGTCTCACAGGGAATTCCCCTCTCTCAATCCTGTCTAGATCTGGAAGCATGTAGGACCTGTGGTGCATATGTTTCCATGGTTGGTCCAGGCCCATCATGACTTCTAAGATGGCTTCATCAGACAGCAAAACCGTATCTAAAAAATCGAACGAGTGAGTGGAATTCAGTGACCATGCCGGAGCATAGTCTATATCTGACTCAACAGAGATTGGTGGAGTCATGATATGTTCCATTGCAGTGTGTTGTGTTTCCATATAGGCCACTTCTGCAATGGATGGAGGTACAAAAGGTTCTGGTGTAGTAGGAAGGATCCAAGGATCAATTCTTAAACTAACCATGAATGTTTTAGTAGTAGTACCCACATCAGAACGCATAAAAAGAACACGGGAGGGGAGTTCGAAAGTGCCTATTAATGACCCGTATAGCCCTACTCCTAAACTCTCATTAACCAGGGGGGTTTGATCAACTAGGGGAACTGTGGTCTCCGAAGAAGTCTGGTTGTTTCTTTGAGTGAAAGAAAGTTGATCGACTGTAACGACCTTACCTTCAAATGGAAACATAACAACATGAAAAACTGTCGATGCAATGGCTCGCATGGCATACGTCAAGCTCCTGCCCAATAACATATTGTAATCAAGCGGAGCGTCCAGAACTTCTACTTCTACATCAACTGTCTTACCGGCCAATGTGACATCAAATGATGGAAAAACCCCATGTGGATGGAAAGTCCTTCCATCAAATGAAGTAAGTAGTGTGTTAGAAGGGGCTAACTCGGGGGAACCCAAAGCTTTCCAACAAGAAATTGACATTACGCAGGTCGACGCGCCCTCATCTACGACAGCTCGTCTGATGGTCATTGGTCCATGGACGACTTCAATCTAAAGAGAAACATGGTAGGGAAACCGGTATTTGACATCAGTCATATCAAATCGCGTAGACATGTTAGAGGATTCCATACTTCCAATAGCTGCCAGAAGTGCATTCCGTTGTAAAGGACAACTTTGCAAGACTTCTAAAGTAGACATGGCACAAGGGGTCTGGGCTAAATATTCAACCACATTGTAGTTGGAAGCAGCTCGAGTGTTGGGATTGTGCGATGCCCGTTTCAAGACACCTTTCGGGATCTTGGGCATTGGGTCCACAGGTATGTGGAGTGGAGTGGAGGATTCTGGAATCTCTTTATCCTTTTTCTGTGCGTCCGGGGTATAGTTCCTGGCTCTTGTTTGTAAGAGTGCATTCGAATTAACCATGTTAATAAAAGTTTGATCAACCGTAGCATGTGTAGTGCCCCCAGTGATGGAGGTGCCAGAAGTTGAGCTCTTCCCTTTAGGGAATGGATCTTTCAGTATGGCAGGCTTCTTCTCTCTTAAGAGATTCTGGGCTTCTTCAAGCAGAGGGAATTGGTGAGTAAGGTGGTCCTGCTTGCAAAGTTTACAGGGGAACTTAACCTTCTTTTTCTCTTTGTTACCCTCTTCGGCATTCTCTTTTTTGGGCTTTGTTGGTTCCCCTCTCCTTTATTTCCCTTATTTTTTTATTATGCTTCCAAGGGCCCTTTTGATTGTTCTGAACTTGGTTGACAGGATCAGAAGTAGAAGGAGAGGTTGTGACGGATGAAACTTCTGCAGTCAATTGTTTAACAGATAAGGCATGAACCTATTTGGTTAATGCTTCAAAAGCTGCAAAGTCAATTGAACCCACTATGCCGTCAGCATGTGGTCCAAGTTTAGGTCTACTCAGATCGGTATTCGATCACGGTGCATCAGGTATGATCTCATATAGTAACCCGGATTGTGCATAAACGAGATCTAACTGCTGGGTCTGTAGGATGGCTTCTTCCTCGTTAGACACTCCAGATGTAGCTACTTCCATAGAAATGTAAGGAAGGAGTGATTTCAAATACCACTCAAGAAGGAATTCTAGAGGTATGTTGGCCTTAATTAGCCTCTCCCGTCTTCTCCACTCCTGAATGTGGTCAGATAAATGAGTGGCTTTATTTTGCCTAAATGTAGACAAAAGGTCTGTTCCGGCATCATACCGAACAGGAAGTTGGAAGTGATTCAAAAAGACAGTCACGAGATCCCCAAAATTAGAGAATGTAGCTGCAGGTAACTCAATGCACCATTTGGCTGTAGCACCAGTTAAAGTCCTTTGGAACAGTCTCAATCTAATGGAATCTTCATTTAATGAATTCAAGGAACACCATAAGTGGAAAGTAATGACATGGTCACCAGGGTCTTCACCTGTTTTGCCTTCGAACTTTGGAATGTCTAAAGGTAACTTGGTAGGAACTGGTGGCCATGTAGCGTTATGATACACTGGATCGTTGGTCAGTTTGGAAAGATCTGACGAATTCAAAGTTGCCAGAAATTGTAAACGAGGCCGGTAAGATGGTACTTGATAAGTTGGGGTCGAAAAAGGGGAACCACCCATAGTTTGACCCATGAACTACTGGTAGGGGTTGCCCCCAGCCGTCTACTGGTAGGGGTTTCCCCCAACCATCTGTTGATAAGGGTTTCCACCGGCCATCTCCTGATAGGGGTTTCCACCTACCATCTGTTGATAGGGGTTTCCCCCAGCTACTTGTTGGTAGGGGTTGCCCCCTGCCATTTGTTGTTGTGCAAAAATATTATTGAAATTTCCCCACCCATATGAAATCGGGTTAGTGTTTTGTGGGTTCATCCACTGTGGCTGGGTATTAGCCCCACCATATTGTTGGTTAAAAATATTACCCACTCCCCCTGAGAATAAGGAAAAAGGGACATTTCCTGCAGGCATATTACATTGATTCATGTTGGGACCTGCAAACGTATTGAAACCACTGGAAGCTAATGTAGATGGTGCAGTCATTGTACTCATGACAGGAACAGTTGCAGAAGCACTTGGCCCTACAGCGGGTGTGGAAATCCAAGTACTAGGTATCTGATATAACGGTTGAAACGTAGGAGGTGTCACTAGATTGTATGTACTGCTAGGTCCAACAGTAGGTGTAGAGGTAGGTCTCATAGTTGTTGAACTTGGCATACCTAACGTACCAGTATTAAAATTGAAAGACGGAGTAGACACAGAGGTTGTCTGTGCCAGACTCGGTGTAGCAGTAAAAGCAGGATTTACTGTGTTAGTGTTCATACCTATGGTGGGAGTTTGTGGAACTCCCTATTCACCTCCTAGTGTAGACATCAAATGTCCAGGCGAGAAATTATATGCACTGTAATGGGGCTACTGGAAACCAACAAGTAACATAAACGGATTTCTAGGATTGGTCAGAGGAGGATTGAAGGGAGTGCTATACTCCGCGAAAGTAAGATCTTCAATCTCAACTGATCTAAAGTGTTGCTGATCTAGGGTACCTGGTTGTGGTTCCTCAGGAACCTCTATTTCAAGGTTTTATATTGCTGTTTGTTGTTCTTCAGGAAACTCTACTTAAAGTGGTAATTCCTCAGGAATTCCTATTTCAGGATTTTCGGTTGTAAAAATTTCCTCAGGAAATTCTGTTTCAGGAATGGTTTCTGAAGAAACACTGGGTTTACCCGTTGTCTTCTAGCTGGCGGTAAAGCTTCTGTTCTTAACTGATGGAAAGTTTTGAAGCCTTCTCGATCTACGAAGTTCTTGATTCTCCATGATTATATATATAAAATAACAAACTAGAACCTAGTGGCCACTACGACTAGGGGGAAAACAACACACCAACTAAAAAAAGTCCTAAGTATGCAAACCAGGAAAATGAGATGCCTTCCGGAGAAGAGTCTGGGATGATGAGGGCCCAGAACAGATCAACAAAGGAAGAAATACAGTTACCCGGGGTCCACAATACAATGACTAAGGGTGCAAGCGCTGGAATCACCCAACCGCCCTCCCAAAGACCTGCAAGGGATTTCCTCCCACGTCTGTCTTAAGTACAACAAATATACCCTCTGTTGTCACCTGTGTATGAACCTAAAGTCAGATACTAAGGATACCACAACATCGAAAACTTTTGGGGGAACAGTTGTTGGTCAAATCAGAAGGCGTGGGCAGGGTAACTGAGCTCGAAACTCTAAAGAGTCCCCATACGCAATCCAATCCTGGTATATGCTCAAAAAAAAAAGTAGGAGGAGTATTCCCAACAATCTGATCTCACAAGACCTAATGTATAAATCCCAGGCACGCTTTGAGTGAAATGGATTTACCTGTGATAGTCAAACTACGATTTTTCTGTAATGTGTGATCTTGAGTGGTTTAAGGTGATTTAAACTCAAGATCCTAACCAAGACTAGTTGGTGTAATGTATCCCTAAAAAAGAAAAATTGTTTCTATTTCATTTTATTAAAAAAAAAATTTAGGGTTGTTATTACTCAAAAGGTAGTGCTTTTGTGTGGCGTGGTTGCAACAGGAAAACAAAAGTGCATAAATTCTAACTTTCGACAACAAAGCTCCTATTTATTTTTTATTTTTTCATTTAATCTTCTTTTCCAAACTAAAAAACTGATCAAATCTACTTAAATCTCTTTTTTGTTTTCTTTTGAAATTGTACACAAAATAACCTATGCTATCTTGTAACAAAAATAAGCCTTATTAAACTTAAACTACCAATTTTTTTGCTTTTTCTGTTATCATAAACGAAAAAGAACTATAAACATGGAAAGCAAATAAGACTTGTGTGCAATGTGTAAGTATGGCTAAAAATGGCTCTTAAGCTTATAGCTGTCAAAGCACTAGCTCAAAAAATACTTGACCTACAGGTTTTTTGCAAAGAAAAATCCTCTATACTCGGAAACAAAGTGGGAGAAAACAAAGGAGATAGATACAAGAGGACTGACCTAAAGCATCTAACCCTAGCAAGACCACTATGCCAAGCAAAAAGTAGACAAGTAAGCTACCAAATACCCTACTAACACAAGGAACTGAGAAATGAATCAGCCTAAAGTACTTTAAATACACTTGAAACTAGAAAAAGACAAGAAGTCCAAGAAGATTGGAAATCAACAAGTTCGGAAGACACCCTAGAGGCTCTAAAACAAACCAAACCCTAAAACAAAGGATAGGATAGGTAAAGAGCAGACAAATGTTGCCACAAATAGTAGATACATAAGTATGCAGGTTTGTAAACCAGCAACATATAGTCAGGGCCTAAAAAGCGTAAGTGCTTACCACAAAACACAACCTAGTCTTCCAAAAAAGTTATAAACGATCCAAACGTTCCAAAGGTAAACAAGCGATCCAAAGATGGTAAAAAGACTCAAAGAAAGGTTCTATGACTTAGAAAAAAGTTAAAAACCTCATACACCAGTCAAGGAGATCTAAAAGCAAAGTCAGAATATCACCAAAAAGGCTAAAAACTCAAGCAGACCACTAGCAGAAGGCTTCAGGAAATGTACCCTACTATGCAGTAGGGAAACTCACGCTCCTACAGAGATGGGTGCTACTGTATGTATAGCATAGTAGCGTATGGGAGCTACTGTATGTACAACAAAGTAGCGCTCATATCTTAAAAGTTTAAAAAACTGACTTTGAAAAGATGCAAAAAGACTGATTGAAGCAGAGAAAAATAGGCAGGGGGTACCTACAGGGTTTCTTAGCACCTAAAAGGAGTCAAAACAGTTCTAGGAAGACAAACAAGAAAAGTTTTCCTAGAGAAAAAACACAACTATCCCTAGTGGTGTCGCCAGTCTGTTGGCTGGCAAAACTACCCTATAGCAAGGAAACTAATGCTAGCAACTGGAATGGGGTGACAGGTAAGTGTATTAACTGTATTACAGAGATATTTATGAAAAGAAATAAGTTATAGATCTTGAGAACATACCTTTTAACCGACATTTGATCCTAGCTTTTATTTGATCTTTTGCTCAATCCTCAAGTCCACCTTCTGTTCAGTAAACCTGCAATACAAATACCTTTCTCAGCGTATCTTGGATAATATATGATGATTGAAAGAAACAAAAACAATTTTAAACATTCGATATTAACCAAAACAGATCCAAATTAATATATTATTTCAAAGAACACTTAATTTGGGACAAGAAAGACACTTCAACCTTTTATTGTCAAATGCAAATTGATGTTACATATATACCTGACTTTGTGACATGCTCCTGCAACTTGATTCTGGGCTCTTGCTCTTCTCTGGCTTGGATATCTTCAATATAAACTCCTCCAATGCAAGCTTCTCTTTTATATCTCCATGTCTCTAAGTTTCTCCATCTAACCCCTCTCCTTATTCTTCCCTGTATTTATAGGATCAGAGAAGTAGTTCAGGTCGAGAGATGGTTATGGAGGAAGTTGGGAAACTACCAGCAACTAATCCTCCTCGTGAAATTAATTATTTTTTAATCATCTCTTGAGATGTACGCTACTATTGTTCAGTGAAGTAGCATTTAGAGCGCAACTTTAGTGCTTGTCAACTAGCGCTCATCGATTTTTAAATGTTGAGCGCTACTATGCTGAGAAGGAGTAGCACTTATAAGGCTTTGAGCGCTACTATTATACACTGGAGTAGCGTACAGGCGCTAGTCTATTTAAGTAGAGTAGCACTCATATCTCAGAATGATATTTTTAGGGTTTTTCAGTGTTGTCTGGAGGTGGAGTAAATCAAAGTGTCATCTAGAGTCAACATGCTCCTCCATCCCAGTTGTCCTTTTGTGTGATCAACAGCTCAAGGTGATCATGGACGGAGAGGTGCAAGTTTGACCGATAACACCAAGATCAACCATCAGACCTTGTCTGCATACAATGTGTCCTAGTAGAATACCATAAGGCACACAAAAAATACATTTCTTTAAATTCAATGAAATTTGATGTTGTCGAGACTTAGCTAACATCAGTCTCAGGTTTTCAAAATGGTTCTTCGGAAAACCAAAGAGAGTCCAATCATTAAAATAAAATTCTAATAACTTATGGATAAATTCCTTGAATGCAACCACTACAACTCTGGAAAATATGGCAGGTGCATTCTTCAATCCAAATGGCATAACAGTATACTGATATGATCCCAATTCAGTAGAAATTTTTTTCTTATGCTTGTCTGCTGGATCAATCCTAATCTGATGATATCCAAAGAATCCATTAGTGAATGAGCAGGCCTCATTTCCTCCCATGTTGGCGGGGAAAAGTACCCTATAGTAAGGAAACTGATACTATCAACTAGAATGGGATGACAGGTAAGCGTATTAACTGCATTACAGAGATGTTCATGAAAATAAATAGGTTATAGGCCTTGAGAACATACCTTTCCAATGACGTTCGATCCTAGCTCTTATTTGATCTTGCGTTCGATCCTCAAGTCCACCTCTCATTCACTAAACCTACAATACAAGTACCTTTCTCAGCGTATCTTGGATAATATATAATGATTGAAAGAAACAAAGCAATTTAAACATTCAATATTAACCAAAACAGATCCAAACTAGTGTATAACTTCAATGAACACTTAATTTGGGACAAGAAAGACGCTTCAACCTTTTATTGTCAAATGCAAATTGATGTTACAAATATACCTGACTTTGTGACATGCTCCTGCAACTTGATCCTGGGCTCCTGCTCTTCTATGGCTTGGATATTTTCCAGCATAAACTCCTCTAATACAAGTTTCTCTTTAAAGTCTCTTAATAATATTCATGTCTCTAACCCCTCTCTTTATTCTTCCCTGTATTTATAGGACCAGAGAAGCAGTTCAAGTCGAGAGATGGTTATGGAGGAAGTTGGGGAAGTTGGGAAACTACCTACAACTAATCCTCTTCATGAAATTAATTATTTTTTAATCATCTTTTGAGATGTACGCTACTATTGTTCAGTGAAGTAGCGTTTAGGGCGCTACTATAGTGCTTGTAAACTAGCGCTCATAACTTTTTAAATGTTGAGCACTACTATGCTGAAGAGGAGTAGTGCTCATAAGGATTTGAGCGCTACTATTACACACTGGAGTAGGGTACAGGTACTATTCTATTGAAGTAGAGTAGCGCTCATATCTCAGAATGACATTTTTTAGGGTTTTTCCAGTATTGTCAGGAATTGGAGTAAGTCAAAGTATCATCTAGGGTCAACATGCTCCTCCATCCAAGTTGTCCTTTTGTGTGATCAACAGCTCAAGGTGATCACGGACAGAGAGGTGCAGGTTTGACCTATAACAGATGCCCCCTAATGTGTGAGGTCAAAGGGAAATGATGGCTGAAATACATTATAATCCAAAGCCAGAGGAGGAGCAAAGAACCGTAGAAATAATTCACAAGAACACCTGAAACAAAGATCAAGGTCAGCAAGCAATTACATCTTTGACATCATACATATGTGCAGTGTGGTACAACATGATCTCTGATACATAACAAGGAGATGTATATATAGCATGGACACTTGGAATACAAGCGTGGATCCATGTCAAACTGAGAGATCATAGCTATAACAACAAACTAGATCTATGTCTCATGGAGAGCCGAATATAAGTGAGGCTAATTCTTGCGCAACTTGGGTGATAACAAAATGAGGTAATGTCATCCAAAATCCCAAGGTCTTCATCCAAAAAAACTCTAGGTATAAACCCTAACAATGTGAATAGATGAGCTGACGGTCGAACATGGGGGGTATCGTTTGATTACCGGTCATTGATGTATATCGTTAACAAACATGAGGACTTCCACCAATAATGATGATGGGGTCCGAGGTACAAAGTACGATCCGCCAGGTGTGAATAGATGGACTTGAAGTCGAACACTTGGGAATCCTGTCGAAGAAGAGACATTGATGTATTCTCAACATTCAATAGCGATGAAAATTGCCACTGGTGACTGCAATCTGCAAGGTACTAACCAAAACTCTAAACTTCATTCCCAGAGTAAAATGAGTTGATGTCGATGGGAAGACGTTCGTTGGAAGGGAGGCCTTAAGGCATCTTCCATCATCCAACTCAAGGAACACTCAACTGGTATGAGCTGATATGGAATAATATGTAACAAGACTGACACTAGGATGGCCGACACATGAGGTCAAGGTAAACTGCAGAATGGCCGACACAGGGCATATCCTTGAACAGTGAGCACGACACAAAGTGACTCAGGTAGTTTTCAACATAATGGGGTAAATGATAAGCCTGAAATGTGAGAGACATTATCAGACCCTCTATATGGTTGGAAAAATAACCAATCGGGGCAGTAAACAACTCAGAGGACAGGTTCACCCTGAGGTCAAAAACTAAACCCAACCGATAAGATAGACTTAAGTAGGTGCTATGTTCAAGGATAGAACTGACTGAAGATATGACACATCTTTCCCATCCCTTATTCTTTGTAGATAAAAGAATACCTTTCTTGTTGTTTTAATGAGTACAAGAAAGAATGAAAACTCAATAGATCCAACCATGTAAAAAGTTTAACGAGCCCATGGGAGGAAGACTCGGGACTTTCTTCATTTTTTATAGAGTTCGAAGAAGAGATAGACGATTACTCTATATTACTGATCTCTAGATTTTAATATCGAGCCGAGATCTGTTCTTGCTCACCGGTGTTTTCAATTTTAAGGAGTCTGAAAAACTTAAACAATAACTCCATATATCTGCTCGTGGATTTTAATATCGAGCCCAAGCAGATTAATGCTCACCGGTGTTTTCCTATTTATAGAGTCTGAAAAACTTAAACAATCCTCTTTTCACCTATCTGTGGATTTTATATTGAGACCGGATTGGTTTGTGCTCGGCAGTGTTTTCTTGTTTATAGAGTTGAAAAACTTAAACAGTCCTCTACTTACCCTCTCATGGATTTCACATCGAGCCTGAGTAGGTGAATGCTTGCTTGGTAGTTTCATGTTTAGAGAGCCTGAAAACCCTAAAGAAAGGCTCCAAAAAAGGTCCTTTTTCATGCAGTTAGTCTCCTCCCCCGAAAAAGTATAAAACAATGGAAGAAGAACTCTTCTAGCACATACAGAAGTATACCTAGAGTATACCTTTTCCGTAGTTAATCCACCTAGGCCCAGAAAAGGGGTAATTGTATACCTGAGTGGATGAGCCTTCGATTACTTTAACGAGCTCGAAGAGGACAAGCTTGCTCGGCAATCTTGTTTAGGTTTAAATAGTCCAAACAAGAGCTTAAAATGACTTAAAGGTCAGCTTCTGGGATCATAGCTTCATACTCTGCCAAAACTAGGTCTTCAACAAAATATTAGTTAATGCAACAAAAAATCTCGAATGATATATGAATTTGAAATATCAACCGGTTGACAAGGTGCAAGAGTATGTGAATTCATATTGTGTGGCTGGAGCTGAGAAATCAGGAAGCCAAGTCTTGATTTCAACCATTGAAGGCCTCCCCTTGAAGGTGATAGTGAGTATGATCAACCGAGTGGCAGGTAGTTCCTCACTACACCTAGCTTCCAGGCACTCTATGCATGTTGGTGTACAATGCTTACACGGTCATGTATATGATTGGTGTACTAGTTTACTAGCGAGCATGAAATCTCAATTGACAGGTTGTAAATCCGGCACAATGAAGAATTTTGGGTATGGTAGCATTTTGTGTACTTTCTTTTTTGAGAGGATGCCTGTTATCAGTTTGGGGATGCCTCTACCTCAGGTTAACCCCCGTGAGCCCAGACTAGGCCGTTGGGGTGACATATTCCTCCACCAGGGTGGTGGGGAAAGTCACTACTGTTATCATACTGATGATTTCTGGGGGTTATGGGAGAGGCAAGTGCCCGCTTTCGAGCAGTTTCCATATGTTGGATTGGATTTCCGTCATGATCCAGAACTGGTGCTTCCTCCAGGTGGAGCCTGGGGAGATATTGGTATGTTTAAATTTTTAGAATTGTTTAATTTTTTCAACCTTTTCAAGTATTTGATTTTTATAAATGAATTTTGAAGTGCTAAACAAGTGTCATATGCAGATCTTGGTCCTATTCATCCCTAGGGACATCCTACCATCTTTGTGAGGCCAACTGATATTACTACAGCAAATGCCATGTTGGGGACCATAGAGAGAAAAGTGAGTCGGTTGACTGACGAAGTTCCTGCATGCCGTATGGATCAGATACCTATTGATATGTAGGAAGATGTAGTTGGGGTGCCCCCAGCATGGCTTAAGGTGCTGCGAAAGATAGCTAGGCTAGTCATATGCTATCGCAATGCAGTAGATGATGATGAGGTCCCTGCTTCTCCATAGGAGAGGGATACATTCTATGTATATATTTTTGAGGCTACTATGCCCAGTTTTGTACTTTTATGACATGACTTGATAGACTTGTGATCCAAAACTCATATATTTTTTGATACATTATTGGCTATATACAGTATCGGTTATTTACATATGTATGTGTTTGAATTTTATTTGTGCAATGTTGTTTATGAAAGTGTATGATACAAATGCTAGTCTAACACATAGTGTGCTAATGAATCAGCTAATGCGTTTAAACTTCTTGGAATGCATTCATATATAATAGAATCAAACTGTCTTTCCAATAGTCTAACTCGTAGAAACGGACGTAGCAATCCAGGATCTCTAATCTGGTAGACACCTGTTAGATGAAATACAATTAATTGTGAGTCAAGTCTTACCTCCAAATGTGAAATGCCATGACTGAGAGCATCTCAGAGAAGTTCTATAACTACACTATATTTAGCCTCATTATTCATGGTAGGAACTAAACAACCCCCCCCCTGAGGAGACAAGTTGGTCAGCAGGTGAGTAAATGACCCAAGCTCCTGTAGCCAACTGACAGGTGTGGCGACTGGCACCATCAGCAAATCCTAAGAAATGTTCGATTGACATCTGGTACACGAAACGAGAAACACACATAAGATTAACTAACAAGCATAACGAAAAACTAGCTTTACAAAAATATACAACTATGTTACAAGAAAAAGTACGTCAGCCTAAGTATAATACTTTTTTCAGGTAGGGTCAATGCCTAGATCCTCCTCATGAGGTCAGGAAAAGGTGTCATGGAAATCATGGAAAAGATTGGTATACGGAATGATCTCATCGAGATAACATCCCGTTTCAATAAAAATGTTTCCGGTGACCCCAATGGAAATGTTGACCAGAAAGGTATTCAATCTATTCTCTTCAACAAAACCAACTTGTGAAGTAGAAGTGAAATTATCATTTCCACTGGGTGTTGCATAATACTCGCCTCTCTCTATCAAGTTAAGAAAAGGAATCAAGAAGGACCCAGGATCTATATGTTCACGAGGATGGTCCAGGTTGGTCATGGCTTCTAAAATTTCCTCCTCAGAAGGTAAAGTAGTATCAAAATTGTCAAAAGAGTGAGTCGAGTCTGGTGACAGAGTAGCAGCACAATCCATATTTGACTCAATCGACACCAATGGAGTTGATATATGTTCTGTTGCAGTTTGATGTGAGTCCAAGTGGGTTACTTCTGCAATAGGAGTGGGCACGGAGGGGTTTGAATTAGTTGGGAGAAACCCAGGATCAGTTGTTAAACTAACCATGGAAATTTCAGATGATGAACATCCCTCAGAACCAACAAATAAGGTAGGAGCCGGTAGGTCAAAAGTGCCAATTAATGACCCGTAAAGTCATGCTCCTAAACTCTCACCAATTGGGGCGGTTTGATCAACTAAGGGAACTGTGGTCTTTGAAGAAGTCTGGTTGTTTCTCTGAGTGAAAGAAAGCTGATCGACTGTAACGACCTTACCTTCAAATGGGAACATAACAACTTGAAAAATTGTTGATGCAATGGCTCGCATGGCATATGTCCAGCTCCTACCTAATAAAATATTGTAATAAAGTGGAGCATCCAGAACTTACACTTCTATAGAAACTATCTTACCGACCAATGTGACATCAAATGATGGCAAAACCCCATGTGGACGAAAAGTCTTTCCATCAAATGCAGTAAGTAGTGTGTTAGAAGGCGCTAACTCGGGGGAACCCAAAGCTTTCCAACAGGAAATTGACATTATGCAGGTCGACGCACCCTCATCTATGACAGCTCGTCTGATGGTCATTGGGTCATGGATGACTTCAATCTAAAGAGCAACATGGTAGGGAAACCGGTATCTGAGATCAGTCATATCAAATCACGCACACATATTAGAGGATTCCATACTTCCAATAGCTGCTAGAAGTGCATTCCGTTGTAAAGGACAACTTTGCAAGACTTCTAAGGTAGACATGGCACAAGGGGTCTGGGATATATCTTCAACCACGTTGTAGTTGGAGGCTGCCCAAGTATTGGGATTGTGCGATTCCCATTTCAAGACACCTTTCGGGATCTTGGGCATTGGGTCCACAGGTATGTGGAGTGGAGTGGAGGATTCTGGAATCTCTCTATCCTTTTTCTGTGTGTCCGGGGTATAATTCCTGGCTCTCGTTTGTAAGAGTGCATCCGAATTAACCATGTTAATAAAAGTTTGATCAACCGTAGTATGTGTAGTGCCCCTAGTGTTGGAGGTGCCAGAAGTTGAGCTCTTCCCTTTAGGGAATGGATTATTCAGTAGGGCAGGCTTCTTTTCTCTTAATAGCTTATGGGCTTCTTCAAGCAGAGGGCATTGGTGAGTAAGGTGGTCCGGCTTGCAAAGTTTACAGAGGAACTTAACCTTCTTTTTCTCTTTGTTACCCTCTTCGACATTCTCTTTTTTGGGATTCTGATGGTTCCCCTCTCCTTTCTTGCCCTTCTTTTTGTTATTGGGCGACCGAGGGCCCTTTTGATTGTTCTGAACCTGGTTGACAGGCTTAGAAGTAGAAGGAGAGGTTGTGATGGAAGAAACTTCTGCAGTCGATTGTTTGACTGATAAGGCATGAACCTGTTTGTTCAATGCTTCGAAAGCTGCAGAGTCAACTGAACCCACTATGCCGTCAGCATGTGGTCCAGGTTTAGGTCTACTCAGATCGGTATTCGATCGTGGTGCATCAGGTTTGATCTCATAGAATAACCTAGATTGTGCGTAAACGAGATCTAACTGCTGGGTCCATAGGATGGCTTCTTCCTCGTTAGACACTCCAGATGTAGCTACTTCCTTAGAAATGTAAGGAAGGAGTGATTTCAAATACCACTTAAGAAGGAATTCTAGAGGTATGTTGGCTTTAATGAGCCTCTTCCATCTTCGCCACTCCTGAATTTGGTCAGATAAATGAGTGGCTTTATTTTGCCTAAATGTAGACAACAGGTCTGTGCCGGCATCATATCGAATAGGAAGCTGGAAGTGATTCAAAAAGACAGTCACAACATCCCCAAAATTAGAGAATGTAGTTGCAGGTAACTCAATGTACCATTTAGCTGCAGCATCGATTAAAGTCCTTCAGAACAGTCTCAATCTAATGGAATCTTCATTTAATGAGTTCGAGGAACACCATAAATGGAAAGTAGTGACATGGTCACCAGGGTCTTCACCTGTTTTTCCTTCGAACTTTGGAATGTACGAAGGTAACTTGGTAGGAACTGATGGCCATGTAGCATTATGATACACTGGATCGTTGGTCAGTTTGGAAAGATCTGGAAAACTTAAAGCTGCCAGAAATGGTAAACGAGGCCGGTAAGACAGTACTTGATAAGCTGGGGTCGAAAAAGGGGAACCACCCATAGTTTGACCCGTGAACTGGTGGTAGGGGTTTCCCCCAGCCGTCTGCTAGTAAGGATTTCCCCCAACCATCTGTTGGTAAGGGTTGCCCCCGACCATCTGCTGATAGGGGTTTACACCTACCATCTGTTGATAGGGGTTGCCCCCAGCTACTTGTTGGTAGGGGTTTCCCCTTGCCATCTGTTGTTGCATGAAATATTTATTGAAATTTCCCCACCCATATGCAAGTGGGTTAGTTCTCTATGGGTTCTTCCACTGTGGCTGGGTGTTAGCCCCGCCATAGTGCTGGTTAAAAATATTACCCCCTCCCCCTGAAAATAAGGAAAAAGGGACATTACCTGCAGGCATATTACATTGATTCTTGTTGGGACTTGCAAAGGTATTGAAACCAGTGGTAGCTGACATAGACGGTGTGGTCATGGTACTCATGACAGGAACAGTTGCAGAAGCACTTGGCCCTATAGCGGGTGTGGAAATCCAAGTACTAGGTATCTGATCTAACGGTTGAAATGCAGTAGGTGGCACTAAATTGGCTGTACTACTAGGTCCAACAGTAGGTGTAGAGGTAGATGCCATAATTGTTGAACTTGGCATACCTAATGTACCAATATTAAAACTGAAAGACAGAGTGGACATAGAGGTTGTCTGTGCCGAACTTGGTGTAGCAGTAAAAGGAGGATTTACCGTGTTAGTGTTCATACCTATGGTGGGAGTTTGTGGAACTCCCTGTTCACCTCCTAGGGTAGACATCATATGTACAAGAAAGAAATTATATGCACTGTAATCGGGCTGCTGGAAACCAACAGGTAACAAAAGCGGATTTCTAGGATTGGTCAGAGGAGGATTGAAGGGAGTGCTATACTCCGCAGAAGTAAGATCTTCAATCTCAACTGAACTAAAGTGTTGCTGATCTGGAGTACCTGGTTGTGGTTCCTCGGGAACCTCTATTTCAGGGTTTTCTATTGTTGTTTGTTGTTCTTCAGAAAACTCAATTTCAAGTGGTAGTTCCTCAGGAATTCCTATTTCAGGATTTTCGTTTGTAAAAATTTCCTTAGGAAATTCTGTTTCAAGAATGGTTTCTGAAAAAACACTGGGGTTTACCCGCTATCTTCTAGCTGACGGTAAAGGTTCTGTTCTAACTGGCGGAAGGTTTTGAAGCCTTCTCGATCTATGAAGTTCTTGATTCTCTGTGATTATATATATATAATAACAAACTAGAACCTAATGGCCACTACGACTAGGGGAAAAATAGCACGCCAACTAAAAAGTCCTAAGTATGAAAACTAGGCAAACAAGATGCCTTCCGGAGGAAAGTCTGGGATGATGAGGGCCCAAAACAGATCAACGAAGGAAGAAGAACAGTTACCCGGGGTCCACAATACAATGACTAAGGGTGCAAGCGCTGGAATCACCCAACCGCCCTCCCAAAGCCATGCAAGGGATTTCCTCTCATGTATGTCCTAGGTACAGCAGATATACCCTATGTTGTCACCTGCGTATGAACCTATGGTCAGATACTAAGGATACCACAACACCGAAAAATCCTAGGGCAACAGTCGCTAGTCGAATTAGAAGGCATGGGCAGGGTAACTGAGCCCGAAACTCAAAAGAGTCCCCATACGTGATCCAATCCTGATATATGCTCGAAGCAGAAAGTAGGAGGAGTGTTCCCAACAATCCGATCTCACAAGACCTACTGCATAGATCCCAGGCAATCTTTGAGTGAAATGGATTTACCTCAGATAGTCGAACTACGATTTTTGCGTAATGTGTGATCTTGAGTGGTTTAAGGTGATTTAAACTCAAGATCCTAACCAAGACTAGTTGGTGTAGTGTATCCCTAAAAAAGAAAAAATGTTTCTATTTCATTTTATTAAAAAATTTTAGGGCTATTATTACTCAAAAGGTAGTGGGTTTGTGTGGCGTGGTTGCAACAAAAAAACAAAAGTGCATAAATTCTAACTTTAGACAACAAAACTCTTTTTTTATTTCTTCATTTAAAATTCTTTTCCAAACTGGAAAAACTGAGCAAATCTACCTAAATCTCTTTTTTGTTTTATTTTGAAATTGTACACAAAATAACCTATGTTATCTTGTAACAAAAATAAGCCTTATTAAACTTAAACTACCAAATTTTTTGCTTTTTTTGTTATCATAAACGAAAAAGAACTATAAACATGGAAAGCAAATAATACTTGTGTGCAATGTGTAAGTATGGCTAAAAATGGTTTCTAAGCTTACAACTATCAAAGCACTAGCTTAACAAAGACTTGACCTACAAGTTTTTTGCAAAAGAAAAAGCCTCTATACTCGGAGACAAAGTGGGGAGAAAATAAAGGAGAAAGATACAAGATGACTGACCTAAAGCATCCAACCCTAACAAGACCACTATGCCAATAAAAAAGTAGGCAAGCAAGCTACCAACTACCCTACTAACACAAGGACTGAGAAATGAATCAGCCTAAAGCACTTTAAACACACTTGAAACCAGAAAAGACAACAAGTCAAAGAAGGTTGGAAATCAACAAGTTCGGAAGACACCTTAAAGGCTCCAAAATAGACCAAACCCTAAAACAAAGGATAGGATAGGTGAAGAGCAAACAAATGTTGCTACAAACAGCGAATGCAAAATTATGCAGGTTTGTAAACCAGCAACATACAGTCAGGGAAAAAATAAGTGGAAGTGTTCACCACAAGACACAACCTAGTCTTCCAAAAAAGTTATAAACTGTCCAAACATTCCATAGGTAAGCAAGCGATCTAAAAATGGTAAAAAGACTCAAAGAAAGGTTCTACGACTTAAAGAAAAGTTTAAAACCTCAAATACTAGTCAAAGAGATCTAACAACAAAGTCAAAAAACCACAAAAAAGGCTAAAACACAAGCAGACCACTAATAGAAGGCTACAGGAAATATACCCTAATGTGCAGTAGGGAAACTCGCGCTCCTAAAGGAATGGGCGCTACTGTATGTATAGAACAGTAGCGTGTGGGCGCTACTGTATGTACAACAAAGTAATGCTCAGGTCTTAAAAGCTTAAAAAACTAACTTTGAAAAGATGCAAAAAGACTGATTGAAGCATAGAAAAACAAGTAGGAGGGTACCTACAGGTTTTTCAGCACATAAAAGGAGTTGAAACAGTTTTAGGAAGACAAACAAGAAAAGGATTCCTAGAGCAAAAACACAACTTTCCCCAGTATGGTCGCCAGTCTGTTGGCAGGGAAAAGTACCCTATAGTAAGGAAACTAATACTATCAACTGGAATGGGATGACAGGTAAGCATATTAACTGCATTACAGATATTTTCTTGAAAAGAAATAGGTTATAGGCCTTGAGAACATACCTTTCCAATGATGTTTGATCCTAGCTCTTATTTGATCTTGCGTTCGATCCTCAAGTCCACCTCCCATTCACTAAACCTGCAATACAAGTACCTTTCTCAGCGTATCTTGGATAATATATAATGTTTGAAAGAGACAAAGCAATTTAAACATTCAATATTAACCAAAACAAATCGAAACTAGTGTATAACTTCAATGAACACTTAATTTGGGACAAGAAAGATGCTTCAACCTTTTATTGTCAAATGCAAATTGATGTTACAAATATACCTGACTTTGTGACATGCTCCTACAACTTGATCCTGGGCTCCTTCTCTTCTATGGCTTGGATATCTTCCAGCATAAACTCCTCCAATACAAGTTTCTCTTTAAAGTCTCTTAATAATATTCATGTCTCTAGCCCCTCTCTTTATTCTTCCCTGTATTTATAGGACCAGAGAAGCAATTCAAGTCGAGAGATGGTTATGGAGGAAGTTGGGGAAGTTGGGAAACTACCTACAACTAATCCTCTTTGTGAAATTAATAATTTTTTAATCATATTTTGAGATGTACACTACTATTGCTCAGTGAAGTAGCGTTTAGGGTGCTACTATAGTGCTTGTAAAATAGCGCTCATAACTTTTTAAATGTTGAGCGCTACTATGCTGAAGAGGAGTAGCGCTCATAAGGCTTTGAGCACTACTATTACACACTGGAGCAGGGTACAAGCGCTATTCTATTGAAGTAGAGTAGCGCTCATATCTCAGAATGACATTTTTTAGGGTTTTTCTAGTATTGTCAGGAAGTGGAGTAAGTCAAAGTCTCATCTAGGGTCAACATGCTCCTCCATCCAAGTTGTCCTTTTGTGTGATCAACAACTCAATGTGATCACAGATGGAGAGGTGAAGGTTTGACCTATAACATCCCACATTGTCTAATACTTCATCTATAAATGGAGTAGGAAATGGGTCATGCAGCGAAGAATCATTCAGCTTCCTGAGATCTATGCAGATCTTGATGTCACCTTTAGTCTTTTTGTCTTGGATAATCATCGGGCTTATCCACTATGACTCTTCAACTAGCTCAATGATCCCTGCACCAAGCATCTTATCAATTTATGCTTTCACTCTTTCTTTATATGTTCGATTCAGTCTATAGGGCCTTTGCTTTACGAGCTTCGCACCTGGCTTAAGAGGTATTTTCATAGCTCCCAATTTGCCCAAAATGCCTTTCATTTCAGAGAACTTCGTCGAAAATAGGTCCCGATACTCATGTAGAAGGCCTGCAATCTGCGCAACTGTTGCATCATCCCAGTAATCTCCAATGGATGCGAACTTCGGCTCTTCGCTTGTGCCAATTTTCACTTTTCTTGTCTTAACAGGTCCACTCATATCTGGAATTTCTAGTGGAGGTCCCTCTACATCGCACGCTCCTTCTAACTCAGGTATATTGATGTTGCATGGATCCTCCTCATCGCTCTCTTCTTTTTCTTCTTCATTTTCAGCGAGGTTATAGCATTAAAAGGAATGTTCTATCTGTCTTTCCCATTCTGGTTTTAGGTTCACAGGTACTTTTACATCTTCAAACACCTTCTCTTTGATTTCCTCCATTTCCTCATTTATACTTGGGCATTTGGCTCTAAATATCCTTTCTTTGATAATTTGCAAAGGTTCATTTATGATTGGACTTTCATCTTCGAAGCTAAAAGTTCTCTGGAATTTCACAGTTAAGATGGACCAATTTGTAGTTCCTCTGTGAAGCTCCGTGTCTATATACCAATTCTTTGGAATCTGCTCTTCCAGTGTGTGCAAAAATAGATGGACCCATTATGTTTGTGTTCTCTTTATCCATGCTTGTGAAAAAGTTTCAATGTGATCCCTCGGATCCGTTTTTCCATTATTCCTTTCAAATTTCAGTGCAACTTCCTCTATGAATCTGATTTGCATCATGTGTCTGCACTGATCCCATGTAGTCAAAGTCTGCTTATGCGCAACCCAGCATCTAGAAGGTGTCTCACGTAGTGCTATATCTAAAGCTAGTATGCGATGTTCAGCTGCAACTAATACAGTATATTCTTGAATAAATGAATAAACATTAGTCGAACCATCATAAGTGGGGATTGGACTTACCTTGGTTCCAATCTAGCATAGAGACTTTGTGATCTGCACACATCTTCTTGCAGATACTTCATGCATTCTACTTTGCCAATTCTCCAGTCCTGCGTCGGAGTCTGAGATGCAAGAACTGTCACATCGCCAACTAAGTGCTCCATCCACCATAGGATTAATGTAGTCATCTTGATTCATAGTCATCTTGTAAATGAGATCAAGTTCTTGTACTCTGGAATCCTCCTGAATCGTCTCACTCTATCTTTCACCTTACGAAGGGTCCAATGGTGTAATGACCCTTATATCCTGCCCTTCAAAGATCATCTTCTTGGTCTTCAGTTTTATGATCGTGAGTTTATCCATCGCCTAGTATATACCTAATAGTGCTGGATAAGGCTGACTATCATCCACAATTTCAATAACCTTGAAGTTTGCATGACTTTGCACTCCATCAATGTCAATAATAATCTTGGCTAACCTCCCAAAAGGTATGAGTTTCTTCTAATTTGCTAACCTCAACTATATGGGTGACCATGACAAATTTGGTCTCCCCATCTACTGCCATGTTTGCTTAGTCAAGAAATTTACCTTTGACCCTAAGTCAAGGATGATCTCATCCATCTCATAATATCCTATCTACGCACTGAGCCTCATTTATCTTCCTGTTCTTTTGTGGTTCTTGATGTGATGAACTGCACTCTAGGAAGTATCCTTCTCACTGCGTGGTTCATATTGGTTTAACAATTTTTCCAATTTCGCTACAGCATCAACGCTCTTCAATAATTTCATGCAACTCCGTAGGAACTGTGCATTAGAAGTGCTTGTCTCTGTTGCGGTGCATGTTTGATCATATGCTGTTGGCATATCCTGCATATGCGGTATTTCACTTATCAACGAGATTCATGGTGACATAGGTCCTGGCTCTTTTGAAGATGTCCCGTGCTTCTTCAAATACTTCCTTGTTGATCTCCAGGTTGAAATAAGGTGCTCTCCCACTAGCCTTTCTGATCCAGACCACTTTAGCAGGGGTCTGCTTAGTTTCAAAATATACAGAAGTCGAAGCTTCTGCTTGCCTATGTCTTCTTGTGGTAGCACCACTTCGCGTCACAACATTAATACTTGGATCTACAGTCCTTTTCTCTGTTGCGATCAACTGCATATTCGGGTTAGGTACTTCTTTCTTTCTCTTCTGCATTTTTGCTGCTAACATTGGGCACGCCTCAATGACATGATCAAAAGATTTACAATAATTACATGTAGTACATGCATTGGTACAATATCTAGATAAGTGACCTGGCTGGCCACAGTTATAATAGATCAACTGGCCTCTTCCTCTTCCTTGTCCTAGACCAGTATTTCTTACTCTCCCGCGGTATCCTCCATGACCGATGTATGTGCCTTGATCATACTGCATGTTATCCTTGTTCTGCAGAGTTTCTTCTTGGACTCTGTATACTCCACCACCACGCATATGCTCCATATCTTGCTTTGTTTCCATCATGAGATCATATGCTCTACAGTTGGATTCCTCATGTCCAACGGATTTACAGAATGTGCAATATAAATTCTTAGGTGTTTGGACATACTTCTGAATTAAGCAACATGCTTCTAGCCAGTGTCCTCTAGTTCTACAGATCTCACACCATGGCGCTTGTTTTTGATTTAGTGGATTTGGTGCTCCACTATTAAGGTATTCTTGAAATAAAGGACAGTTCTCCCTAGTGTGCCCTTCTCCCTTGCATCCTGTACACTATATTTCTTGTCTCTATTCTTTCCCCTTCTTCATGTCCTGTAACTGTAATGTTAGGTAACTAGATGTGTCTGGATCTGAGACATTCCAGTGCTAGTCTCTCCTATTGGCGAAGCTTTGTTGTCGTGCTAGTCTCTCCTATTGGCAAAGCTTTGTTGTCTTACATAACTGTCTTGAGGTTTTCTATAGAGACCTAGGTTCTTTGCGGTTCAAGGAACCAACAAAACCCCTTTTCATCGGCCCTTTCGGCAACAATCTGCGAATAGACTGAGGTCTCACCCGAGGCAAAGTTATGGTGGGGTTGTGGAATTTGGTTTCCACAACCACGTGATGAGTGCTTAAGTAGATTTGATTAACAATGCACTGCGGAGCTTGCGCTATGAACTGAAGACTGTGCGAAGGTTAACTCCTTCACGGCCAACACTTACTCCATTACGCTTCAAAGGAGCCGCACTGCGTGGACTTTACCTACTTAAATGATTATCCAACTGACTTATGCATTCAAAGAATTAGAATTACTTGTGCATCTAACATTCATCCACATATGCGTTACTTAACATATTATTCGCATCTCATTCTTTATGGCGAATACATATAAAAGTAAAACACATAAACTGATAAGCAAGATCTTAAGCATTCATAGTAAGCAAATAAACAGATGCAAGCATATAGAAAATCACACAACACAGTATTTAATGTGGTTCACCCCGAGGATGGGAGCTACGCCCACAGGAACTATTGTTATGTTATCTTGAGAAGGGTACAACATTTCTAGTCTGCTCACTCAGCTGCAGACTCTCTTCTCTCTCAATAGGACTCTGCGCACATAGCTTGCAGAGACTTCACAATGGCTTTCAATACTTAGAGTATTTTACAATGAAGATTACCCACAAAAAAAACAACGATTACCCTTTCCCATACAAAATGTGCCTTCTTATAGATCATGCATGTAGGTCATTTATTTACAATGCATAGGCAAAAACCCTAACGTTTTCCAAAACTGTCGCGGTTTTTCCCTAACCGGACTGTTAGGAACTGATAGCGAATCTTTTGTCAAGGCCATCCTCTCTGCGTGGTCACGTCATTATCATCCCCCCTATCACGCACATGCCAACAGGTCGCTTTCACCTAGTCGTTCCTTCTCTAATGGCTTTATGCGGCCGGTTCATGTACTGCTTCCCTACTTGTGCGACTAGTGGCTTTCCTCCACTTTACTCCTTACCCACCGCTTGGTAATCATGGAGCATCTTAACAAAAAATAGGTCACTTTCACCCAGCCGACCTTACCTTCATTCTTTACCCAAAACAGGTGCCCTGCTAGAACATCGCGGTGATGTTACTTCACGGAACTGTTCCTCATCTAAGCGGTTCCCATCCTGCCGATACTACACTGCGCTCACATCGCAGCTCCTCAAAAACTATCTTGCCAAAAAGTATTCATATGAACTGTGCTTAGCTTCGCAATTCCCAAAACTGACTCCCACAAAAATGCCCCACTTGGGCCAGGCCCATAGGCCCCTAACACTTATATGTGGCTCGTCCCCGAGCCACTTTCAACCTCTGCTTCATCGAGCTGCTCGTCCTCCTGTGGAGTTAACTTCACAGTGAACTCTTGATATTTTGTACTTAACTTTTCAACCATTTCCTTGGTGTCCTACTCAATTTGCTTCATGGTCTCCAACACATCAAATGTTATTTCATCCCCTATTTGCTCTTGTACTGAATCTTGCCCTTCGCGAAGTTCACTCAATGCTTATTCAATTTTCTGTGTTAGTTCATGGGCTTCTTCTTGCAGGGGCTCTGATTTATTGCCAACTTTAGTCTCCCTGTCTCTCAACACTTGAACTTGTTTTTTCAATTCTCCAACTTCAGGGTATCCTTTTAGTCTATCTCATGGCTGGAGTGCCTTCACCTCCGCGTCTAAGGCCTCTAATGCGACCTGCTTTTCCTACAAAGTGTTCTTGAGTTCCATCAACTCTGGCTCCTCTTCCAGCGCAGTAAATTTTTTTGTCGCCTCATCCAACAACTCTGGGTCCTCTTCTAGTGCAGTAAATTTTTTTGTCGCCTCATCCAACATAGTTTGGAACTTTTCCACTTCACTCGCTATACTCTCTGCTACGGCTTTTACTTCCTTTGCTTTGAGTTGTTGCTGATCAGGTGGTATCTTCGGTTGATTATGCACTTCCAACAAATCAATCTTCACTTGGTAACTGATCTCCATATCTTTCATCTCAGCCTTAAGATCGCTGACCACCTCACCGGTCTTAAGGATATTGTCTGCAGGCTCTGGCTACTCGTCACATTCCGATATCTCCGCGGATACCAAAGAGATCGTATGCTCTAATCTCATTCGGCGGTCATGCTCATATTGAAGTTGCATGGACCTCTTTAGGCTTGATTCATGTAACTCCTTATAGTTTGCAACTAAGTCATGGTGTTGGTTCCGAGTGACTACATCTCTTCCATGGATCTCGCGCAGTAACCTTACGCTTATTGGGTCAAGTTGGACTATGCACGGTTACCATGGAAAGGTCAGGGCTAGAAGTGCTATCTTTGGCTATGAAGTGCCCCCTAACTTTCCTTCTGATGTTGAATATCGCGACAAGGGTAAGCTGCGTTGTACTTTCTCAAACGTTTATGTAATGCCTTGCAGCATGGTGAGGTTCTTCTGCAAAGTCTCTTGAATTGCCTTGTCCTTTTTATCTTTGGCAGCCATCAGGTCTTCCATCGGTGTTGTTACCATTGATGCGATCATCTCATAATCATCATCATGCAGGGTTTCCTCTGATTGGCCCTTAACCTATTTCTGTTTCTTCTTCTGTACCTTTTGTTGTACAGGACTCTCGGCTTCCTTCCTTTTTCCCGTCCTCAGCTCTTCAACAATAGGTGTATGAATGGGATTACTCTCTCTGGAGTCACTCTCTATTTCCATAATTCCTTTGCCTTTAAATTCAGCTATCCATTCCTTCATAATGGCGTCGATGTCCTCTTCATTCATGTGGTAGCTTCCTTGGAACCATTCAGGGTTATTCTTCTGAACCTTTGCTGAAATAAAGATAGAATGCATATTAGCAGCAAAATTGACAATGTGAATATACTTAGTTGTTAACTCTTTTGATATCTGTGGCTTGGAAATAATGACTGCATGCATCTGATCGTAGTATGTGTAGAAGACTTTAGCTGACGCGTGTTGTCTTTCTGCTATCAGGTTCACCCAAAGGTTGGCATAGCGGGCTCCTCTGCAATCATTTCTATCTGTGACCAACCCAACATAATGCTTTGGGTCCTTCCACCCTACAAATGCAATCAACACTATAAACCAAGTATAGTGGAAATTGTTGCCATGTGTATGTCTAGCATTTAATTCTTCCAAAAACTCATTTAACATGTACTGGCACTAGTTAAATCTTCCTCCTGTTGCGTCCTTTTCCCCAAGGAGCACTGCGCCAGCGGGTACTTTGGTGGGTCTTTCTTTTCGCAGAATCTTTCCTGCTAGTAGTTGCATGAAAAACAGCGTATCTTTGTCGTCTATTTCATCTATGACAAAGCCTCTCTTTTCTTTCACGACAGTGTGTGATTTTTTCATCTTCACAGTGACCTCCTTATCCCTGTTTTTGCCTTGAAAGAACTGCTTGGGGTCCTCACCTCTCTTGCTTAACCCCATGATGTGATGGATTAGTTCGATATTCAAATCGACATTTTGATCTAGCCATAGTTATCCTTGGTGGGTGCGCGACATTAGAGTGCGCACTACCACATTCATCTCTCGTGTCTGGTCGAAATGCGGGAACCTCAACAGATTGAGTAGTCCTGATTCGACTACTCCGGATAACCAGTTCTGCATGACCAACATAGAATTTCCTTTTACATCCTTCCTCCACCACATGTTCTGATTAGGATGGAACTTTGGGAACTTTGGTTCAGCCGAGTCCTTCTGCATCTAAAGCAAGTCGAAGTCCTCAGACTTACATTATGCAATCTTCCCTAGCATATTTCTTTCTGTCTTCACAAGCTTTGAGATAAGTGAGAGAAAAATATCGTACTTCGCATTCTTCAACAGCTTAATGGTCGGTGCATCCTCTGTACGCGGCGAGATATAATAAGGGGTCAACTTGAGTGGTATTTCCTTGTCGCCCAGCAGGAGTTCTGGTTCTATTGAGCTCATCATCTTCAGTTTTTATTTCTCCGCTGCTGGTCCTTTTCCTTTATCCTACATAACTATAGTATGTCTTGGGGAATGATGTGATCCTTGACCTTGCTCGGTGACAACTTTCTTGGAAGGGGTTCTCATCAACGCTTCAATTCCACTGTATTGAAACACCTTCACATTTTCCTTGACTGTGAATTCTTCCTCAATGGATGAAATTTTGGACATTCACTAGGTAATTGCTCAACAACTAATAGGATCACTTAGGGATTGCTATAAACAACTTGAAAGTATGGCTCACGGGAAAATTTCTAAGTTACAGTAACGGCCGCGAGTCCAAATGGAGTGATATTTATAGGCGTAGTGAGGCCCAGCCACGCCCCTCAATGGCTAGAAAATCATTAAATGACATGTCCGTTGGCCAAATCCTCCACAAATTTGGTTCCTTTCCTTCATTAACTGTGTCAGAATGGTCATTTTTGCATTAAATGCTCAAGCGGTAGTCGACAAAATAATTGTATAACGACTAGTTTTTCGACCGACATTCTAATGGCTATTTTCTTGGAGTGTTGCATTGAACTACATGGTGGACTGTCACTACTCCAACGCAGTTACTTTGTTGTGTCGAGCTTCTTGGTTCTAAACTTTGCATCTTCTCTGCTTCATTGGATGTGCACAGATACCTTTTTAAGCTTCAAGCTGCGCAGTTCTTCTTTTCTTTTTCTTTTCTCTTTAAAAAAAAAAACAAAAAAACTTTGCAGCTTCAGTCTACTGAGGGTTCTACGAAGTAGGGTTATCTCGATAGGTTTTTATCCTACTTCCATTGACTAATCCAGGTAGATTGTCTCCAGCTAACGTGGCTAACTAAGCTTTGCCATCGTTAGTAACATGTACAAAAGTATACGGACAAAGCCAATGCATCTTAAACTTTCCATGAAACTTCATAAATTTACTATCATACATGAGGACTAGATCACCTACCTGAAAGGACTTGTTCTTAATATGGTGATCATGCCATGCTTTTTCTTTATCTTTCTGCACTTGCTAGTGAAAGCCTAAGATGAAGCGATCTTCCTCCAACCCAACCAAGTGTAGAAGCCTTTCTTCTAGTGCCTCTTGATCTTCCATGCATGTAAATACAACTATTCTCAAGCCAGGAACAATGTACTCCATAGGCATCACTACTTTCTATCCATAGGCCAACCGAAAAGGTGTATGGCCAGTCAACTTCTTACAGGTGGTAATTTATGCCCATAACACAGCTAGAATGTGCAGGTCTCCATCATCTCGATTGACATTGCATACTTTTGTCAGCGCATTCTCCGGTACCTTATAAGGATGTTCTCAAAAATGAACTGCACGCCAGTTGCTGCGCTATAGTCCTTCACTCGCTTCGCTTATGCCCATCTGGTGAGATAATCAGTTGCAATAATAATATATCTCGCACCAGTCTTTTTTCTCGGTGGGTTTATAGGTCCCACAAAATCAATGTCCCATTTCTCAAATGCCTGAAGTGTCAACTGCAGATTCAAAGACATCTCATCTCTTTGCGACGGCTTTCCCATTCTTTGGCAAACATCACAGCTCTTGCAATGTTCCTTTTCCTCTTTTTGAATAGTAGGCCACCATATCCCTACTCGCAATATCTTCTGCGCAGTGGCTCTTCCTACGTAGTGACCTCCTGATACACCTGAATGTGCATCATCCAAAATGAATGGCTTCTCATGCTTTAGTACACATCTGCACATCACTTCATCCAGTCCCAATTTGTATAGCTGACCCGCGATTATGCTAAATTCTGCTGCTTGTACTACCAGCTGCTTCTTTTGCTGCGTAGTAAACTCTGCCGGTGTTAACCCAGTAGTTAAGAAATCAACAATGTCTTTGTTGTAGTCATCTACGATGGTCAGGCAGACTATCTTCTAGATTGGTGGGTTCTTCACCCGACTCAATCCTTGAAAGATGGTCAGGTCCTAAGTTCAATCTGCCTGGCTTAACTACAATTTCAAAGTCATACTCCTGAAAGAGTAACAACCATCTACACATTCTTCCCCCTAACATTGGCTTATTGACTAGGGACTTCAAATCTGAGTTGTCAATGTATATAGATAAGTGCGCACCGAGCAAATAGTGCCTTAATTTCTGCAATGTGTAGACCATAGGTAGACCCTCTCTTTCAGTGGTTGTATAATTCTTTTCTGCAGATGAGAGCTTCCTACTCGAAATTGCAATGGGATGGTCAATACCTCTCTCTCCTGGTTGTGCTAGCACAACACCCAATTCTATACATGAAGCATCAACATGTACATCAAATGGCTTTGCCTAGACTGGAAACACTAAGATCGACGCAGTTACCATTTTTTCTTTTAATGTGTCTAAGCCTTGCTCACATTCCGCATTCCAGATGAACTGCGCATCTTTCCTCAACAGTTTCTCCATTGGTGAGGTTATTTGTGCATAACCCTTTATAAAAATTTTGTAGTAATCCGTATGCCCCGATGTGGTGCGGAGCTACTTTACTGATGTTGGTGCAGGTAAATTTACAATCACTGCGATCTTCGCAGGATCCACCATCAGAGCTTGTCTGCACACAATGTGTCCTAAAAGAATACCATAAGGCACACAAAAAACATACTTCTTTAAATTCAATGAATTTTGATGTTGCCTGCACTTAGCTGACATCATTCTGAGGTTCTCACAATGGTTCTTCAGCAAACCAAATACTGTCCAATCATCAAAATATGCTTCTAAAAATTTATTCATGAAATCTTTAAATGTTGCAACCACAACTCTAGAAAATATGGCAGGTGTGTTCTTCAGACCAAAGGGCATTACTGTATACTAGAACGACCCCCATTCAGTGGCAAAAGTTGTATTATGCCTGTCCACTGGATCAATTCTTATATGATGGTATCCAGAAAATCCATCAGTAAAAGAGTATGTCTCATTTCCTCCAACATTATCTAAGACTTCATCTTTAAAAGGAGTGGGAAATGGGTCATGTACCGAAGCATCATTCAACTTACTGAGATCCATGCAGATCCTGATCTCACCCTTAGTTTCCTTGTCCTGGATCACCATCGGGCTTATCCACTCGGATTCTTCAACCGGCTCAACGATCCCCACATCGAGCATCTTATCAAGTTCTACCTTGACTCTTTCTTTATATCGAGGATTCATTCTATAGGGCCTTTGCTTAATAGGCTTCGCACTTGGCTTAATAGGTATCTTCATAACCCCTAAGTCGCCCATAATACCTTTCATTTCTGTAAAATTTATCGGAAATAAATCCTGATATTCATGTAGAAGGTCTGTGATCTCCGCAATCGTGGCATCATCCCAGTAGTCTCTAATAAATGTGAACTTCAGCTCTTCGCTTGTGCCAATGTTCACTTTTCTCATTTTAACAAGTCGACTCGTGTCTGGAATTTCTAGTGGAGGTCCCTCTACATCGCGTGCACCCTTCGGACTCAGGTATATTGACATTGCGCAGATCCTTCTCATCGCTTTCTTCTTGTTCATCTTCTTCACCATTTTCAACAAGGTTAAAGCATTCCAGGGCATGCTCTATTGTTCTTTCCCATTCTAGATGAAGGTTCACAGGTACTTTTATATCCTCAAACACTCTCTCTTTGAGTTCATCCAATGCCTCATTTATACTTGGGCATTCTGCTCTGAATATTCTTTCCTTGATGATCTGCAATGCTTCATTTATACTTGGCCTGTCATCTTCAAAACTGAAGCTTCTCTGGAAGTTCGCAGACAAGGTAGGCCAATCTATAGTTCCTCTGCGCAACTCCATGTCTAGGTACCAATTCTTCGGAGTGTGCTCCTCCAATGTATGCACAAACAAATGCACCCATTCTCTCTGTGGTCTCTCCTCCCATGCTTGTGAAAATATTTCAATATGATCCCCTGGATCCGTCTGCCCATTATATTTTTCAAAGGGAAGTACAACTTCTTAGTGAACCTGATCTACATCATGCATCTGCACTGATTCCATGTGGTCAATGTTTGCTTATGCATAGCCCACCATCTGGTAGGTGTCTCACACAGTGCCATATCTAGTGTTGGTATGCGATGTTAATATACAACTGACATGGTATATTCCTGGATAAATGAATAAACATTAGATGAACCATCATAGGTGGGGATTGGACTTAACTCTTTCCCAACCCAACACAGTGACTTTGTAATCTGCATGCATCTTCTTGCAGATATGTCATGCATACGGCCTTGCAAGTTCTCTAGTCCTGCGTCAAAGTCTGAGATGCAATAATTGCCACATCGCCAATTGAGTGTGCCATCTTCCATAGGATTAAAATAGTCATCTTGATTCATAGTCATCTTGTAAAGGCAGTTAAGATCCTGTGCTCTGGATTATTCTTGAATTGGCTCACTGTATCTTTCTCCGTCTGCAGGTTCCAGTGGTGCAATGACCCTAAGACGCTTTCCTTCAAAGATCATCTTCTTTGTTTTCAAGTTTATGATGGTGAGGTTATCCATTTTCCAGTCTATACCTAATAGTGCTGGATAAGGTTGACTATCATCCACAATCTTGATAACCTCAAAGTCTGCATGACTTCGCACTCTATCAATGTCAACAATAACATTGGCTAACCTTCCAAAAGGTATGACTTTCTCTTGGTTTGCCATTCTCAACTGTATGGGTGACCATAACAACTTTGGTCTTCCCATCTGCTTCCATGTCTGCTTAGTCAAGACATTTACCTCAAATCCCATATCAAGGATGATCTCATTCATCTCATAGTCTCCTATCTGTGCACTGAGCCTCATTTCTCCGCCTGTTCTTTTATGATTCTTACTCTGATGGAATGCACTCTCGGCAGTTTCCTTCTCGCTGTGTGGCTCATACCTAGTTTAATAAATTTTGTAATTCCGCTACAACATTTGCGCTCTTCAGTAACTTCATGCAGCTCCTTAGGAACTGTGCAACAAAGGTTCCTATCTCTGCTGCATGGCACGTTTTTTCATAAGCTGTCGACATATCCTCTATATGCGGTATTTCACTGCACAATGAGATTCTTGTTGACCTAGGTGCTGACTCTTTGAAGATATCCTGCACTTCTTCAAAGACTTCTTTGTTTTTCTCCAAGTTGAAAGTGGGTGTCTACCCAGTATCTTTTTTGATCCAGATTATTTCAAGAGGGGTCTTCTTAGTTTCAAAATCTCCAGAAGTCGAGGCTTCTGCTTGTCTATCTCCCCCTGTGGCAGCGCCACTTCGCATCATTGCATTGATACTTGGATTTGCAGCCCTTCTCTCTACTGCGATCAACTAAATGTTCGGTTTTGGTGCATCTTCATTTCTTTTCTACATTTATGACGCTAACACTGGGCATACCTCAATAACATGGTCAAAATATTTACAATAATTACAAGTAGTACACTCATTGGTATAATCTCTAGATAAGTGACCTTCCTGGCCACAGTTATAACAGATCATCTGGCCCGTTCCTCTTCCTTGTCTTCGACCAGTATTTCTTCCTCTTCTGCAGAATCCTAGACGGCCTATGTATGTGCCTTGGTCATACTGTGCATTATCTTGCTTCTGCGGAGTGGCTTCTTGGACTCTGTATACTCCACTATCGTGCATATGCTCCATGTCTCGCTTTGTTTCTTGCATGAGCTCATATGCTCTACAGTTGGATTCATGATGTCCAACTGATTTATAGAAGTTGCAATATAGGTTCTTAGGAGTGCGCACATACTTCTGTATTATGTAAGAGTCTTCAGGTCGGTGTCCTCGTGTTTTACAAATTTCACACCACGACACTTGATTCTGATTGAGTGGATTCGGTGCTCCACTGTTAAGGTACTCCTGAAATAAAGGGAAGTGCTCTCTGGTGTGTCCTTCTCCCTTACATCCTATACACCATCCTTCTTTCTCTGTTATTTTCCCTTCTTCATATCTTGTAGTTGTAGTGTCAGGGTAGCTAGCCGAGTTTGGATCTGATACATTCCAGTGCTAGTCTCTCCTATAGGTGAAGCTTGTAACTTCATCGTAATCTCCAAGGCTTCTCCCTGTGAAGCTACTTTCTGTTGCATCAATGGAAGTCTAATATGGGGAACAACGTGGATATAAACCATTCTTAGTGTTGTTGCGGTGCTATGATGAAACTTACTTGGTCCAACAATGTCTTAAACTTCTGGTGAAATTCCCAAACTGTCTCATTAGTTTTTTGCTTAATTTCCTTTAATTATGTTATACATTGGGATTCTGAATTTGGTTTCTTGAACTCACTCAATAGTGTATCCTTAATCTCTGCTAAGGTTCTATTATTTCCAACATAATACTTCATGAACCAATTCAAGGCTCTATCTCTAAATGTAGTGATGAGCTGCGCTTACTTCACAACATCATCTTGAACTTGCTTAACACTCCATATGGCTTCACATAGGAACCAATGTTGCTCAGGGTCTTCTAGACCCGTTCCTTTGAATATCGGCAGCTTAATATCATCAGTCATCCTTCTCCTAGGTGGTGTAGGGTTCTACACAGTGTTCTGAGTGGTGTTAGGTATATTCTGCGCAATGTTCTGAATCAGAATATTCTGAGATGGGATAGTTGGATTCGGAATGGTCTGAGTCGGGATGGTCTGAGTACTCACTCCCACGGTGATACTGGCATTGACGCTCTGAGGATTAGGAATATTAACAACGGGAGGGTTCTGTACTGACGGAATCTGAGAAATAGGATGCGTGGTCCTTACAACCGGTGGGTTTTGCAGAGTAATAGGATGATAGGTGGCTGATAGAGGTGCGGTTTGGCTATCAGGCACGGTTTGTAAATCAATGTCTACACGGAGTCCATGTTCACTGGAAGTCTTCTTAGTGGTATACTTATATATTTTTCCACTTCTAAATTTATGTGTCTCTTCGTCAGAATCACTTTAGATGCTATTGACCATTACAGATTCAAAAATTTTGTAAACTTTTACTACATTCTTAAAATGCTTTTCTCAGCTAAAAAAATTTTAATGTATAAACTCAAATTGTTCAGGTACTTACCTATGAAACCTTTGAAAAACTCTACTTCGGTTGTGCTGTAGGACTTCAGTGTGTCCAAAACGAACTTTGTCACGAATCCTTCTAGTATACTGTTAACCCAAAAGTCAACTACTCACTAAAATGGACTATCTATTGCTTTGAGTCTCGCAATGAGCTCTGGGGTCCACTTGGTCGGTACTTCTGGCAGGAAATAGTTCTTTCGCTCTATGAGCCTCAATAACCACTAATGCAACTCATTTCCAAAAGATTCACAGACAATCTCGTGAATATATTTCCACAAGTATTTGTTCAACGAATCTATGTTAGATAGATGCAGATGTCTATTTTATTTCCTTGCGAAGTCTCTTTCTCTCTTCTCACACCAAGCACAGATTTCTTTCTTGTCTGGATACCAAATTTCTGTAATCAATGAAACTTTTTCTTCTGAGCACATCACTATTTAAAGCGTGACAACTCATCATGGATTCTTAGCACGTCAACATAACCATTTGTTGGCTTACATAACTGTCTTGAGGTTTTCTATAAAGACCTAGCTTCTTCACGGTTCAAGGAACCAACAAAACCCCTTTTCACTGGCCCTTTCGGCAACAATCTGCGAACAGACTGAGGTCTCACCCTAGGTCAAGTTATGGGGGGGCTATGTTAACACCCAAAAAGTGTTCACTACCTCATCTACCACATTATATGGCTCATTTGTCCATTTTCCTACCATATTTCCCTTAAAATCCCAAAAAATCCCACTTAAAAGCCTCCAAAAGGCCTAAAATGCCTCCAAAAGGCCACAAAACCATCAAAATAGCCTCGAAAAGGCTAAAAAACCCCTTTTCCTCCAAAAATCTCCAAAATTCCTCTAAAATAGCAAAACTCCCCTAAAAAGGGAATAAAAAATATAAAATAATGAGGAAAAGGAGGAAAAAACCCTATATAGCTGCCCTAAACCATGTGTTTCCTAAAACCATGGGTCAGCACTCCACCACCAAAAAACTATAAATAGGTGATGGAGATCCCTTATTTCAGATCCACAATCAAGTATACCCTTACTCTGCCAAAATCTCTCTCGAAACCCTAGTTCACCATTGAACTACTTTCACCTTGAGAGCCTCTTTTGGCCCATCCCCACCATTGGAGAAAGAGAAGGAGCACATTGGAGCTTGGAGCAACCCTCTTGGACATTGCAAGGAGCTTCACCAACCTTCACATTGAAGGTGATATTAATACAAAACCCTTGTTTACAAATTGTTGTTTATTTTTCATGCACATGTGTTAGAGTAGTTTCTATTTTTGTTTTAGCTTAATTATTTGCATTTACTGAACTGCTACTAAGGAGTCCATTCTCCTTAGTAGGTGCTCATTTGCACAAGCTAGGGGTAAAACCCTAGCTACAGGCTATGGAATCTGGTTTCCACAACCACATGATGAGTGCTTAGGTAGATCTAATGAACATCGCGTTGCGGAGCTCGCGTTGCGAACTGAAGACTACGCGAAGCTTAACTCCTCCATGGCCAACACTTACTCTATTGCGCTTCAAAGGATCCACACTATGCGGACTCTACCTGCTTAAATTATTATCCAACTGACTTATGCATTCACAGACTTAGAATTACTTTTGCATCTAACATTCATCCACATATGTGTTACTTAACATATTATTCCCATCTCATTCTTTATGGCGAATACATATAAAAGTAAAACACATAAATTGATAAGCAAGATCTTAAGCATTCATAGTAAGCAAATAAATAGATGCAAGCATATAGACAATCACACAACATAGTATTTAACATGGTTCACCCCTAGGATGGGAGCTACATCCATAGGAACTGTTTTTATATTATCTTGGGAAGGGTACAACAGTTCCAGTCTATGCACTCAGCTGTAGACTCTCTTCTCTCTCTATGGGCCTCTATGCACACAACTTGCAGAGCCTTTACAATGGATTTCAATACTTAGAGGATTTTACAATGAAGATTACCCACAACAACAACAACGATTACCCTTTCCCATACAAAATGTGCCTTCTTATAGATCATGCTTGTAGGTCATGTCTTTACAATGCATAGGAAAAAACCATAAGGTTTCCCAAAACTATCGTGGTTTTCCCCTAACCGGACTATTAGGTGATAATAGCGACTCTTCCGTCGTGGCCATCCTCTGCGCATGGTCACTTCGCTATCAGCCCCCCTATCGTACGCATGCCAACAGGTCGCTTTCACCTAGCCGTTCCTTCAATAACAACTTTATGCGGCCAGTTCATGTAGTGCTTCCCTGCTTGTGCGACTGGTCGCTTTCCTTCACTTTACTCCTTACCCACCACTTGGTAATCATGGAGCATCTTAACCAAAAATAGGTTGCTTTCACCTAGCCAACCTTACCTTAATTCTTTACCCAAAACATGTGCCCTGTTGGAACATCGCGGTGCTATTACTTCGCAGAACCGGTCCTCAACTACGCGGTTCCCATCCTGCCGATACTACGTTGTGCTCACATCGCAACTCCTCAAAAATTGTCTCGCCAAAAGGTATTCATTTGAACTGCACTTAGCTTCGCAGTTCCCAAAACTAACTTGCACAAAAATGCCCCACTTGGGCCAGGCCTAACAGGCTTCTAATTTCATCGCGATTTCCAGGGCTTCTTCCTGCGAAGCAACCTTCTGTTGCATCAACGATAGTCTAAAATGGGGAAACAACATGGCTATGAACCATTCTTGGTGTTATTGCAGTGCTATGTCAAAACTAACTTGGCCTAATAGTGTCTTAAACTTCTGGTCAAATTCTCATACTGACTCAGTCGTTTTCTGCTTAATTTCTTTTAGTTCTGTTATACACTGTGATTCTGACTTTGGTTTCTTGAACTCTCTTAATAATGCAGCCTTAATATCCACTAAGGTTCTATTCTGTCCATGAGATACTTCATGAACCAGGTCAAATCTCTATCTCTAAATGTGGTTATGATTTGCGCTTGCTTCACAACATCATCCTGAACTTGCTTGACATTGCACATAGCTTCACATAGAAACCAATGTTGCTCGGGTGCTTCTAGACCCGTTCCTTTAAATATCGACAGGTTTATGTTGTCAGTCATTCTCGTTCTTGGTGGCGTAGTGTTCTAAGTGGTGTTAGTGATATTACTGCACGTGATGTTCTGAATCGGGATGGTCTGAGTCGAAATGGTCTGAGTACTCAGTCCTGCGATGTTACTGGTGTTGACACTCTGAGGGTTGGGAATATTAACAACTGGAGGGTTCTGAATTGGCGGATTCTATGCAATCGGAGGTGCGGTATTCACAACCGGTGGGTTCTGCGGAGTAATAGGATGATAGGTGGTTGTCGGAGGTGTGGTCTGGCTATCAGGATCAACTTCTAAATCAATTTCTATGCGAAGTTCATGTTCACCAGGGTTCTTCTGAGTGGTATACTTATATCTTTTCCCACTTCTCAAATTTTGTGTATCTTCATCAGAGTCACCATATATGGTATTGACCATGACAGACTCAAAAATTTATGTGAATCTTACTGCATTCTTAAAATGCCTTTCTGAGCTAAAATCATTTTAATATATAAGCTTAGATTGTTCAGGTACTTACCTCTGAACCTGTTGAATAATTTTGCTTCTATTGCACTGTAGGACTTCAAGGTGTCCACAACAAACTCTGTAAGGAATCCTTCTAGTATACTATCAACCCAAAAGTTGATTGCTCACAAGAGTGGACTATCTATTGCTTTGAGCCTCTGAATGAGCTCTGGGGTCCACTTGGTAGGTAATTCTCGTTGGAAATAGTTCTTTCGCTCTGCGAGTCTCGATATCCACTCGTGCAGCTCGTTTCCAAAGTATGCCCAAAATGTTTCATGAATATCCTTCCACGGGTATTTATTTAACCAATCTTCATCAGATAGACGCGGGTGTCTATTCTCCTTTCTGGAAAAATCTCTTTCTATCTTGTCTAACCATCTCCAAATCTCTTTCTTGTCTGGATGCCAATTTTCAGTGCCGGTACTCATCACCAGTTCAAGCATGGCAATGGAACCATTTTTTAGTTGTATAACTGTTCTAGAGGTTTTCCATTATAGACCCAGGTTCTGCACGGTTCAAGGAACCAACAAAAACCCCTTTTCACCTGCCCTTTTGGAAACAGCCTACGAACAGACTAAGGTTTCACCCGAGGTGAAGTAATGGGGGGCTTCAGAATCAAGTTTGCACAAATAGGTGATGAGCGCTTAAGAGAATAGTGAGCAGCGCACTACAGGGCTCACGCTGTGAGCTTCGGACTGCACGGAGTTCAAATTCTTCGCGGCTAACACAGACTATCACGCATCCAAGGATTGCGCTGCACGATGGTTCTTCAATGATAGGATAACGCCACATAGGACTGCGCTTCCTCTCAACACTTATGCAACCTCAATAGATGTTATTTAGTGTAAAGAGACGCATTCAACAAGCATAATAGACTGCAACCCTTGCAAACTTATACACTATAACAAAAAATGATGTAACTTTGCACTTCCAGTGCTGCGCTCAAAGACTCGCACTATACCGACTTTGCAGATTTGAGTTTTTACCCAATTGACTTATGCATTCTATAGACTTGGAAATACTTATGCATTTAACATTCATTCACATGTGTTGACACTTAACATATTATCCCCATCATTATCCTTATGGAGAATACATATAAAAGCAGGAACACATGAACTCATAGACAAGATCTTAACCATTCATCATAAGCAAATACATAGATTCAAGCACATAATCAATCACATAACACATAATTTAATGTGGTTCACCTACAGGATGGGAGCTACATCCACAAGAACTATTGTTATATTATATTTGGGAAGGGTAAAACAGTTCCAGTCTAGGCACTCAGCTGTAGACTCTCTTCTCTCTTCAGTAGGTCTCTGCACATGCAGCTGTAGAGCCTTTTACAATGGCATTCGGCAATACAAAAACAAGTATTACTCAAGATTTAGCAATTCACAATTAGAGATTAACCCTTTCCCTTACAAAATGTGCCCTTTTATAGATTGTACCCATAGGTCACGTCTTTACAATCAATTGGGCCAAAACCCTAAGGTTACCCAAAACTGGTGAGGTTAACCACCACCTTTCCTATCGCCATTGACATCTTGCTTCAAGCCTCCTCGTTGGGCCGCTTGTGGCTCACACGCTCTTCTGACAGCCACATCCTTACCGAAACGGTTACAATGCATTGTGGCATGTCACTTTCCGTCCCTCTGGCCTGCCCATTGCTATCGACCTCGTGGCTCAGCTTGTAACTGTTTTCCACCACTCTCATTGATAGGTCACTTTCTTCTATCTCCACTATGCTCCTTACTCAACTGCCTAGAGTGCTGGAGTCAGTTACCCAAAATAGGTCGCTTCCATGCTCGACCTTCTCTTCTACTCTTTACCCAAAAATAGTTGTTGTGCTGGCACTGTGCATCAGCATAACTGCGAAAAACTGACTATGCAATCTGAACTACGCACTCCGCAAAACTGTGCCATTTGACTTCGCAGCCCAAACTGCGCAATTCCCAAAACTTGTATTTTATCAAAATTGTGCCCACTTGGGCCATGCCCAACACCAATCGTTCAAAGCAATGAATATTTCATGAATCTGCTTAGTTTTCTATTGGAGTACTAATGACTTGGGAGACCTAATTGAGAAGTTACATTTGTGGTGTTCCATCTTGACTGGAGAGATTTTTATATCCCTAATAATGACCCTTTTTCCACCCCTCTTCATTCCATGTTTCTCATACAAAATTGGCTCAATGTGAGATTTTTCTCTCTTGTGGGTGTGCTGAAATGTCGTGGCTACATCCTCTACTTCCATGGAAAGTTATGTAGGCTTATGGATGTCATTGACATGGATTTGGTGTTGCTTATCTAACCATAGGGAATGGACATGCATTCAACTTATCACAGACTTCGTGGATTTCTAAACTTTTGGTGTAGTATCGGAGACCATGATGTCTCTTAGATGGAGGAGGGTTGAGTCTTTAAGAGCCAAAAAATCAACTTCCATTCCTAATGTATTGGTCTGTTTTCGACCATGAATAAATTCATGTACTCTATAGGTTTCATGTCAGGATACATGTTTCCTTCTGTAAATTCAATATCTACCAGGCGAGTTTGTTTGACCTTTCCAATCCAATCACCCCTTGACATGGATCCTTAGATCTACAGGGTCTAGTTTTGCAATCTCCTTCTTCTTATTTTAGGCCCTACAAGATGCGGCTCATGAGGCAGCTACCTTTCCCATGGTTGTGTTGACACTGAGGTTTGTGGTTTCGATCTTCAACGCAAGGAAAACAATCTGATCCAGGAACTTCATCAAGCCCTCACAAGAATTTCCCTATTTCCTAGTTGTTTTGAGTGACTGCTTCCGATGGATATAAGTCTCCATTGGAATTTGGGTTTTGCTTATTGAAAAGAGAACTTATAATCTAAGTGAATACTATGGTAAACAATTCTACAAGATCTAGTGAAAGTTGGGGTTGATTTAGTTAAAAATTCAAGTAGGAAAGGCTACTTAAAAAAGGGGTTAAAATTACATCACTTGAGGTTAATAATTAAATATGAAGCAGTGAAAAAAATAAATATTATTAATCTGTATTTTTCAAAAGAACCCCTACTAGTAACAGTTAAACAAAACATCATTCAACTAAACTAGGTTAAAGATATAAAATAAAATGCCCAGTATGATTGTTAATAAAATCTGTAAGTAATCAAGTTAAAAGATAAATATTTCAAAATGTTGATAATTTGCAAAAGACCCTGCCATAACAAAGATGCATGAACAAATTCAATCCACCCTGTCAAAATATCTCACCATAATAAATAAATTCATAATGGCTGATCAATCTATGCAATTATTAACATATGAAACATGTTAAGAAACCATTAACTTAAAAGGAAACACAAGGAGAATAATAAAACTTGATCTCACATTATTTCAAAACCAAATGTAAGAAACATTCCACCTTCCATTCACAAGTCTATAAAACATTACATAACCAACTTCCAAAAGACAAAAAATTCTACAAAGGCTAGTACAAAAGCATTCCACCAGTGGTTCGACTATGTTCCCCCCCTGTTTTTCCCTTAAGGGATCAAAATAAATACAATTAACTGGTTAAAGATAGATCCACAAAAGAAGGCCAAATCCCCTGAATCTAAGCAAGAAATGCTAACTAACCTAATCCCGATTTGTCAAATAATCCTTCCATTCAGCATAAACGTTCCACATCTTGGTCACATCAGGATAGTTGGTATGTTCCAACTATAGTTGCGCTTTACACATGGAGGATATGATTTCCTTATTACGGATCTTGGTACAAATGTTGGGAAATCCATGCAAGGTAGCTTCCAATTGACTGGGGGTTGAAGTGAACAGTTTGAATGAGGAGATGTCTAGTTGAGTGGTGTTCTGAATAATGTTCGCAACTTGATCTCTCTGCTCATCCACTTCATCGATCCTTAATTTTGTTGGCACCAATTTTTCCAACTCAAAAAATACAGGCATGCCCATACTTTCCATGTGATCATATGTTAACATACATTTCTTCGTGCAAATATTCTATCCCTTCTCAATAATACGAACCACCTCGTTGCAAAACAATTCCTAGGACTTAATTGAAATTCAGGTTCTGTGATGCACCTGCAACAATTATTTAATACAAATATGCGAAATAGCAGAAATGGCAGAACTCAGAATCACTTTATATTGATCACAGGCCACTTCGAGGGGGCAACCTCCTATGAGCAAGCTCAATACAAATAACTTCACCGTGCCTTCAATGACCTCAACACAAACTTATATACTAAGTCTATTCCCAATACTATGAGTCAAAACCATGGGACATATAATACTACGGGACGACTTACAAAGCATATGCGTCCAATACTATGGGTCAATACTATGGGCTAATATAAACTACGGATCAACAAATACTACGGGATGACTTACAAAGCATATGCGTCAACAAAAATATACTAACATAGTAAAGAGAATGGTTGACATAGGCTCCTAACATCCCCTCTCCCTTAGAAAAAGCTTTGTCCTCAAAGCTTTGGTTGGAGAAATTGTTGCAGAAGCTAAAGGAGTGGTTCCCCGGTAGCATCCTCAGGTTGCATTTCAGGCCACTGATGCCATTGGAGTGTCAAGGAGGATGGCTTGGAAGGCTGTAGATGAAGAAGAACACTGTCAGCTGCGTGGAAAATGCGCTCAGAACGGTGTTGATCGGCTTGTTGTTTCAGGCGAATTCTGGCCATGTGAAGATTGTCCTGCAGAATGAGAAGAAACTGATCGCAGTTTCGAAGAACCGAGTCAATTGCCTGAACTGGGGAGCTGCTAAGGGTGTATGGAAGAAGAACTAGCGGTGTTTTTCCATAGACTGCTTCATATGGTGTCCTTTGAGATGTGGTATTGTACCACCAGAGCACTGCTAGGAAATCCATAGAAATAGTTGGCCAAAGCTGTGTAGGGATGGGCAAGGGTTTGAGCAATCGCGAAAGGAGTGTTGTTTCACCCTTGTTGACTGGGAAAGTATCATCATCAGCCACCATCTGTTGAATTGTCATTTGTATTCCCTGCCAAAAGAAGCTACATTGTTCCCAGTCATACATGTTGCAGAACCCAGAGTGCCATGTTGATGAAGAAGCATGGAGTTCATAGAAGAGAGAGCCCTGTTGAACATATTGCAACCAATTTGGAACAAGCAGAGAAAGAGCTGTAATAGAAATTGGTTCATCAATTGTGCAAAAAGGAGCATCTTCCACCATATTGTCCTTACCCTTCTTGTAAGTGATCACATAGAGATAACCCATGAGTTGGATAACCCATTTCAGGTGTGTTGGGGAGGAGACCCATTGTTCCAGAAATTTTTCCAGACTCGGGAAATCAGTCTTGATGCAAAAATAATTCCCTAGTAGGTATGGCTGCCACTTCTGTACTGCATACAAAATAGCCATCATTTCCTGCTGACAGGTAGATGGGGCTAAATTCTTACCGGAAATGTCTCGTGAAGGCAACAAGCGCATTGGTTCAACAAAGATACCTGCATATCTATCCAAGGAAGTAGTGGAGACTGTTGATGGGTGCATCTGAATGGAATTGAGCTGAGCGATGACACCATGTGAATTCTTCTTAAGGATTTTTTCCAGGCGATGTGAACTGATGATGCAGAGAAACCCTGGTTGTAAGCCCATAAATTTGTGTTGTGCCCCATTGACTTTAAACTGCATCCAAAGTTCAGCAAAATCCCATAAGATGGGGCCAAGTGTGCGTAACCATTGAACGCCCAAAACCATATCACATCTACCTAAGGACAAGGCAAACATGTCAGAGCGTAGGTTATAATATTCCATAGAGATACGCACATTGTGACACTTCCCCTTGCAAGGTAAGGTGACCCCATTGGCAACCATGACTTCAAAGTTGGAGCAAGGATGGACAAAACAATCAGCCTGTTTGGCAATCCGAGGGTCAATGAACTTATGAGTGCTACCCGAATCAATGAGTATGGTAAGAGGGAGCTTCTTGAAGTATCCCCTAACCTGCATTGTTTGTGGGGTGGTGACGCCGGTTACAACATGGAGAGAGATCTCGGGTGGGTCGTCCTGAGATGGGGTGTCAACAGGTGGCTGTTGAATGTCGACCTGATCATCTACTGTATCTGTAGCTTCTTCACCAATTGCTAAGGCAGGTGGAGAATCCACATCCAAGAGATAGAGCTTTTGTTGAACACATCTATGTCCCCGAGTGAATTTCTCATCACAATTATAGCAAAGCCCTTTTTCTTAGCGTGCCTGCATTTCTATTTCAGACAAATGCTTGATAGGAGTTGTTTGAGGAGAAGGCGTGATGGGAGGTAGTTGGGAACCCATATTTCTGAAGGGAACAAAGGTGGGTTTGGAGCGTTGTTGAACTGCAATCTTGTCCTCGGCCAGCTTAGCCAACCCTAGGACTTCCATCATTGTGTTGGGACAAAACATTTTGACCTCTGAGCGGATTTCATCCTTGAGACCACTGATAAAACAACTCCTGTAGAATTCATCAGACAATCCTTCTATGTGATTGGTCAATTTCTCAAATTCTGTCTGATACTCTCCCACTGTGCCAATTTGGTGAAGTTTAGTGAGTGCTCCTGTGAAATCATCAAAAGCACTAGGACCAAATCGTGGCAAAATGAGTTGGCAAAAATATGTCCAGTTTGGCTTGGGATGAGCTTTGATGTACCAACGGTACCATTAGAGGGCTTCCTGTTCCAAATGAAAGGATGCAAGTGGAACTTTCTGGACATCAAAAGTATTATGTATACTGAAATATTGTTCTTCTCGGTATATCCATCTAGTCGGATCAGTACCATTGAAGCGAGGAAAATCAAGCTTCGGCCCACGAAAATTGCTGGAAGAAGAGAACCTGGTGGCTGCAAAAGATTCTGGCTCTCGGTTATTGTTTATGGCTGAATGCTGAAGATGGAGGCGGAGAAATTTTTCATCCAAATATTGGATTTTGGTTTGGATGGCTGTAAGTGCTTCATCCATGGTGTTTGCTCCTGCACAGGTGACAACCATAACCAGGTTTTTTTTTTTTTGTGGAATGGGTAGAAAAACACAAACAAAAGCTGATTTAGTAAAGGAAAATTTGGATTGGGGAAACAATCTGATGGGTAATTGAGGTTTGACTAGATTTTGGACACTGGCGAAATGACAAGAAAGCAAAAAAGGGGGATTTCAGAAGCGGGGTGATAGAATGAGAAAACTTGGCAGAGAGGGACAAAGAAGCAGAATTCAGAAAGGAATTCTGTGGTAAAATTTGAAGGTGATTGGGTGAAATCTGAGGAAGTTATGGCAAACCCTAAAAATAGACAAATGTGGGATTTCAAACTTTGGGAAGGGGAATTGGGGATAGGGTCCTCAGGAATGAAAGATTCAGAATGGAATGACAGGGGTTCCCCGAAAATTTCAAGGAAAACAAAGTGAAAATAAGGGAGATATGGAGAAAAAACTGAATTTATTTATTTTATTTTTTTTTTCCACACTGGAGCGACTACGGCTCGAAAGGGATCTAGAACAACGTCGACTGGATTGAAAACGGATGAATCTGGAACAGCGTGCAAAATGGATCTGAAACGGCGCAGCAGTGATCAACAATAGTTCAGCTGAAAGTAGATATGGACCCCAGGTATGTGCGGCTTCCTAACAGTTCAGGGGTTTCACTCGGCCACCAATGTTGTCTAATGGCTTGCGTATTGGGGCAGTACCCCTCACTCCACAGCTCAGGTAAAACTGATAACCGCTTTGCCACAAATGACAGCTCTTGGTTTACCTCACGGGTGGGAACTAGTCAATCAGGTAGGGGTCGTTTCCCTTTTCGCTGGCAGGTCCTCTCAATGGGCCAGCTACTTCGGGGTTCCTGTGGTACTCCTCCCAATGAGTTTTAGGGCTTATGCCCAAGTACTTCCCACAGTTAAGTGGATAGGGATTATTCCCAAATTCGAACCTGCAATAGATGCGAAAAAAAATTTGGCAGAAATTTCACCCAGCGAGCCCAAGAAAGTGCTCTGATACCAGATGTGATGCACCTACAACAATTACTTAATAAAAATATGCGAAATAGTAGAAATGACAGAACTCAGAATCACTTTATATTGATCACAGGCCACTTCGAGGGGGCAACCTCCTATTTGCAAGCTCAATACAAATAACTTCACCGTGTCTTCAATGACCTCAACACAAACTTATATACTAAGTCTATGCCCAATACTATGAGTCAAAACCATGGGACATATAATACTACGGGACGACTTACAAAGCATATGCGTCCAATACTATGGGTCAATACTATGGGCTAATATAAACTACGGATCGACAAATACTACGGGACGACTTACAAAGCATATGCGTCCAACAACAATATACTAACATAGTAAAGAGAAGGGTTGACATAGGCTCCTAACAGGTTCTCATCAATTTTACCAAGTCCAAGTGAGACAGAATTTGCGGAGTAGTCTTCATATGAGTTTTTCATTCACAAAGATGCTCATAAGCTGAATTATCATTTTTATTTTTATCAATGTTATTATGCAAGTATGTATGATAGATGTTTAAACGAATTGAAGTCATCCTGTAATTCATTAAGGCTTTGAAAATATAAAGTCTAAATCTGTCCCAAACTATTGTTACAGTAAATGGCTTCATCTTTAAATTCTTGTATAGTCAATTTGAAAAAGACAGAAAATGGGTTTTGATCTTTGAGTAGTTCCATTTGCATCTTAAGAATAGCAATATTAGTATCTTGCTCAATCACCTTGGCTTCTGCAATTGCTTTGTGTTGCGATAGTTGTTCGATCTGATCCTGTAGATTTTGTACAATTAAATTGTATTGGTATTTGAAATATTCCAATTGCTTGATTACATTATGATAGAGGGAATCCTTCTCCTCCTACAATGCTATATTCTTATCTTTTTCTTCTTCCAGACCCTTATTTAAAGTGGAAACATAATCGAAATTATCCAAAAAAAAGGCTCACATTGTCGTAGCAACTTCTATGGTAACCCTTTGAAAGTCATTAGTAGCTAGCTTCTAGATGACTTGATTAGGGATGGGCCCAACTTGTACTCCCCCCTCTCTATTCCCTTTGGAACCTTTCCTTGGCACTTGCTTCAGTAGTTTGCTGAAATAATAGTCTCCAAGCACCACTACAACATCTTCACCAAAGTGTGTTAGAGTCTTGAACTGTGGTAGCCAAAATATCTATGGTATTGACAATAGGAAATGGTTTACTAGCAACGGAACTTGCTAATTGAGATGAATCCTAACGTGTTGGTAGGATGAATTGGGGAGAAATAGTTGTAGGTAAATTTTCAAACAAGATTTTAGTCAAATGGGTAGTAGGAGCAGTAGCTTTAGACTATAAAGGCACTGTGGGAGTATCAGCTTGAGCCAATGGAGTATCTGATTGAGAAGTTGTAGGTTGTTGTGAAACAATGATATTAATTAAGGTATCTAACCTAGTCTGAGTAGGCGAGTTAGGAGATTGTGCAACTGAGTCTGAAGTATTAGCACGGGACCTTCACTCAATAAAAAGCTATCATAGCACGTTCGATCGTGGCATATGAAACAATACCCCTAATTTCACTAAATATTGGAAAATACCTTCCAAAATCATTTTTTTTAACCCCCTCCCAATATGCCTTCCCAATTTAAAAAAAACCCTATTTTCACTATATATTGTATGTATCGATTTTTTATACCCCTTTATATTTCTACCTAGTGTATTGATATGATACCCCTCTTATGACTCCACATGCATTCTACAATGCACCTTGCTTCTTTTGATGTATATCATGGATGCACATTACTTCACCCACAATGCAATTACTCAACCACATATCATTCTGATTTTCAACATCTAATGGTCTAATGAATAGATAGGAGATCACTACTTGTATGTCACTAGAGCCAATTCACATAGTACAACATTTATATTGCATGTTGCAGTTCCCCAATCGCTGACTAAGCCTGTTGTGGGCTAGGTATCCAAGCCCCCAGGGCCTGTTACAAGCTCTATGAGGCTAACTAAACCTACCAAGGCCTGTAATAGGCACGAGTGGTTGGGTATTCAATCCCCCAAGGCCTATAGAGGGCCTATAACAGGCCTTGGAGGCTTAGATCCTCCCAAGGCTATTGGTAACAACTGGATGAGTGATATTGGTAACAATTGGTTGTCAATGACCACTATTTCTCGACTATGATCGACTAGAAACCCACTTCACCACGAAACCCCTGGCCTTAAGCATGCCTCAATACGCAATTTCCCTCCATACTGGTAAGCCTGAGCCTTGCCTCAACCCGATTTATCATCTGACCGTGATCTCGCCATCTCCATTTGGCAAATATTTGTCAGCCCGCCCACATAAAAAAGACCCCAAAGTATTTTTGTATTGTTACATTAAGTAAAAAAACCTTTTCCCCTTAATATATAAGCAATATAATTTTTAGGTTTTCATGAATATTTAATACCACAATATGAATGAACGTGGTATTATATTGCCTTCTAGTGAAGCCCCCGTGAGTATTAGGAGTAGGAGAAAAATTGTGTGGTGAGTGTTGTTCGGTTATTTAACCTGTGATAGGGACTTTCAAGAGATCATCAACATACTACTCCTAAGGTACAAATTCTAGACGACAAACAAGTACATCATACAAGATTTATTTAATCAAGAAAAAACTAGGGTTTGAAGCCAAAACAGATACCTGGATAAATGAAGTATGATCCAAGATTTAAGCTTCAATCCTCGAATCCACAATCCCACATGATAAACCTCCAACACATAAGGCACCTTCCTCAAATATTTTGACTACATAAACATGAATAAACTAGCATGAAACTCATATATAAACATGATATGAAAGATTCATATGACCAATCCGGAGGACCATTTCGCATTTCGTTGCTTGCAGGTAACAAATATCTATGTGCTTCACATATTTAATACTTTTTGAAAGTTTTTTAAATTTTTTAATGGTTTTTTGAAGCTTATTTTTGTTTTTAAAATTTTAGTTTTGCGTACCTGCGGGTAGACTCTATGAAATTTGTGGGTACGCGAAATAGCTGTGGGTCGAAATGACCTCAACTCGTCGATACTCTCCCCTGTGCTAAATGGAGACCCGTGGGTGGCGCAAACTAGTTTTAAAAACTTCAAATTAATGCAAAAATGATGGAATCAATGTAAGTATGGTGCTCACTTGGAGAGAAAGAGAGCAAGAGGCCATGGATAGAATAGCCATGGGGGATCCATTGACGTTAAATGCCTTAAGATGGTGTGGACTTCTGAATTTTTTCCACACATCAAATATGAGGACACAATCCCACTTACTCCAAATGTAGTGCAATATTGGGATCCTGATCAGCGGATGTTCAATCTCCAAGGGGATACAATAGATATCATGGTGGATTATATCTACTTAATTACTAGACTATCCCGTTGAGGAGAGGTTGTAAACCTCAAAGGCACACTTAGAGGTGTTGGAGCCTTATCGGTGCAATATTATATTAATACCTACTAGATAGCAGGGAAGGAGAAGAACGACGGTCAAGTGCAATTGGGAAAGTAGCCAGATTTCCTTTGAAAGTGACCCCAAGTACCATAAAAAGGATCGGCGACAGTGCGACCCAACATCTAGTTTCCCGAAACTACTTGCGAATTGGCATGGAATGTCTACACAAAGTTATATTTGATTGATGTTCAGTTTGTTGGTGAATATAAAACACCAACTTATGGAGTGCAGAATAGGGAAGAAGAAGAACATTGGATACGGAAGCATACTTTATACCTTCGAGAGAGAGAGTCCTTGCCTTTAGTCCAGTGGTGGCTCTCCTACCTCTCAACCCCGTGAGCCTATGCTAACTCGATGGGGTGATATTTTCCTATGCCATGGAGGAGGTGAAACAAATATTTCTTATGCTTACTAGGATTATATCGGATGGTAGAGCTTCCAAGTGCCAGCATTCGAACAATTTCTATATGTCGGTATGGAATTTTGGGGTGATCCTGAGCTCATGTTACCTCCAAGAGCTGCTTGGGGATATATAGGTACCAAAATTTGTTTTAAAATTTATTTGATTTTTATGATTTTTGTTGCAAATATAAACATGTGTTCTTGGTGATTTTGAGTGCTAACAACATACATTTTGTGTGGACATCCCAGGATATATGTGCGACCAACCGAGCCAGGTGGTATTTATGCCATGTTGCGGAGTATTGAGGGAAAAATGGGCCAGTTGACCCATGACATTCCTACATATTGCATTGAGTGAATGCCCCTAGATATGCAGGAACATGTTGTGGGTGTGTCCAGTGCATGGATCTGTTTAATTAGGAAAGTAGCCAAGCTAGTGATTTGTTATAGGGAGGCCCTGATAGAGGAGGTTGAGGCTCCCGCCTCTCCATAGAGAGACCGACACTATTTTTAGGATGTTATGCCCATTTTGTATATTGATAGTTATCTTTGATAGAGATTGACTCAAACTCACATATATTTTATTTTTTGGATGTATATATATACACTATCAGTTTATATACATGTTTGCTTTATGTGTTTTAATGGTTTAATTTTACGTTGTATGATACAAATTCCAATCGAGTACATAATTTGCATATGCATCAGCTAATGTATTGTGATTTTTTCATGTCCCAAAAATTTCCATTAGGTCAAAATGGCCTAGGCCCCTTGGCCATAGTCATGATAGTTTGTGTAATACCCCAGTTATGTATACCCTGATTATGTAATCAATGTAAATAAAATATGCATGATGAATAGGTCATGGGCCAAATATAGGAGAAGGGTAGAGGATGATGGGAAAGGGCCAACAACAATGTAACATGTTTATATATCAATTAATATAAACATAACCATGGCTACGGAAGGAAGGACAAAATGAGAATGGGGGTCCATGAAGCGACGAGAGGGGAAGCAATGGGTTGAGACTTGTGAGTGAGTGAGTGGGGCCCAGAGTGAGATGTGGCAGCCATGCACGTTGTTTTCCTTTAGAGTGATCAGTGGAAGCCATGCAAATGCATGGCATAGTCTTTATATAAGGGGGGTGGTTGGTTCTTCATCTATCATCCAGGATATGTACCATCGAGTGAGAGACTGAGCTTTGTATGCAGGTATGTGAAGACTGAGTAGACTCCCTAGTAGGATACCCAGTTGGACCAAGTCCATGGGCTGGGGTATTGAAGGGTTAGGAGTTAACCAAGGGACTGTGTTGGAGAAGGGTATCCCTTACCTGTACCTAGACAGTCAGGTTGATAGTTGGTTCCAGGGGTGATCCGGAGATAGGGAGAAACTGTGGAAGGGACGGAGTGAGCACCTAGCTTCGCCCTGGTTGTTTCATGGACCTAGCTCTGGGGTGGCTCCTGTACTGAGAGAAAAGGAGTGTAGAGAGCCTATGGTTGGGAGGAACATTGCTCTTTCGCAGCCAATTCGGTTATCATATGTTTAAGATAAGTATTCTGATCTCTTATGTTTATGTGTAATGGTCGTATAAATGAGTGAGCAAATGAATGTGTGTTATATGAATGTTTAAATGACTTTATGCATTTTGAATGTGTGTTTAGCATGTAGATTGATAGTTAAAAAAATAAACCTGTGTAATTGTGGTAGATAATTGTGAATGGGAAACATGGCAAAGACTGTATCCACATAGATTTAAAAAATAAACACCATTGGATCCATGGATTAATAGCTGAGAACAATAGGAACATGATACAGTGCCAACAAGTTGTCATTTAGGAAGTTTGTGAGTTGGTATCAGGGCAGCCAATAGAAGGGTACGTTACAAAATGGTATTAGAGAGCAGGTCACAACTCTCGAACCTCTGGGTATATGTGGAAATCCAAATTGGTATATGTTGAACAACTTATGTACAAAGTATGTCGATAGTGCATGAAGAACTATCCTACGTGTTGAATGGATGTTTACATTTACATTTTGAAGGATTATTCCCTTGGAGGATGATTATGCTTTAACATTACTGAATTGCTGAAGTATTAGTTTTTCTAAGAAATTTCGAGTGAATAATATGTGTTTCTTCTACATTTTCGAATTATTGGGGGAAATAATGGATGTATCTGCATTGACAACATACGTTGAGATAAGCATGGAATCACTACCAGGTTGGGATCTTGTTTGGGCTGTGTGTTTGAATTGTTGGGTTTGCATAATGTGCAACTGCAATTCTTGGTTGTTATTAAAATTTGGGTTATGACCAAGTCAATGAGAAAACATCACTATTTTTATAATTCTTCATTTGAGTTACTGGAAAATTAATGTTTAATTTGGTTATTGTATGAGCTTATCAGATACAGGAGGTAGTGTAAGGGTAAAAATTCCATGATAAGCCTCATCTACATGAGGGTGGAACATAAAACGCTCATTAGTATGCAAGTTTCTTTTCTCTGGACTGGGTTGTGACAAATTGTATTCTCGATATGAGAGAATAATGTTCATAGGGTGGATATCATAGCTAAAGATAGTTGGATTGTAAAATAGACAAGATAGAATCCTAGATCTTTTCTTCTAGGAATAAATATGATGCATATATGCATGATTGTTGGATGCATGCTTGAAAGAGAATGCATATAAATATGTTTAGGCATAAAGCTGATGGGGTTGCAGGATTAGCTTAAAGAGTTGTGCTTAGGCGTGGATATGTGTAGAAGTCATGCATGTGAAATATGTTGAACATGTGTATGATATTTATATCTGATATGTTGAACATGTGTTGATGACTACATCTATATTAAAGATGGATAAGGGATAATGCGTTTGTTAATCTATTGTGTGTTAGGGAAGATATTGATCATATTACTGAAGAGGATAGACTATCCTTGGGAGAAAAATGTCAAGGGTTGGTGGTAGCATCATGTTAGCTTCACAAGTTGCCTACTGATCAGGTAAAATCAGAGTAAGCAACAGAAGTTATGCAAGTATGCTTGTGTCTGTATGAGCTGAGAAAGGAACTGGTAAGAATTCATTCAGTTATATTGGATATCATGCGATTGATATGTTTAATTGTTGAGTGCATTATGTGATTAGTTGATACCCAAGAAAGGGGTAGTAAAGGTAATAAGACCTTAAATTCAAAAGGTTGATAACTCTTTTAAGCCATGAAAGCTAGTTAAATGATAAATTAATGTGGGGATTGCATATAGATATAACCTGAACATTGTTATGCTGAGATAACCTGAATTGGCCATGAATTCCTCGGTTGCATACACCAGTCAATTGGAAATTATGCATGAGACCTAGACGAAATCTCTACGCTTGCAGTGAAGTGTATCGCTGTGTGTTTTGGGAAGGAAATCAAGTGGGTCGATTGCAGAATTGACAAGGAATTGGTTGTTACACTATTGCTTTGTTGAGCCCCTGTGTATATCCATTCTCCCCGTTATTTACACCTTTGACTCTATGAGTGAGCTCATAATAGTAGGAACAAGAATGGCATGACTGTAGGGCATGCTATGGATGTGAAAATATGTATGCTGGTATATATGTCTTGTTACATAAAGATTGTGCGTGTTGATGTGCTTTACTTTCGTTGCAATTATTGTGGCGTGTATGTTCATGAAAGAAATGACTATGTTGCTGATACTAAAATGTGTATATTGAAAATGTAAGAACACAGAGAGGATGCTTTTGATTTGACACTGCAACCCCATGTTGGCGCTCTTCTTGCGTATGAGTGCCTTGGCAAGCCTAGGATTGCCTGAGGGACTACTTAGCAGAGAAGGGGATGCCAGAGCTAGGAAAAGGTAGCATGAGGGTGTATCTAAAGAGGGCCATGAGCTGAAACTCATCTATGGCACACATGCTGAGACATATTCATTGAGATAAGTATCTAGTTCTATGCATACTTGTCTTTTGTCTTATGAATATGTTGCAAATTGTATTTTGGATTAATGAATATGTTCCCTTGTGATGAATTCAAATTCTTGATATGATATAATTTATTAAGATGAGTTATGTATGTATGATGGCATTATTTGTCGTTGTAGGTACAATTGTGTGTAGGAAAGTAACAACAATCTGTGGACAGAAATGCATGAAGATGGCCATCAAGTTCAAGCTGGAATGAAACGGACACCACTACAATCCGTGCTACTGAAAGCTAGAAATGGTAGTCTCCTGAAGTCATCAATATCATGAAAACAACATTGGTTTCCTTGGAAGTCATTGTAAAATTATAAGAGCCTTGAGAAAGGCCAAGAAGTGTATATGTATTGTAATATAAGCACTAAGGACAGTGGTAAAATAAGGGGGAGGGGATTGTAATACCCCAGTTATGTATACCCCGATTATGTAATAAATGTAAATAAAATATGCATGATGAATAGGCCGTGGGCCAAATATAGGAGAAGAGTAGAGGATGATGGCCAAGGGACAACAACAATGTAACATGTTTATATATCAATTAATATAAAAATAACCATGGTTGCAGAAGGAAGGACAAAATGAGAATGGGGGTCCATGAATCCATGAGAGGGGAAGCAATGGGTTGAGACCTATGAGTGAGTGAGTGGGGCCTAGAGTGACATGTGGCATCCATGCACCTTGTTTTCCTTTAGAGTGACAAGTGGAAGCCATGCAGATGCATGACATAGTATTTATATAAGGGGGTGGTTGGTTCTTCATCTATCATGCAGGAGATGTACCATCGAGTGATAGATTAAGATTTGTATGCAGGCATGTGAAGACTAAGTAGAATCCCTAGTAGGATACTCGGTTGGACCAAGTACCTGGGTTGGTGTATTGAAGCGTAAGGAGTTAATCGAGGGACCGTGTTGGAGAAGGGGATCCCTTATCCGTACCTAGATAGTCAGGTTGATAGTTGGTTCTAGGGGTGATCCAGAGAGAGGGAGAAACTGTGGAAGGGACTGACTGAGCACCAAGCTTCACCCTGGTGGTTTCATGGACCTGGATTGGGGGTGGCTCCTGTATTGAGAGAAAAGGAGTGCAGAGAGCCTATTGTTGGGAGGAACATTGCTCTTTCGCAGCCAGTTCGGTTATCATATGTTTAAGATAAGTATTATGAGCTCTTATGTTTATGTGTAATGGTCGTATAAATGAGTGATCAAATGAATTTATGTGATATGAATGTTTAAATAACTGTATGCATTTTGAATGTGTGTTTAGCATGTAGAATGATAGTTAAATAATAAACCTGTGTAATTCTAGTAGATAATTGTGAATGGGAAACATGGTATAGACTGTATGCACATAGATTTAGAAAATAAACACCATTGAGTCTGGGGCTTAATAGCTTAGAACACCAGGAACATGATCCAGTGTCGATAGGTTGTCATTTAGGCAATTTGTGAGTTGGTATCTGTGAAACCAACATAAGGGTACGTTACAGTTTGTCAAATTGATGCTAAGGGTCAAATAATTGCCAATCATGATGTCCAAGTTGGTAATAATGCAAAATTAGATCCAAATGGACAAGGTGGGTCACATCAAGGGAAAATTCCCAAGTATTGGTTTGTAATATTTCCCATCCAAATGAACTATCATGAAGAAAATTTCCTAGTTCCCTAGGTTGGGGGTGGAAGCATTAAAAGTTGGAGTAAAGGAGCTACAAAAGCCAAAATGACCTTAGACTTACGAATTCACATTAAATGGGTTAATTAAATAATAATACAAATAAACTAAGGTGGCATTGGACCATAAGGGCACATAATAGGTTGTGGGACCCACATGTGGAAATATTCCTCACTACACTTGGCATGATTCTCTCACCAATTCGAGTTCAAGATGAAGGGTAACATACTTGGGGGATCTTAAGAGGTATTATTCATGGTATGAGTCATGCAAGGTCGAATTGGAGTGGAAAAATAACTCCAATGGAAGAGGAAGAAGCATCTTAGAAGAATTGTGACACTTGGAGCTAGATTCCCTAGCTCCTATGACAACAATGATGAAGATTCTATGACACCTATGACAAATTTCAGACTTGATTGTTGACATATGACATATATGACATGTCAGGGCTAAAAATAGCCTCCAAGAGGGTGCACAAGGGAGTTATGGAAACCAGGAAGCTTCCCCATTCAAATTTAGAGAAGATGGAGACTAGGAATTGTTGGACAAGTGACACACATTGGAATCTCTTCCCAACTTGAGTTGGAATGAGGCTTTTGGAAGGAATTAGACCCATGGAGGACTTGAGAAGTATATAAAAGAGAAGAAAAAATAAGGAAAGGGGCTTTTGATCATTTTTTATTTGGAGAGCTTCTAGCTTGTCCATGCTAGTGGAGTGTTTACTCTACTTTCCTTAGTACCAATTTCGAGGGTGAAAGATTCCCATCCTAATTGGCAATTGGAGAGGTCATTCCTCTATAACATCATTCTCTCCAAAGAATGATGTTATAGAGGAAAATGATCATAGTACAATCACTATATGAACATAATGAGATATGGTTGGTAAGGAAAAGAGACGTGTTTACTAAGAACTAAATGCTATTATTAAATTTACAAAGTAACTTTTGAATGGTGGAATCCAACTAGAATATAAAAAGTAAACAAAAAATTGTATATGAAATGCTTAAATAAAAATAAACAATGTATTGTTTCTTCAAAAGAAAATATGTTCATTGATGTTAATAGCATCATATGAGATTGCTTTTTTTCAGTAGAAAAAAACATACTATTGATATCCATTGAGAAGCAAATAGTACATGGCTAAGTCTCTGAGAGACATATCAAAATAAACTGTCTAGTATTCAACAAAAAGCTTCCAAGTAAACTTCCAAAAAATATCAGAAAAAAACAAAACCATAAGGCAGGATAGCTACACAGCTTAGACTTCATAAATATTTACAAACCCATCCGCAATTCTGCAACCATCCTGAAATTCCTCCCATAAGATATGCCCTTCAGCACCACTCACTGCTAGTTTAGATAATTTATCAGCCACATAATTATGTTGTCTAAAAATATGTTCAATAGATAGCGACTTGAACAATCTCATTTTAAACTTGATCCAATAACACCATTGCTTGAGTGACGCCACCTGTAAATTGAAATGACCGCATGCCCATTTGATGGTAACCCCAGAGTCTCGAAAAACTTTGAGTATCAAAGTTGTTGACAACTTTGAGAATGCTCCAAAGTGCCAATAGTTCCTCTTTCCAAGTCTAAAATGAGCATGAGAGAAAATAAAAATAAATAAGAAAATCAATAATAATTGATGGAGTACAATGTCATTTTTTAATGAGTTTGTATAATCTAAAAACTTATAAATTAGGCCTTATCCATTTTAATTAATATATGTTATTTCAAATAAATCTTTTGAAAGCTAGTTACCTACCTCTAATATCTATGCCCCAACTACCCAAGCTCCAGCCCATTGAGATTAATTTATTTTTCTTATCTCTTCTTATATTTATTAATTTTTTATATATATTGGCCATTTCCTAGTTAACCTCTTATCAAATCCTCATGTATTTTGTTATAACCACTCATGTCCTTTTTCTTATCTCCCAATACAATATCTCGAATAATTATTTAAAATTCCATTTTGTTTTTCTTATTATTTCTCACATTTTCAAATTTACGATATAATTAAATCTTTATTTCTTATTTCTTAATAAAATATCTCCAAAAATTATTTAAAATTCCTTTCTGTTTTTATCATTTTTCACATTTTAAAATTTCTTTTCTAATTAAACCTTTATTATTTGTTATTCTTAACCTTTCTCTACTAAGATTACAACTTTTTTATTTCCAAACAGATCTTTTTCTGAAATAGATTTTATATCTTTCAATATATATATATATATATATATGAAATAAATTGTATATCTTTTTAAATATATATATTTAAAAAAAAATATTTTGCTGTTAACTATTAAGTCAAAGTTACAGCAGAAAGCCAGAAGATCCTAAAGGTCATAAAAAAAAACTGCATTAGGCTCCACATATCAGATCATACCGTGGATAAAATAAGCTTCAAGAAAAGACCAAAAAACAGGTCCGAAATAGATCAACAGGCTTTCCTAGATGACAGTCAAAAGTACGAGCAAAACACTGAAAAAGTGGTCAAGTTACTCAAACACACAAAAAAACACATCCCTGAACCAGAATTTCAGAAATGTATCACTGCATAAAAAAAACTCACAGTCGAAAACAGAGCGGTAACCTTAATAGGCCTTCACGGAGCCCTCCTCGATAGTAAAGAAGTCCTCCGTTTTCTCAAAGAAAAGAATTCTCTCTGGCCATGCAAATGCTTTTTTGGAAAGCAGATCAGTCTCCTTATTAAACTTCCTATCGATATGAAAAATAGATAAGTCTGTAAAACCTTTTATAAGCTCCTACATCCTAGAACACCACTGATCAAGCCTATCCAACTGAATAGAGGTCTTCTTTGCTGCCAAGTCGATCTTCCACAATATATATAAATATATATAACACGGAAGTATTCAAGGATCTTGAAAGCCCCTTACCGCAGGGATTAGAAAATTGGGTAAGCTATAAAGCCCAACGTTCGGCTCCCACCTCACACCACCGCCGGCTTCATTTTAATGGTAATTTTATTTGACTAAATGAAATTTGTATTTAGTTATTTATTTTATTCCATTTAGAAGTTGTTGTGCAACACGATTATAAAACGATTAAATTTAAGAAATCAAATTTCTAAAAGGAGTACGAGCGAAGGTTTGTTTTGAAGGGCAAGAAATTCGGTCTTCTATATTGAAATGAGGTACGGTCAAAGTATAATGCTCAACAAAATAAAATGGAGTCGATCGCGCAGGGATTCAAAACAAAGAAATATTATATTACGAGGAGGGTTCGGATTGTCGGGCAAGAAACCCAAACTTCTAGGTGTAATGAATTCGACAGTCAACACACACCTCTATGAACTTTCTGGGCACTTTACCATCAGAATTCAGTGTACTTTGTCGTGCTTTCTTTACACGTGATCGCTCCAAATAGGCGAGCGGCAATCGGAGCTTCTAGAAAGAAAGACACTGGTTTACTTGCCCTTTTATTTTTATGATTTTACTGGGATTTTTAGTCTGTACTTTTGTGAGAGGGCATTCTTATTCTTTCTTTGGCTTTGGGGGGCACAATATATAATATATAAATGGCCCAGGAAAGTGCTGACAAAGGACCCAAATGCTACCGCCTTGCACGAAGTGTTTCTTTAATATTTTACTGGGATTTTTAGTCTGTGTGGGGTCACTGATATCACTCCGCGAAGCGGGTAGCTTTAGTGTTTTGTCAGGAGTCTTGGCAGTGCTATGCCTATTTATTTAGGGGATCGGCTGAATAGCATAGCATTTCACAACAGAGATAGAAGAGGCAGATACATATCAATTTCGCATTACATTACAATACATTTTTGGGGCAATCGCGATGGAGGCCTGTGGAGAAGAGGTGCAACTGAAGCTGTTAGGTGCGATTGAAAGTCCATTTGCACTGCGAGTTCGCATAGCACTTGCTCTTAAAGGGATCGATTACGAGTTCATTGAAGAGCCCGATGTTTTTCAAAATAAGAGCCAGCTGCTACTGCAATCAAATCCTATTCACAAGAAAATTCCAGTGCTCATCCACAATGGAAAACCTATTTGTGAATCCATGATTATTTTACAGTACATAGAAGATGCATGGGACACCAAGGAGCCAAATCTTGTGCCCAAAGATCCATATGACCGAGCCATTGCCCGCTTCTGGGTTGCCTTTGTAGACGATAAGGTAATAACTTGTATCTGTAATTACCTCTCCTTCCTGTCCTTATGGCCTATCTTTGATAAAAGGGAGTAAGGTGAAGATTATAAGTTTTGCACAGTTTTTTGGGTCATTTTTGGCTGAAATCTTATTAGAATTGTTAAAAGTGCAAATATACATAGCTGAAATTGAATCCATTGTTTTGGAATGAGTTGAATTTATTTTTGCAATCAATTGAATCCATAAATTTTAGATAACGTTACATCCATTTTTACAATAAAAATGCAATTTAAATCTCTGGATTTCAACAATGACTGTCCACAGATTTTCCCAAACAAATACAAAATGTACAACGATTAGCTTAGCTGACTTTATTTGATATTCCGTGACTGATACGATCTCTTTATTTGTCCTTAGATAGTGCCCTGCCTTCGGGGAGTTTTCTTTGGCGAGGGTGAGCAACAACAGAAAGCAGCAGTAGAATCCGTGGCAAACTTTCTCTTAATGGAGGAAACTTTGCGAACGAACCAGTGCTTTTCAGGAAAACCGTATTTTGGAGGTGAAGAGATAGGCTTAATTGATATTGCAGTGGGCAGTATGTGGCCCATTATCAAAGCCATCCAGAAGGGTACCGATACAGATTTAGTAGATTCTAAGAAGATGCCACTGTTATGCGGATGGATGGACGGATTCTTGGAGGCCATTGGAATGAAAGAAGTCTTGCCAGATTCGGCCAAGCTGCTGGAATTTGTATGCAATACGAGAGCCAGATTTACATCACCAACTGCTGCCAATTAGGGCAAGCCATTCCGCCATATACAGTGAGAATAGATATTAGATAGAAGCCTACATTTAGATGAATGCTATCCTCCACCTTGTTTTAATTTTATGATGTCACCTTCAACGCTGTTAAGCTTTTTTAATTGCTCGGGTTTCCTGCCGGTAAGTGTATCTAGCCACAGTGCCATTCACTTTGTTTCAAGATTTCGTTCTAAATGTTCCTCACTTATAAATATATTCGAGGACGACAAAAAGAGTTGTGAAATTTAGGCATTCAATCTTAACTATAAGAAAAATCGACTCGTTTTTTAGGCCGTATATCATCTTTTTTAAGTCGCATTTCATATCAAAAGACCAACCAATAATTAGTCTTAATTGACATTTTCAAAGCACCTTCAAAGATTACGACTAATACTTGTAACAAGCCACATGAGAGCACCTAAATGGCCCTAATGGTTAAGAACATGTGTTAAAACCGGCGGGGGTAGGGTTGCTCATTGGCCCTTTTCATAATATTTTATTTTATGAACCAACATGATTGATAGATCCGAGTTTAAGTTTTAAGTTTTTATTTTCTAAACGAATAACTATTTTTTAATTACTTTTCATAATATTTTATTTTATGAACCAACATGGATTTTTTTTAAAATACTTTCCATAATTTTTTATTTTATGAGCGACATAAATCTTTTTAATTATCCTTTCACTATGTACAATAATCATCATATAGTTTCAAAGAATGTACATGCTTTTATTAAGAATAACCATCATATAGTTTCAAAGAATGTACATGCTTTTATTAAGAATAACGTTTGTGTTCATTTATATTAATCTTTAAAAAAATGTGTATGGGTTTTATTGAGGGAAATGGTAAGAGTTAATTGACAATTTTCTCTGACATAATATTATCATGGAGGGAAAGCTTGTGGAAGGGTGAATCAACTTTTCTTTGAACATAGTATTTTCATGAAAGGGGAGCATGATGAAGTATTAACTAACCTTTCCTTGAGCATAATATTTTGATTGAGTAAGATCTTAAGGAAGGGTAGATTGACTCTTCCTTTGGATTAATGTTCTCCTCCATGAGTTGTTTGAAGAACGATCAATCGACCCTTTCTCAAGCATAGTATTCTAATTGTGAATGATCTCGATGAAGGGTTGACTTACCATTCCTCCACCTTAGTACTTTTCCTATAGCTTAGCCCGCTCATCAAGAGGGACACTAAGGAAAGATCGATTGATCCTTCCTCTATATTGGTATTTTCGATGAGAGGGATTCATGGGAATGCTTAGCTAACAACTCAGATTAATGTCCACATCAAAGAAAACCCAAGTAAAGGTTGTTTACCCTTCCTCCAATTTAGCATTCGTGTTGAGGAGAAGACCAAGGAACAATTAGTCAATCCTTCCTCTATCAGTATTTTCATCAAGTAGGATCCCTAAGAAGGGTAGGTTGACCCTTCATCCAAATTAATATTCTTGTCAAGTTTCATCAAGTAGGATCCCTAAGCAAGTAAAGATTTCAGGGGAGAAATTTATCCCATGGGCTATTTTTCCATGTTTTTCTCAAAAAAAAAAGTCTCCAATTTGCATTTTTTGAAGCCTTGTTTCGCCCAATTTCGATGGAGTAAATTTTTTCACTCTAAAAATCGCTAGATTATTATATAAACTATATATAATCTTTAGAAATTGAAATATATTTATAAAAATATCGCCAAGTATTTTATAGTTGACATTTTAAGAATTGGGAAGATTTGCCAAGGTTTATACACTTTTAAATAAGGATGGACCCTTTATCCAAATTAATATTTTTGTCAAGTGGGGCCTTGAAGAAGGGTTGGTTAACCCTTCTTTTAGCATAGTATTCTTATCAAGTGGGATCCTAGGTAAATATCGACTGGCTCTTCGTATAGTTTAGTATTCTCGATGACAGAGATATCATGGAATGCCTAGTCAATCTGTTCTCCAAATTAATATTCTCATCTAGGTGTATTCTTATGAAGGATTGACCGATACTTCCTCTAAATAAGTATTTTCATTTAGAAGGATGTTAGGAAAGCATCAATGCACACCTTTTCACTAGATTAATATTAATTTTAAGTATGAGACTAGGGAGCCTAGTCATTTGATTCTTTCTCTACATCTATCAACCTTTGTTTGAGCATAGTATTCTCATCAAGTAGCATCACAAGGAAAGATATGATAATATTTTATCTAGCTCGCTATTCTTGTTAAGGGAGATCTTAAGGATGGGTCATATGACCCTTATTCTATCTTGTTTCTCATTGAGGAGGAGATTGAATAAGGCTCAATAAATCCTTCATTTAAAGTGGTATTTTTGTGTTACAGTCCTACCAGAAACCCCTTAAATAGATAGATAGGTTTCTATTTATTTGGGGAATCTATATTAAATAAGAGCCATGAAAAAGATATAGTGGAAATAAATAATTGTAAAAAGACTTACTAAAAGGTTTGTCCTACTAGAAAGTCCTTCACTAAGAAGGCTTACTAGAATCTTTTGCTTATTAGAAAGTTCCTTCACTAGAAACTACATAAAGGAGTAGAAACAATGTAATAAGTTTCCTTTTGAAGTATATTGTAATTGGAGCTATGTTAATTTGGAGGTATCCCCCTCAAAGGGGAAAGTGAATGTTATTGTGATATTTAGTTATCTACAATGATCCATTGTTGTGGTAATTATGTCCTTTTTCATTCTAAAAAGATTTCTTTATTCTATTATTTCTACTCTGAATTTCCTATTTTTCTATTAGGTTACATAACATTTGGTAGCAAAGCACTTTCCTACATCTATAAATAACATAGTGGTGTGTTATTCTGCAAGTAGATATATTATCAAGGAAGACTACACTAAAGAAATATAAAAGGTTTTTCCAAGATGGATATCCTTATAACCCTTGCTAATACCCCTTTGAGTACTGTCATGTTAGGAAACACTTGTATATTGAATTTTACTTCCATATACCCTTGGGTATAGTGGAATTCCCCTAGGTGACCTAAAACTAGGTTTAGATAAATGTTTGAACAGTCTTGCTAATATAGTGGCTTCAAGCACAAGACTCAGGAAGATCTCTCTCTAAAACATGGCTAGTCAGGTAGTACTGCCAAGGTAACAATCGAGCATCCTTAGTTAGTTCCCCGAGAGATTGGGATGAGTACTACTATTGGGCCCTAGAGTATATTAGAGGGTCATAGCAATTAGCATTCCCATGTCTTTAGGACCCTATGTACTCCACCCTCTATGAACATTCCATGAAATTCATACATAATTTGCAATCTTAGGAATTTGGGAATGTGGTTCATGTTGTAATATTTGGGTGGGAGTATAACTCTGCCAAGAGTAGCAAGCAAAAAATCCTAGGTTCTTATACCTGCACTGTTATTTCAAACCTGTCTCAACAAACTCCGTGTGTTATGTCAATTGCATTGGTACCACTCTCCAAAAATATTTTCTACAGACCCACATCTACAGACCCTTATTTCTAACCCATCTCAAAACTGTCATTTTGTTTAGATGATCATATTAGTGACACTCTTTCACAACCCTTTTTGTGGACCCATTTACCTTATGGATACTAGTCAAGGAATTGATGTTTCCCACAATTGTTCCCACATAGAACACCTTATGGTGAGGTGCATGGTAATTCCATCCAATTATGAAACATTAGTTGCAATGGAAACCTGGAAAAACAAAAATCTGATCACTAAAATTAAATTTTAGACATACATGCACAACATTTTAGGATATGGTGTGAAAAGATGAAATGTGGACATTCTAGTTACCTTATGCAATATATAATTTTTATTTATGGAAAATAAGTATAAGTCTAATAAAATGATGTTCTCCTAAGATTGGTAAGTTATTTTTTTTCTAAAACATAATGTATATGTTCAACTTAGGCATTGGGTTTGGTATGTTAACACTAAATTTTTTCCAAAAACAATTTGCATAGTTGTAGTTAACAGGATGTTCTTATGTAACACTATTTTTCCATAATTTTTTATGTTGATTTTATATATTTTTAAAATAAGAAAGTCGATGAAGATATGGAATGAGAATGTTAGGCCCCACTATGAGGGTATTAACACATGATTAATGAAGTGTTTTTTTCTTTTTCAATGTGTAGTCCTCGTCTATACTTGTCCAGGTTGTTTCTCATTTTCAAAATAGGTGAGCCAATCAAAAGTTACAAAAGAGTAAGAGACCTTTTATTTTAAATTGACATTTGACCAAATAAAAATGAATGAAAATATAAAATAATGTTTCCTTCCTCAAAAAATATATATATATGAAATATGCACAAAGACATTTATAAGTGTGTGCAATTTCATTAGAAATAAGCATGTAGAGCATATCTAGATTTTAGGTTGAAAAACATGGAATTGAAAAATGGATGGGTTTTATTAGTTGCAGGCCCAACCTACAAGTTTGACAACCTGAACCTAAAACCAAAATAGAAAACTCATCCACCACATAGGTGGAAAAAGTTGTTCGTACAATTTTTTTTAAATTACAAAAATATATGTAATGCGTATTGACTAGATCAATAGAACAAAAATAAAAAGAATTATTAAAGACTAAGAATTCAGGGACACCAAACCTGGTTACTATGTATCCTTTAAGGAAAGAAATCACCTGATTGATGTTTAGCATTTTGAGTGAAATTGCTTCTACCCATCTTATGAAATAGTCTGTAGCATTAAGAATGCATTTGTGTTGCATGGAGGATGGAGGATTAATCATACCAACAATGTCTAGACCCGACAACTAAAATGGAGCATCCATGGTAAGTTGTTGAAGAGGAACCGTGGACTTCTTAGCTCTTCAAACAAACTTCTGGAAATCTTCACATTTGCAAACAAAAGCATGAGCATATTTGAACACGGTTGGATAGTAATGACCGACTCTTATAATTTTATGTGTTGTTGTCTCCGCCAAAATGACCACTAGCAGGTCCTAGCCTACATATAAATCCATTAGTATCTTCTTGGCATCGTCCTTCTCAACACATCACAATAAAACTCCATCATTTTTTTTCTTATATGAAACTTCATTAATCAAATGATAAGGAGTGGCCTTAAGCCTAAGAGCTCTTGTTTTTCAAGGTTCAAGGTTTTGAGGAGCATACCTATGAGTTAAGAAAAAATTAATGTCACCATGAAAGGAATCTGTAACTTCTAGAGTAAAATAATTTTGGTCATCACCAAATTCCTCTTTTTTAGTCCATTCTGCTTCATCATCCTATATGTTAGTTGACTGGCCTGCCAACTTACAATGATCCTTGTCCTTAGAAAAGCTTGGCTGGTCTAATTTCCATATCGTATTCTTGTAACACAATCATCTAGTGTGCTTGCTTCTCTCCTAGTTCCTTTTGAGTTAACACGTTTTAGACCGCCGAATATTTGACTATAAATTTGGTCATGGACTTTAGAGGTTAAGACCTGAAATGTTTGATTGCTTTATAGACAACATAAGATCGCTTATCAACTTCTGGATAACTAATATCAACTCCCTTCCGATTGGAACCCATGACTGATATTGGGATCTCATATCCTTCACAATTTCATTGTGTCAGGACTGCAACATATGATATGTCAAAAGCATATGCATACAAGATAAAATACTTTGATAAATTAGGGGACATTAAGGTGGGTGCTTGTGCGATAAATTCCCTAATTTTACAAAAAAAGATTATTTCTACAGATCATTCCATTTGAATACTACGTCCTTTTTAATTATGTCTTGTAAAGGTTTAACAATATGAGCAATATCCATCACGCTTTGAAACGTATCCCCTACATTTCTTAATCCAAAAGGTATATTTCTATATGCAAAAGCACCCCATGTGGTTCTAAATATACTTTTTAATTGGTCAAAGTGGGATACTAATACTTGAATGTACCTAGATAAACCATCTAATAGTGAAAATATTTTTCATCCCAATAACCTTTGTAGGATCTGTTCCATTGGGGGCACCAGATAATTGTATTTCTTAGGATCCTTGTTCATGTTTTGGAAATTGACACAGAGACGAATATCTCCATTCCTTTTACATACCGGGACCAAGTTGGCCACCCACTAGGTATGTCTAATGGGGAAGATGATCTTGGATGACAAACATTTTTCCAGTTCTTTCTTAACTGATGGCTCTAAGATGGGATGCATCTTTCTAAGGTTTTGTTGGCAAGGTTTGACATTTGGTTTCATGGGTATATCATGTTGCATGATGTTTGTATCGAATGTATTCAAATCATCATACGTCTATGAAAATACATATTTATATTATTTAAATAGTATGATGTAAGCATCCTTTTCAGTAGGGGTGCATCTTTTGACAAGATTGATGTTCTGCGGGTTTTGTTTGTTTCCCAAATTCACCATTTGGTAGTTCATATAGGATCTATTATTGAGTCTTACAGTTCGTTACCTTTTTAAGCTTATCATGTAGATCATAAAAAATTTCCTGCCTCACGATTGATTTGGGAATCAAGGTGGCGGGTGTTTGTGAGTCTGAAGCAGATCGGAAAGGATTTTGGCAATGTGACAACGATCAATCGTGACTATCTTAATCAATAGACACTTCCTTAAAAGTGTCTTGATCTGTGAGGAAATCTAAGATCTATCGATCATCATCAAAAACTTTCCATTTAGTGTTGTTGTTAGGAATTGAAGGCATGTACATTAATTCCGTGGAGAATGCATCGGGTGGAAAACCTTGTGTATGCATTAACTTAGAAGCAATGTTTGAGAGTAAATCAACATCGAAGTTCTGAGATCATGGGATAGAGTATATGTTAAATGCTTCGAAATGATTGATCATGTCTTAGAATTATCTCTAATAATTTTTAAAGTGGACCAAAACACACTGAATTTTATTTCTTACTTGTTGAACAACCATTTCTGAGTTGCCATAAACTTTAATAACCTTAACTTTTAGGTCAATCGCTTTTCTAAGGCCTTGAATCAAAGCCTCATGCTAAGCTAAATTACTCATGCACTTAAATTCTAACCTACAAGATATCATATTTTTATTACCCATTGGATCAATTAGAAGACAACTAGCTTCATCTCATTCCTTGGATTTGGAAGCGTAAAAAAATAAAGTCCAACAGGTTCTATCTAACCTAAAATTGGTATTTATGTTATATACATTATGTAGGATGGCATGAGATGACTCTACCTGAGAAAAAGTGCGTAATTTCATACTAATTATCAGATTCTGAATGGCATGAAATATCTCCAGAAAAATATCCAAAGAAGGTATCCATGTTATAATTTCTTTCATTAGGGATAGGGACTTGAGTGGGATCACTCGGATCGTTTATATCGTTGAATGTCTGTTTGAGATAAGGTTACCTATTGACTCTAATTTTATTGGGTTTACCACTATATGGTAGCTATATGTGTGACCAGTCTATGGAAAAATAACCTTTAATTTTTTCTGACCAATCTCAACTTAACCACATCCCGTAGGATTCAAGGACATCGGCCACTACAATATCAATAGTCTGGTGGATCCTTGGATCTGACGAGAACCTAATCATCACGCTTTTTAGTACTCCTACCACCTTGACTTTGGATCTATCCAATTGTATGATCTCTGTAGGTGATGGCTCAGGATTTGCATTCAATTTCCTACACACAGATAGAGGCATTACATTCGACGAAGCCCTTGAGTCTATCATACAATTATGTATGTTTATGTTTAAGATTTCAAATGGTAGGAGGAACCGAGGTGTTCTAAGTTTCTTTCATGTAGTAGAAAGAGCAGGAGGGTTTTGAGCAGTACTATCAGCTGGGGTTTCAAGTGTGTTATGTTCAACTGTCATGCCATATGCAAATATGTTTTGAACCTTTTCCTGAATCATTGGGATTTTCATTAACTCGTAGAGTGAGATGTTAGCTTGTGTTTTCTTCATGTCCCCTACTGGATCATATTCTAAATCAGCCATAATAGTTTCTTTTGGTTCTATGACCCTAGAATTCGTAGGAGGATTCATGTTTTGATTAGAGGTAGATGGAGCATCTTGAGGTAATTGTCCATTCCCACAATTATTGTAGGGATGTTGAATGGAATATATTGTTTCCGATTCCTCATCTTCAAAGTTTCCTAGTAATTCTAAAAAATAGTTAATGGTATGGGTATCTTCATGATCATGGATTTCAAGGGGTTGGTCGTGATGTTGCTAATTGTCGACAAGCCTAGTTTCTCCCTCATTTGAAGGGGGTTGAAGACCATTTAATTGGGACCTAAGGATAGAGGTTAAGTCATCAACGTTTATCCCCTTAGAGGGAGGCATATTTTGATTTTGCAATGGCTGATAAGGTATCCTATAAGGGTTCCTAAAGAACCCCCAATTTGAGGAACCTTCACCTACATTTTTCTTGAGATCAATTACTTCATTAGAAATCTTTTGCAGCAAATTTTGAAGGATTTCTAAGTCCAATGCTCCTTGATCCTTTTTAGTAGAAGGAGGTCTAGGACGTTGTTTATGTTACTTTCATGATGTTGTAGGTTGATAGATATCGACATCAAGTTGGTTTCCTTTGAGACTCAACATGTCTCAACTAAAATGGCTTCACCGAGGACTTCTTGTAAAGTGGCCTTGTGGGATCGTTAAACCCACATGGTTATAGGGACAAGGAGGGCCTTTGCATAATAGACCACAATCATATTTTCAGTTGGCATGGACTTTGAAGGGATTTTAGTTTTTAGAGTAAAAAACCATTGATTAAAATCCTTAATTCTTTCCTTACTTTCCATTTTCATGGTGGATAGGTCCATGGAAAATTTTAGGGGCGAAATTTAGCCCATGGGCTAATTTTTGATGTATTTTTCAAAAAACGATTCGTTATTTTCCATTTTTTTCTAATATGATTTGCCCAACTTCCATAGGATAAATGTTTTTACTCTAAATATAGCCAACATTGTTCAGAAACTATATAAAATTCTTAAAATTTTGAATATTTTTACTAAAATATCGCCAAATATTGTATGGTTGGAAATTTAATAATTAGTAAGATTCGCCAAGGTTTCTACGCTTTAACAAAATTATGGATCTTTAAAATTTTCCTTATATAGGTCCATGAATAGGACTTTAGGTGTCTTATCATCCCCAAATTTTTAAAGAAAACTTTCTCAAATTGGCCCCATGATTGAATGGTATGAGGTTGATGTTCAAAATACCAAGTAGAACCTTTATCTGAAAAAGGTATAGGGAGATAAACTACATACTATTTCTTCATGCTCAACATTTCATAATCAAATGGCCAACATAAATTTCATTTTTTGGTCTTGAGCTGGTTATTTATTTTCAGGTTCAAATTTAGACAAAAATTTCTTGGGGTTTTTCAGGTAATGGATGTTCATGTGGACCAAGGACGACTACCACATCATGATCCAACCAAGTTCTATTATGGTTATTAGCCATGGATTAGTTATTTTTTGTCTTGCTCACTGGAATCCTCTAATGAATTACCAGAATGGTGATCACAAGAACTTTCTTGGAAATTATTACCCTGAGGAGAGTCGAGAGGGGAATCAAGTCGAGATGGGAGTCATCCTGATAATCCCATTCTAGGAATTAAACTTTGGTAATCGGATGACAAAGATTCACCGAATTGATAATCATATTGGAACAAAGGGTTCGCTCCAAGGTAAACCTAGGGTTGTTCTAGCTAGTAAGGATGTCGTTTGAATTATGATTAAGAGCATCAAACCACGGGAAGTTTTATTTTGTTCTAGGGTTTGTATTATTAGCAGTAGAGGATTCAAAATGACAAGCCAAACTCTCTTGGAGCTCTTGGCCCCTTTCAAGTCTCAATTGAGATCTAGCCAAAGCTTGTTGAGAATTCTCGATTTGGTTCCTGAGCTCAGGATCTGCAAGTAAAGTAGTAAGAATGGAAATAATTCCTTTAGTTTGAGTGAAATGTCGGATCGGTGTGGAAATGGTTTCAAGTTGCGAATAAGTGACAATAGTAGATGTGATTAACATGTTTGAATGGCTACGAGTTGGAGGACATGTATTCTGGTTGTGTTTAGCCATTAAGCCTTAGGTGGCCCTCCTTCTAGCACCATTTGCTGGTGCCAGTGTTTGGGGTTCCAACAGTCAATGCAAGGAAATAAATCTGATCCAAGGACTTCAGAAAACCCACTCAAGAATTTCCCTATTTCCCAATCATTTGGAGTGACTGCTTCCAAAGGATATAATACTATGTTGGCCTTTGAGTTTTGATTCTCGAAAAGAAGTCTTATAATATAAGTGAATACTACAATAAAAAATTCTACAAGATCTAGTAAAATTTGAGTTTGAGGTAGTTAGAAATTCAAGCAGGAAAACCTACTTAAAAAGGGGACAAAATCCCGTTACTTAATTTTAATAATTAAAGAGGATGCATTGAAAAAAATTAAGATAAATCTGTATTTTTCAAAAGAACCCCTACTAGTTATATTTAAACAAAACATCATTCAACTAAACCAGTTTAAATATATAAAATCAAATGCTCATGATGATTGTTAATAAAATGAGTAAGTAATCAAGTTAAAAGATAAATATTTCAAAATATTGATAATCTGCAAAATGCCCTGTCATAAAAAATATACATGAACAAATTCAATCCACCCTATCACAATAGCTCACCATAATAAATAAATTCATAATGGTTTATTAATATATGCAATTCTTAACATCTAAAAAATATCAAGAAATCATTAAGTTAAAAGGAAACACAAGGAGAATAAGAAAACTTGACCTCACATTATGCCAAATCCAAATGCAGGAAACATTCCACCTATTAGTCCCAGAGATCTTCTAAGGTTGTCTTTAGAACTATGCATGAGGATCATTAAGATCTTCTAAATTTTTTACTTGATCAAAATCACATTTACCAGAAAATGATGTAGATATCCAATCTTGAATAATATGGGCAGTATTTCAATGTGCCAGAAACCAAACTTTGAGTATTGATGTAAAATGAAATGGCATAGAGTAAAGGTAATCCAAAGAGTATATATTTATTCTATGTTAAAGAATGATGTGTTGATCCTAGGGGAGGAATTCAACAGTCTTAACGAAATGATCACAGAACCACAATTGAATAATATGAGGATATTATCTCCAGACAAATTAACATGAAAACTTCATGTGCTAACCATCTTAAAAGTAATAATTCAAGTTGAACGCACTCATATTAAATCTAGAAACAGTTTCATAAATCATGAAAAATATGAAAGAGATGAATAACAGGAGAAAGTACTAACTGTACACATTCAATTTTTGAATTCATAAAAGATTCAAGATCGGGAAAATGATAATCTTATTTCTCTATTGATCGAATTGTCAAATATTAGATGTAAAAATTCTTACAAAAGAGAGCCGACCCTTTGGTTATTATCGATTCCACTATATATAGCCTTTCAGGCATTTACAAAATGAATTGTCACAAAGAGTTTGTTACATCCCAATGTCTTATGAAAATATGTTTGTGACTTTAACCCTTGTGACTTTAAACAATATGATGGATTGCAATGTAACTGCACACGTCTGGTGCTGTGCTCAGGGAATCACATTATACAGAATTTGCTTGTTTAAGTGTTTACTCGATCAACTTATGCATTCATCTGAATCAGAAATACTTGTACATTTAACATTCATTCACACATGTCGATACTTAACATATTATTCCCATCATTACAGCCCAACGTCTTACGAAAATATGTTTGTGATTTACAACAAAAGTTTGTTACAAAAGAAACAACCTTAAGGACTAAGGTTGACTAGTATGCTGCTAGGATTGGGACTTGCTCGTTTGTTGTGGAAGGATACCATGCTGAATGGAAGAGGTTTATGTTGTGGGATGCGTGGTCGAAACTATGACTATTTCTTGATTCGTCGTGAACTGCTCTGACTGCTTGACTTTGATAAACTTGGTAATAGCCTTCCAATTCCTACCCATAGGGTAGATAGAGAACTTGAGCTCTCTAAGGGATGAATCCAACTCGGTACAGCGCTCAAAAGAGGCCTTAGGTAGGCCTTTGAAGATAGCCTAGAGGTAGTTAAGTATATTAAAATTGGAATGTAGCTTTTCCACAACTTCCTTCCCATTTAGCTTCTGTAGGGTATCCGTCAAATGGATCTTGGTGTTTCTTGCCTCTTTCATTGGGGAGATGTACTCCTTCTCTATGTAAAGATCCCCATTTTCATCCCAGAAGGATGGGAGACCAAGGGAGAAAATTGTCTTGAATAGCTCATTAAAAGCATGCACGTCCTGCTTTAGCTGCACTGACTTATCTAAAACATTCTGAGCCAGTGCTCCTTTAGCAATCACCTTATTTTCTTCCATCACTATATTAGTACGATCTTGTATGGAATAATTTTGAAGTTCCTCAAATGTTCTCATTCAAGGAGTCAAGCACTTCTCGGGTGATCTCATCCTTTTTACCTATACTGCTTTCCATGGCCCATGCATCCTGTGTGGTAGTTCTAGCAATCTTGAACTCCTCCTGAGCTATGCTGAAATGAATCCACCACGAGCTTATCAAAACTGCAACCTGATCCCATATCACAACCTTGGCTCCTTTAATCAAAGGCTTTCTAGTGAGCTTGCTAGACAACTCTTGAATCTCAGCACGGAGTTCATCACTGGCTTGCTATATCTCTAAGATGAATCGATCTCTCTTGACCATCTTTTCATTCATATTAAATAGTTCGTCGCACTTGGCCCTTAGCTGGTCTTGAACTTGGTTCAGCTTGGCGTCCTTAATGCTCATCTCGGCTATCACTTGAACCAACTGTTGGTTGCTTATACTGTTCTTGAGGTTTTCTAGAAAGACCTAGGTTCTGCGTGGTTCGAGGAACCAAGAAAACCCCCTTTTCACCATCCCTTTCGGCAATAGCCTGTGAACAGACTAAGGTCTCACCCGAGGTGAAGTTAATGAGGATGTTGTGGAATCAAGTTTCCACGACCGGGTGATGAGCGCTTAACAGACTGACGAACAATGTTCTACAGGACTCACGCTACCAAACTGGGGACTGCGCGAAGTTCAATTTCTTCATGGTTAACACTTATGCAATAGTGCATCCAAGGACTGGGCATTCAGAATGGTTACTCGAAGATAGGACAACACCATAGAGGATTGCGCTTCCTCTTCAACACTTATGCAACTTTGATAGACTTTACTTAGTGTAAAATGATGCATTTAAAAAGCATAATAGACTTCAACCCTTGTGATTTTAAACAATATGATGGATTGCAATGTAACTGCGCACTTCTAGTGCTGCGCTCAGGGAATCGCACTATACAGAATTTGCTTGTTTAAGTGTTTACCCGATCAACTTATGCATTCATCTAACTCAGAAATACTTGTGCATTTAACATTCATTCACATATGTTGATACTTAACATATTATTCCCATCATTATCCTTATGGAGAATACATATAAAAGAAAGAACACATGAACTCATAAACAAGATTGTAACCATTCGACATAAGCAAATACACAGATTCAAGCACATAAGCAATCACATAACACAGAATTGAACGTGGTTCACCCCTAGGATGGGAGCTACGTCCATAGGAACTGTTGTTATATTATCAATGGGAAGGGTACAAGAGTTCCAGTCTGTGCACTCAGCTGCAAATTCTCTTCTCTCTTCAGTAGGTCTCTGCGCACGCATCTGCAAATCCTTTTTACAATCTTCTCTCAACAGATTTCAACAAAAATCATTCACTTCATCATACTTAGAAGATTCAGCCCTTTCCCTTACAAAATATGCCCTTTTATAGATCGTTCCCATAGGTCACGTCTTTACAATCAAGTGGGCCAAAACCCTAAGGTTACCCAAAACTGGCGCGGTTACTTGCCTACTCGGCCTGTCACAGTCGATAGCTACTCCACACGCTTCTGGTCATTCTGCTGGACCACTCGCAGCTCGCATGCCCTTCTAACATTTGCAGTCTTCACAAAATGGTTATAACTCATCATGGCGTGTCGCTTTCCGCCCCTCTAGCCTGCCTGTTGCTGTCGAATTTGTGGTTTAGCTTCTAACTGTTTTCTGCCACTCCAACTGACAGGTCACTTTCCTCTATCTCCACTCTGATCCTTCCCCAACTTTCAGGAATCCTGGAGTCAATTATCTAAAATAGTTCGCTTTCATCCACTCGACCTTCCCTTATACTCTTTTCCCAAAACTATGCAGTGCCTCGACTCTACATAGCTTGCTGTGCTTCTGACTTCGCATTCTCAGACTGCGCTATCGACAAAACTATGCCATCTGAACTTTCATAGTCTGAATTGCGCAAATTCCAAAACTTGTACTTCAGCAAAAGTTGTGCCCACTTGGGCCATGCCGAACAGGCCCCAAACACTTGTGGCTCATCTCCAAGCCACTTCCATCTGCGCATCCTTTGAAGTACCTGATCACACAATGAACTCTTGAATAGTTGCGCTAAGCTTTTCAACTATTTCTTTTGTCTCTTTCTCACATCCTTTTACCATGTCCAACATTTCCTCTGAAGTAGGTTCCAAAATTTGTTCTGTGACGTTAATCTTTGTTTCCCGAAGATCTTGTAACTTCGTTTCAATTTCTTCTATCAAGGTTAGCGCTTCTTTTTGCAGCGGATGTAATCTTGAGGAGGCTTCAACCTCCTTTGCTCTTAAAGTTTCCAGTTCCTTCTTAAGTGCCTTTCCTTCTGCAAACTTCTACATCTTCTGTCATGCAGGAAAGTCCTTCATAGTAGCATTCATGGAATCCAAGTCATGTTGCTTCCGCTGCACTTCACTGTGGATACTTTGCAATTCTGGTTCTTCTTGTAATATGGCCCTAATATTAGAAACGTCATCCAATAGGTTTTTGCATCTCGTCACTTCTGCGCAGATGTTTTCTGTAGAGGACCTCCGCGCCTTTGCTCTTGCTTCTTCTACCTGCTACATTGTATCAGCTGGTTGTTGAGCTGTTAGCTCTGCCATTTCTGCTTGATGGGAAATTTCCATCTCTGCAAACTTAACTTTATGGGAAATCTCTAGCCCCTTCATTTTATCTTGGAGACTATCCACAGCAACACCAATTTGTAGGATAGCTCTTCGATTTCCAACTCCTCATCAATTGTGGGTAGCTTTGAGCAGACAGTTGACACTGCTTCCTTTACCCTGCATTGTTTTTCTTGTGCATGGTCAAGTTCCCTTGTCTTCTGTTCACATTCCCCTTTTAATTGTCTCTAGCTTTCTTCCAGTTGGCGGTGCTGATTGTGTGAGATGATGTCTCTTTCATGTATTTTTTCTGTTACCTAAGTATGCAAATCGTGTAATCTCTTTGAAGGTAGCATTGCCACATTGATTTCCAATTGTGTGAGCCTCCTCGCGTTCTCATCCATCTCATATATTGGTAATATGATGGGCATTGGAGCAATCTTAACTACGCGTTTTCTTGTTGTATAGGAAGGTGGACTACGCATCTTCCCACTTGACTCACCTAAGTGGTCATTGTCGTCTGGTTCCTTAGCCAAGACTCGATGGACTTGTTCCATTATTATGACCAGACTAATTAGTTTGTTGACGCTTTCCTTTACCTATGTTTGGGATGTTTCTTCCTTGTTTTCTTTCAGTGACATTACATCTTCTAGGTATGCTAATACCCATGATGCGATCTGCTTGTAATCATCGTCGTGCAACTACATGTCCAACGATCTTCTTGTGGATTTTGACTTCTTTTTCTACGGCTTCTCTGGTATTTCTGTATCAAGATATTTTCTTTTCTCGCCTGCCCCTTGGTCAGCTCTTGGGTTTGGTGTACTTGTGGCCTCTTGATTTTTGTTTGTTTGGTCCTCTTCTTCAGTCTCCTCGGATGTAGTGACGAGCGGAGACGGCGCATCTTCTTTCCATTCTTTCAGCCAGTCGTCGAGCATCAGCTCAATCATCTGCACATCAAGATGATACTGTCCTTCATACCATGTCTCCGATGTTAAGAGTGGTTATATATAGATGAAATATAGCCCAGCCTTGAAAATAATATTTGCCTTATATTGGGTTGTCACCTCCTATGTGATTCACAGAGTCTTCTCAATGACTGCACATAATTTCTGAAAGTAAGTTAGCAACTACAGGTTCCTTAGATTTTGCTTTTCTGGGTTTGTGGATGCCCACATGTTCGCATATCACACCCCGCGGCAGTCATATGGTGCTACTAGTAGACGTTCTAATATTGAGGTTCCTTCCACCCCACGAAAGCAATGAGTACCAACAACCAGTTGAAGTGGAATGCTGAGCCCTTGTCCTGATTTTCTTGGACATCCACAAAAAACTCATTCAATAAATAGTTTTCCTAGTTATATTGATGTCCTTCCTTAGCTTTCGCAGCTACGACTGCCAGTGACGCTCAAAATTCTTTTGGTCTAGACTTCCTTAGAAGCCTTCCCACCAGTAGTTGAATTGTGAACTGTAGATGCTCGTTTTTAATTGGTTCAGTTTCATACCCTCTATTTCCTCTTACTAGTTCAAATTCGGCTTTTATCTTCGCGGCCAATTCTTTATCATCTTTATCGCCAATGAAATCTACGGAAGGGTCATCACCCTTCTTGCTCAAGTTTGTAATCCTTTCTATAAGGTCAACAATAATTTAACCTTACGGTCTAGCAATATGTACCCTTTTGAGTGCATGAGAACAGAGTGCACACCACGATGTTGAGTTCATTGCTTTGCTCGAAGTGTGGGATTCATAGCAAGTTGAGCATACCAGACTGGGACAGTGGCACAACCCATTCCATGGGAACAACCTCTGTTTACTTTGTGGCCTCATCACTTTTGCGGTACATGTACCTGTCCAGTTGGAACTGTGGAAACTTATCGTGATTCAATAAATCATGATCAGAAAATTTACAGTCAGGTATCTTACCAAGCAAATTTTCTTTCACCCGCACATGTTTTGACATCGACGGTAATGGAATGTTGTACTATGCATTCTTTTCAAGGTTCTTTTTTGGGGCATCACTTCCTATCAGACTAACATATTCTGGAACGAGCCATCTAGGTGTCGACGGGTTCCCTTGTGGAGTCGACGGCTTCGAGGTGCCTGGGGTCTTGATTTTTTCTTGCCCCGTGGCCTTATGTTTGTCTTTCTTCTACTGGGGTAGTTGATTCTACGGAGGGTTCTTGGATGAGCCACCCTGGTCAGGTGTGGCATGCTTTCCAGGTGTCTTCATCACTCCACTTAGACCAAAGCGGCTGAAGGTACCTAGGATCTCTTCCAACATCTATTCTTCGGACATAAACTTAGTGAGCACTATTGCTTCTGTTAGTTTTTCAGAATTTAATACATTCTGATCTAGGATCTTAACTGAAAGAACAACATGTACAACATATCAAGCATAAGAGACAAGAGACAAGAGACGCAAAAATTTTCACTGAGGAAAACCAAGAAGGTTGAAAACCCCGCAACTTCCTCACAAGTAGAATAAGAATCACTACAATGATCACCATGATCAAACCCAAGAGATAGATATCTACAGTAGCATGCTCCTCCTCCACTTGTGCACATCCTCCTCTTCTCTTACTAATGCAAAGTGAGTGAACAATAGAATGTGTAAAATGAGAGAGACACACTCTCTATTTATACACTACATCACTTGACCTTTACTCAACTAGGTCGGCCCTAACTTAACCACAAAACATAATGCTGACTGGGATGACCCCCAATAGGGTGTTCTAATGACCCTTTGACCCACATGACTCATACAGGGCCGACCCCAACAAGGTGGTCTAATAACCCATCAATTATAAGTTACGACACTTACAATATAACTTGCGACACTTGCAAGTACACATGACAACACTTCCAATTGGAGGAATAATACATCTCCGTTGGGGATACAATAAAGTACAAATGGAATACATACAATATACAAGTGAATATCTTCTGAAGTTACAAATACATCAACACTACCTCTTAACTAGGAAGGTATTCTCTTAACACAAGTCATCAATACATATAGGCACAAGTATTCAATATTGGAGCTAGATCATCATCACTGGATCATAGAGCATCATCGTCACTGCTACTGTACTCGTCATCTCGATCACTGGTGCTATCTCATAGTTCCTATCATCATAGGAAGTTCTATAGAGCCAACCCTTTTTCATACTGGATGTAGGCCCACCACCTGTAGGTCTTCATCATCACTGGCCATACTGTGGAATCCTCAGGACTTATTACGTGCGTCAACAAAACCTCGAAAGAGCATCCCAGGACTTTTACAAGCTCATTGCTCAACCTATCAGATCTCCCAAGGCAATATTATATGTGACCTCCACAAAACCTCAAAAGATCATCCCAGGAGTGATTACGAGCACACAGCTCAACCTATCGGATCTCCCAGGTAAATATTACATGTGGTCATGGAAAAACCTCGAAAGAACATCCCAGGACTAATTACGAGCACACAACTCAACCTATCACATCTCCTAGGATATTTTACATGCAACTGCACAACTTGTCCACGGCCACAGAGTATCATCCTAATACTCATGACATACTGATCATGTCATCTCAGTGAGCAAGCCATCAAGTAGGTAC